>CM031233.1:92173193-92245026 GCA_018340775.1 Taxus wallichiana var. yunnanensis | reverse complement strand
TGCCATGGGTGGATCTTATGTAAGATGCAAAGAATTAGCAAAGCAATAACTAGATGTATAAAATGTAAGTAGATGTGTGCATGGAAAAATAAATTTTCCCTCCTATGAAGTGTATACAAAATAATGCAGTCCACTTGAATGAATTCTAGATAAATGCTTTGATGCTCTTGAGATACTTTTGGATGCGACCTTAGGTGATAGTAATAGATGTTTAGAGCTTGGTCCTTTATTATGATCACATAGCTTTGTATTTATATGATTCCCTTGTTTGAATTTCATAATTAACCACTAAAAGGATGACTAGTAAGTAATAAAGATGCCCAATGGCTAGAAAATACCCAAAAGATACAAAGCGAGATATAACGAGTCGGGGTACTGGTGATGGCATCCTAGGTAGGTGTTGGTATCCGGAATTAGAAAAGTTAAAGTATCGAAAGTAAGAATAGGAAAGAGGGTGTGTAATACCAAGAAGAAAACCATAAATAAAGCAAAGAGGACAAAGACAATGGTCAATTAGTGCTTTTCTTACTTAGGAATCATATGAATAGTGGTATGTGATCAAGACCTAGAAATATACCCAAATTGTGTGATTTAGTGTTTACACTTAACAACATAAAGTGAGGGGCAAATGTAGATACAAAATCACGCATTTGGGTATATTTCTAGGTCCTAAAAACATACTTCATTTACATGATTCCTAAGTAAGAAAACTAGTGGTTGAAAACTATCTTTGGCCTCTTTTCTTTAGTTCATGTTTTCTCTTTGGTCTTCCACACCCCATAGCCCATCCGAAATTTTACCAATTTATCTTTAATGGCTTGAGACACTAGCGTCTAGCTAGGACAATAGCTCCCGATTGACCATGCCCCTCTGGGTGCCCCAGCCATTTTTCTACCTTACTCACTCTTTTTGGGTCTCTTTTTGTATTTTGGGCATCTTTTTCACTTATGGGTCGGCCTTCTAGTTTCCAATTATGAAATTAAAATAAGGGAATCATATAAATACATAGCTATGTGTTCAAAATCAAGGACCATACACTAATCATTACTATCATCATCTAAGCTTGCATCCAAAGGCACTTAAACATCCATTTATCATCCACTCGAGGGACAAGGGCTGCAATTGTACATAAAAACATAGGTGAATATCTCTTTTGCAAGTTATAGGTACCTTTAGTATTCAAATAGTGATTATCAGGTGATCAAGCGACAATGAAGAACTTATGACACAATAAAAAGTAGATTCTAACTATTTACGCATCCACAAGCACCTAGTAGTAGTCTCTAACACCCAGGTGCCCATGTCCTTCCGTGGTGCCTATGTCCAGCTCTATCCATGGGTTAAAAAAATTTATATTGAGATATATCAAAACTCTTCCCATTCTATTCATCACTCCTCCCAATCCAGTTGGTTCCAGTTAAGCGTAAATCAACTAAGTCTCTTCATCTCATCTCTTGCTTAGGGTTTCGTATTTTACATTTTAGTTTGCTTATGTCATTTCCATACTTTGTAGTATTTATACGACATTTGGTTTAGCGGTGACTCTACAATATTATATTTAATTAAATCAAATTAAATTAAATTAGTAATGTGTGAGGCCAATAAAGTTTTGAGATATAAAGCAAAAGGCCCAAAATAATTTTTCAATTACTATTTTTCTTTCTTGGAAATCATGTATACATTAGTATGCTTTAGGACCTAGAAATGCAACCAAGTGCATATATTATGTGTCTACACCTATACTCACTCTCCCTTGAGGCTATCTCTCACCATCTTGATCAACCAACAAGTTTGTGTGCCTTGGCCACTTCTAATCGACACTATCCACATGCAAAATTCCACCTCTGACCTCTCTCCACCCCTAATCCTCTCTTTATCTCCCACCAATCTCCTCACCCTAGATCCATACTTCTCTTCCCCATTACTCATTTCCACCTTATATATCTCTTCCACCCACCCATAATTGCAGTTATAAATTGTCATTGATTCCAAGGCCATTACTTACATTATCACCATAATTGCAAACATATTGTCACTTCTATTTCTTTTCCCAACATAGTCACAATATTTAATCCTAAAGTATTTTGCTTCATGCTTAGTTTTGATAAGTACAACCTATAAATTTTAAGGATTCATGCTTGTAATATTTGGTTATCCTTGCAAACTCTAACACGATACTGAAATCAAACTATACCTTTAACCATCTTGTTGATTGTTTACTCGGTTCCCTCCTGGATTCATTATGCTTTTTATGGTGTTTGTAATTACACTCTATTTGGTTGTACATGTGACTTGTTAGGTCACCTCACTTATATCTTCAACCAAAACCCATATACATCACTTTATTTATCCCATGCCATAACTATCCACGTAAATGGAACCCATCCTCTATGTGATAATCACAATAGCGATGTGTCTACATTTTATGTAATCTAGTATTTTTCATCCACTTTCACTTGGTGAATTGCAGTTTGAATCCTATCTCGTTGTCTTGATCCATGCTATAAATTTTCATTTGTAACACATGTAGGATTTTTTTTTCCCTCCTCATTACGACTTACACAAGTCCCTACCACAATTTTGTTGGTTGCACTCTTGACATTTTCCCTCAATGAATGTCATTACAATTGTGATTTTCCTCTTACTCTCTTGATTCCACTCTTTTCTTTCACTCTGACCTATTATTTGCATCATGAAAAATTCATCATTACAATCATGTTTACAAACATCATCCACTAGCTCTCCAACATCCACCAATTTGTTTCCACACCAATATATATTCCACGTAGCTCTGCTACATCAACAATAATTAGTAAACCCATGTCATTGACACATTAATTTCACGCTCCACCATGTCATTTTTAAGAGTAAAGAGGGGAATCTATAGGGGCCCAAACCTATGGAAGTGAATAAAAATGCATATGTATAAGTGTATAAGATAATAAACATATTGTATTACATTCCGGTTTGACAAACTCTTTTGTGAAGATTGGAAGAGGTCCAAAACCTTTTCTTTGTAGGCTACAAAATCCACGCCTTTAGCTGCTTTGATTTTTTTGGATATCTCCCACCATTTTGTAGGACATACACAAAGCCATGAGGTCACGAATACTAACTTGAGGACCATTAATGATTTTTACTAGTTTTCACTTCCTCTTGATTGATGTAACCCAATCTAAAGGTCAACAACCCCCTTGAGAACAACTTTTTCCCATGAGAGGCCTTGCATTTTAGCATTGGAATTGATCTTGACCCGTTTATTTCCATGCCTGTATGATATGATGTTTCCTCTACGCAGGATCTGAGGCCTTTGCAACTAATTTCTCTAGGGCCATAACCCTCTTCTTCAAATTCTCTAAATGTTGTTTGACCAACTCCTTCCTATCATGTTTTACGCCATTGTAGACACCTAAATTTGACTACACAATTTTATTACTAAAATTACACCATTTATCATCTTTCCCGTCAATTTCATTATAATTAGTGATTTCTCACTAATTAGCTAACATTCCCCTTCATCTCAGGTCAATTAACAACACTTTGTTAATTAACTATCATTTCCCTTCATTCTGGATGTCAATTAATGACACTTCATTAGTTATAATCCTCTTTTAATTAACTATTATTAGTTAATTAAGCCTTTTTAATCCTTTATTTAATCAATAAACCCTCTTATTGGTTAAATCCCTCTTTCAAATCCTCCAAATTCTATCAAATTCCTCTTAAATCACCTCTAAATAGCTTCTTAGCTTATTTTGGCCTATTAATTAATCTTAGTTGATTAATTAAATCATCTCCAACTCCCATGAGTTGCTAATTCTAATCAATTCTTTCTAATCATGCTTATCTCTTCTAATTCTACTTTATCTTTTATCCCACATTCACTAGGATTGTAGTTTCTCCCAAATGGAAAGCTATATATAGAACCTAGTATCCCCCTCTCAAAACTACACTTTTACCTTACACCACACTTTTTCTAGTGATATTATTATGCACATGATAAGAATTTTTCTTCTTGAAAAGCTTATTCATTCTTATCATTTGTGAGTAGTAAAGGAAGATCCAAACATGGCCATTAAGCCATTTTGGTGAGATTATTTCCTCATTTGGAGATAACATTCATTTGATTGCTTATGATCAAGATAGGTTCATACTAAGAGAAATCATACACATACAAAGCACATCCAAATTTCAAAGGGATTGCTTTGCATTTAATGTTTTTAATGTTGGATGCATGTAGATTAGCTTTCTCTTTTAACTTTATCATGGTGTTTTTGGTAGATTAGCTAGGTTAGGATACTACTTGGTCTTAGTTTTCTTTCATTAACTTAGCCTCATTTCTTAGATGCACACATATGGAACACCTGATGGGACACTCCTTTGTCTCTTGCACATTTCTTTCAAGTTTTTGTAGTTGAAATTCATTTTCTTACTAACACTCTTTTCACATTTATTGACATATCTTGTAAATAGTAGCTTGTTTTGATGAGTTTGTATGTGTTGATTCTTTGTTGCGGTATGAAGGAGTTAAAGTGCTACCAAAATTAAAGGTTATCAACCAAAATTTGAGCTTTTTGCCATTATTTTTGTCAAAATCCCATATTCTTGAAGATACACGGGTCTTTACACATTTCCGTTGAACCTTGTGCACTAAGCGTTGTTACTTGTGCACCTACATTAAATCATATGCACTAGCATGGATCCTTGTGCACTAGCATTAAATCCATGTGTGCTAGTGTTGAACCCATCTACATTAGATTTTTTTCTTCCTATGCTAGCATTACTTTTTATTTTTCTTTTGTGTCCACAAAGAACCTCATGTGTCGTGTAGCTTTTAGCACCCGACTAGGTTTTTGTTGTTATATGTGTCTTTATCGTGCTTGCTCATACACTATCGTTGCTCTATTTTTATTATATGTTTGCACATAGAACTTCCTTGTGCTACTATTGATTCCCATGTGTTAGCATTAATACCTTTGCATTACCATTCATAGTCATGCACTAGCATTATTTCCTATGCGCTACCGTTAAAACCCATGTGCTAGCATTCATGTCAATTTTGTTCAATTTCAATATTTTCATATTTTGATTTTTGGTGTTTGTTGTTGTTTTATAGGTTTTCTAACTCTGTTTTATAGGTTTTTACATTTAAAATCAGTTTTCTAACATGTTTACATGCTTTAATGAATGTTATATTTTCATGTTTTGTTTAAGTTAGGCTAAAGTTTGTGTATGCTCTTCTCTTACACCTTTTGGTGATCTTGAGAATCAAAAACAACTTTAGTCTTCTTTTTCTAACATTTGAATTAACTTGAAAATTTCATCATTTATTTTTCTTAAGGAATAAATTTTCACAAATCATTTTAATGGTCCTTTGATTTAAGTTTTCCTTTTTCTAATCTAGCTGGATCAAGTGGTGTGTATACTCTTCTCTTGCGTCCTTGGATGATCTTGAGAATCAAAAGCAACCTTAGTTCACTTTTTATAAGAAAACTACTAAATCAATTCTGTGCGATACCTATACGCTTGTCAAATAAATAAAAATAAAAATAAATACTAACTACGGTGTGTTGTAGGTTTCCAATGATGTCTTTAAAACACATTCTTAATTCAAGATAAAAAAACACACCATTTATTCAAAACATTGTATTTGCAGGTTCGGTTAAGGGTTAAAACTTGTCTTCTTTAAACTGTGGAAGTATCTTGGCATAAGCCATAAAACTCATTATGAGGATTACCACAAGAACCCCAAAGTAGTCCAAACCTTGAGAGAACTAGTGGACAAAATAGGAAGTGCCCCACTACCTACTTGACTAGAAAAAAAAACCCGTGAGGAAATGCTTCAAATTGTACGTATGAGGCCTCTACCATTAATTTTATCGTGGGGTAATGGTCCTTTGTCTAGGATTTATTGTAGAAAAGTGTACCTCTCTTAGATAAATATTGGCGAGTGTTGATAAAAAAATCCATAGGTAGCCATTTTACATCGGGGCCAACTTGACCTTATCATCATGTTCTAAAGAGTATTCAAAAAGTAATTACTTATTTGGAGTCAAAATCTTGTTGGTCAAACAAGGAGAGAGTTCATTCAAGTTTGTTCCATGTGACATTCATCATGAAAATTACAAGGGATAAATTTGTCTTACTTTCTACCTTGTTTTACGTTGGTCCCCCAAATATTGTCTAAGTATAAGAAGGCACATGGGCATGTGAGATGTATTTAAGTAATGGTGCATAGGGTAAAATTACACAAGGAGGGTTCTAGCGGGCTTTCCAGAACACATGACACACGTGTAAGACAAAACAAAGGTTTTGGGACTTAGCCATATTTGGTATTCCAGAAATCACACGAGAAAAGCATGACCCAAATAGCATGCGAGTGGAGAGCTTGGATAAAGGAAGCATGCTCATTGATTGGAGGACCACTTGGACACTTGGACACTTGCAACCGATTTGTTGCTTCAAAAGGCATGGAGATGAAGGAAGAAAAGCTATATATAGAGATGCTTGGGTATGAAGAAGGGTCACACACACACACACACACAAAAGAGATATGAATAGAAAGTGGGTATGAAGGGAGAGTGATAGATGGGGAGAGGTGAAGCTCTGCAGGAGCATAATGGGGATTCTATGGGTTGGGATTAGGAGAGCCATAAGAGTGAAAACATATCTAGGGGGATGGTTCTATGTTTATCCCTATAATATGAAGGACATAGTCTAGTTTCACGATGCATGACTCTAGTTTGCATGGTTATATCGGTCTACCATGACCTTAATGGATGTAACGTGTGTATCGAACATGTTAACATGAATATATGTGGTGATTTGTTCAAATCTATTCAAGTGCATGAATTTTTTCTATGTATATCAAGTGAATGGATGTAATCCTTTGTGCATTTCCTTTACTACTTTTGTTAAGATATGCATTCTATTGATATTTATCTTTTATTATCGAATGAATGCATTGGAATAATAACTCATCCTAAGCTCTCAAAATGAATGCATGATCTCTTGCTTCTTTTGCATTCAAAGTATTTGACATACATATTTTATCCTCACAAAACTCACATAAAGGAGGGGCTCGGTGCCGCGCGTGCCTTGGGTGAGCGCCTAGCACCCGTTGGGTGATAGGCTGATGTGCATGGGATTTTATTGTTATTCTAAGGGCATAAAAATGACTACATCTTGGTTCTGTTTCCAGGACCTCTTTTTGAAGTTGTTGTGATAAATGAGATACATCCTTGTTCTTGTGATGTGTTATGATAGAGCGTTTGACCTTATAAAGTGTTGAAGCATGGTTTAAGAGCACGAGAGGATGAGTTTTCTCAAATATTTAGTACCGGACCTGAGTTTGATGCACACAGATGGGTGGAAGAGCATTTGTATCATGAGTTGTATGAGACTTTATTTTTCTATTTTCCAGTAGAGTTGTATGAATGGCTCTCAAAATATGCATCTAGATCAATGCTGGTACTATAGATTGTGCATATGGACCCATGACAACTATTAGAGGTTGCATGATGTAGATCTGACTTGGACGTGTGTTGTTGATCACTGGTGGAGAAGAGTGTTGACCAGTTATACTCTGGAATACACCATTTATACGTATTCTTGTCTAGAGGTTGTTGAATTTGAGTTCCTAAGGGATCCTAGAGGATCATTTTTGTAAGTTATCCCATTGGCTATGAAGATCTTGATCATTACACTAAGTTTGAAGGCATTTCCTATGGTGGCTAAGTTTCTCTGAGCCTAGTGGGTGAGGAAGCTAGGGTAAAGGAAGATTACGAGATATTGCAGGCGTAGAAATAAAGGGAAGAGAGATGACTCAAGTATGGTGAAGCATGTGAAAGGGAGATTTCTACACAATGTGAGGTTGCAAGTGTGATGGATCTATGGAGGTAGATGTTCTTTGGAAGGAATTGAGGTTCACGCAAAGGACGTGGAACCTAAGTAGTCATGTCTTTACCCCATCTTGGCAAGCACGGAGAGAGACCCCTTCGGTTTCGATGAGAGTTCGTCATGAGGAGAAAAAGAGTCATTTGCGTGCATCTGAACCCACCTAGTGACCAAACCTTAGGCGCTTGGTTTTCCAAATCAAGAAACAAGTATTGCTAACCCAGTTGGTATCGGTGAAAGTAACCGATCTATGCCCATGAGATATAATTTCTCATTTGGGACATCTATAACCACACAATCAATTCCTGTGTTTAGAGGAATTCTTGGTAAAAGTTAAAGCACACAAATTTTGGGTATCACATCTAGGAGTGGCGCGGCATACACGGTGACAGTGGAAAAAATATCACAAACCATTGGTGTGCGATTCGGTGGGACGTTAGGAACACTTGGTGAGACCACCCCGGGCCCGTTGCCGCTACACAAGGAACCGAGTGGATGCGGAGGATGCGAAGCTAGATCAAGTGGATCGGGAGGCACAAGACTTGGTGGATCTAGTTGTGGAGGAAGCACCGGAGGGAATCAAAATTTTTGATCGGGGTGGACAAGGGTCTCGACCACCACTACAAGTAATTTTTGAGATGTCTCTACATCTTCTAGATTACAAAGGTATTGAGGATGTTACAGAGCATGTGTATAAATGTGAGTTACTATGGCATGCGAAGGGAATCACTACTCCAGAGCAGAAGGCAAGTTAGTTTGCAACAACGTTGCAAGGGTTCTCGCATAGTTGGTATCGAAGTACGGCCCCTATCAAACACGGTGGTAGAATACACTACATTGAAGAACTCCTTCCTAGTAGAGTTCCATATCCCTGAATTTGAGTAGAAGAGCATCAATTCTTTGAAAGAGATCTAGCAGGGAATGACAGAGAGTGTGTAAGAGTATGGCACACGATTTAAAACTCTCTTGTCAAAACTGTCATATGGCATTCACCCTTCTTAGCATGCTCAGTGGTTTGTTAGAGGATTTATAACACCATTTAGAAGGGAACTTTCTTGCAAGACATTCACAGACCCGTACGAGGCCTTGGAGGCTACCCTTCATGTTGAGGTCGTTAGAAGCATTGGTACTAGTGTAATCCCTTTTCTAGAGGCTCAAATTTTTGTAATGGCTAAGTAGTTGGAGAAGCTATCTATGAACTCATCCCATGAGACTCGCACTAGTCTATGGTGCACACATTTTGAGATAGAGGGGCATGTCAAGGATAGTTTCTCCCAAAAATTGTAGTACGCACCATGATAGTAGATTGTGAAAGTTTCCACATGGATCATGAGGTGTCCTCTCTTGTAACACACAATCCATAAGAATGTGTCTTGCTATTGCAATACCTATACCTCTACGACCCATGATACCAAGTACTGTAGGTTGATTGATCATATTCATGACACCATTTATCTTGGTGTGCACTAGACCATCCTTGTAATTAGTTCCAGGATGATGATCGTTGCTATGAAGGGCATGTAGATGGAGGAGCGCATGGACAAGGTTTCCTTAGAGGATTTCTTGGTCATAGTAACCACGGGAGAGGAAGAAGTGAGTTACCATGAGGAACTTGCTACAACTATGGATCTACATAACATTACAAGTGTGATTGTCCTTCTATGTTACAATGCTCGTGGTGCGGGAAGAAACATAAGTATGAGGAGTGTCAAAAGATTTATGAGCATATGAACCAATAGCACTAGAAGGAAAAAGGTGTTGGGATGGTAAGCATCAAGAAGTATGATTCACATTTGATGCCATGATTGGTGCATGAGTCACAATTAGAACCTTTGTTAGTGATGATGCAAGTGGAGGCCGCGCACACTAGGGAAATGCCAAGACAAAATCTAGTTGTCGGAGAAGAAGTGGTGCATGGAAAGTATCCGAACCCTACTCATCAAAAAGAGGTTTTATCAAGAGACTATGGATGTGATTCGGAGTTTAAAAGGAGAGATCTAGTGTCCGAAGGAGTAGTCAAGGCAATTAGAGAAGAGAAAGAATGTTGAGACTACACAAAAGGATCTAGAAAAATTCATGGAAGTATGAAAATGTTAAGGCAATAGAATATTATTCCCTTGCTTGGGAGAATGGTTATAGGAGAAGTAACTACACTGCTGAGCTAAGCATGAAAGGCGGGTTACGCATGCTAACCTCCCTCCTCACAGCCTTGACTATGATAAGGAAATCACCTTAAATCTAGTTGTGGATGGTTGGCTTTTGAGTAACATCTTAATTGACATGGGGAGAAGTCAATGTTATCACTATAGATCTTTAGGCATCAAATGGGAAGGCCCGCATTACAACCATCCTCGAATGTGTTGTCTATGGAAAAAATGACAAAGGTAATTCCCATTGGAGTTTTGAAGGATGCATTTATCACCATTCAAGGGGCCAAGTTCATCGAGACTTGAATTCTTAGCACTTGTTGAGGAAGAAACCTTTCCAACATTGCTTGGGCACCCATGGTGTTACAAGAGCAATGCGGACCTATGGTTTAACAAAGGATATATCAGTTTTGAGAACAAGGAAGAATAGGTCATCATCCCCTCGACTGATGGGAATTCAACACCTTATACTGAGCCCCTAGGAGAAGAAGTCCTTTACAGGATATATGTGCACTCTATTAGAGACCCTGAGATAATTCATCCCACGAGAGGAGTTATCCGAGTTTGAAGATGCTCAATCTTTGAATGATACCACTATCATGGCATGTGACAATTGGGTGCATGGGACTTATGAGTTGATTGGAAAAAATTGAGAGGATCTATAACAAGGGTAAAAAGGTGCATTTGGTTCGGTACCTAGGAGGGAAGAAGTTACCAAGTTACTCTGGAGGAGCCAATCCTGATGATTTCTTGTGAGAAATGGAGGCTCAATGGAAAAATGAGAAAGAGAGGAGAGATATGTTCAGCTATAACCTACTCGGGGCTTCTATGTGCTGGTGGGATACACATCGAGAGATCCTTCTAGAATTGCATGAGGTGAGAATCACATTCTCTATTAGGTTCTCCAAAAGCAATGCGCCCACTATCATCCAAGACTACCATGGTAAAGAGACCACCTTGTTTCATGTCGAAGCATGTGATAAGGCATGGATAAAAGGTGTAAGCTTTACCACCTTCATTATGGGTGCATAAGTTGTATTCCACCTTACAAGGTTGTGTGCGCACATGGTATATTCATTTGGAGATGCGTCATCAAACAGGTAATTGGCAAGAGTTGGTGGCTGATCTCATTCAAGCTTTCAAGTATAGGAGTACTAAACCATCAGTGGATAAGTTGTTATAAGTTGTCAAGCACCTTATAATGGGGGATAGTGTTGTGGTAGAAGATAGAATACATGATCTACTAGGAGAACTCGGTTTAGAGATGCGCTTTGATGAAGAAGAAATAGAGAAGGTACAGCTTGAGCACACGTGTATGGAAAAGGAAAAAGGAAAGATGGTCTATATGATAGATGGTAAAGAAATGGAGAGTCTAGAGTCTAGATGTAAACCACTTTGTATGTACACGTGAAGTCATAGATAGTGATGATGAGCAAGCGCGTGCCTACCATGAGCCTTTGAAGACAAATAAGATTAACATTGGTTCGAAGACAATAAACCTAAGGAAGGTATCATTGGGGATTATTGGTCGGAGAAGGAAGTTTCTAAGATCATTGATCTATTACGTGAGTTTTAGGATTTATTCCCTCATGGGTACCATGAGCTCAAAGGCGTTCACCATTCCTTAGGAGAGATGAGGATCAAGTTGAAGGAGGGTGTGTTCTCGGTATGAAAGAATATGCCTTCTCGGATGAATCCTAACTTGCGCATAAAGGTCAAGGAGGAGATAGAAAAGATGATAGCATTAGGCATTATTGAGGTCGTTGAAGAATCAAAATGGGTAATTCCAATGGTCATAAGTATCAAGAAGGATGGAAGGATAAGGATCTGTGTGGATTACAGGGAGTTGAATGTAGTTTGTGTCATCAACCCTTTTCCAACCCCCTTCACTGAAGAAATTTTGGAAGGAGTGGTCGGGCGTGAGGTCTATTCTTTTACAGATGGATTCTCAGGGTACCACCAAGTTAGGATTGCAAAGGAATACCAGAGAAGAAAAATTTTTCCACTGAGTGGGGAATTTTTTCCTACACGGTTATGCCTTTTGGATTGAATAATGCACCTATTGTGTTCTCATGCATTATGGTACAAGAATTTTAGGACTTCATCCATAAGTTCTTCAAGTTTACCTAGATGACTGGACTGTGTATGGGCTAGTGAAAGACCATTCTAATAATTTGAGGTTAATGTTTGAGAGATGTCGGTAGTTGAGGATATCCCTCAATATTAAGAAATGTGTCTTTTCTACTCCTTTTGGAACCCTGTTGGGGCATATTATATATAAAGAAGGCTTACTGGTGGATCCCGCTAAAGTTGCAGTTATTGTGGGATTAGGGAGCCTACTATTCAAAGTGTTGTGCATGGATTCCTTGGGCATACGAGGTACTACATAAAATTTATCAAGGAATATGTCAAGATCACCACACCCTTGGAGGAATTTCTTAAGCACAAAATTGCCTTTCACTGGGAGAGGCACAAAAAAAAGCATTTGACACCTTGAAGGATAGGCTTTCACGGAGCCCATTCTAGCTTTTCCTTCTTGGGATAAGCCTTTCCATATGCATGTTGATGCCTCGGGGAAAACCATGGGACAAGTACTAGCACAACCTAGTGAGGGGATGGTTGATCACCCTTTGTGCTTTGCCATAGAAAATTGACACCGGATATGAACCAATTACATAAATAATGAGCGTGAGGCACTATCTATGATCTATGTGTTACATAAGTTTAGGTAGTATCAGTTAGCAACACCATTCATATTCTACACGGACCACATGGCATTAAAGTACTTAGTCAACAATCCCATTCTACAAGGGCGCATATGTCGTTGGGTCCTATTATTTCAAGAATTTGAATTTTCGGTTGTAGTAAAACTAGGAAAGAGTAATTCTAGACTTGATCACCTATCCAAGATTGACTCGGGAGAGGATGTGTGAGCATTGAGGATCTATGTCGGACGTGCAACTGTTTAGGTTACGGCCCATGCCCTTGGACTTGGAGGACATCATAGTGCTTCTCAAAATAGGTGTGGTGCCGGAAGGAATTAAGGCCTTGGAGAGAAAGCGATTGGATATATGCGCCATGCCATGCCATACATGATGATTAGTGGATATTTGTATAAATTAGGCCGTGATGAGGTTATGCACCGTGCATGCTAGAATATGAGCGTATTGCAATTATGAAGGAAGCGCATGGTGGGATTAAAGAAGGAAACTATGAGGGAATGCAACCACGTGGAAGGTTCTACTCACGGGGATTTGGTGGGAAAGCATATACCAAGACTGTATTAAGTTTTGTAAGGCATGTGACCATTGCCGAAGACCTTGGAAAACCTAGAAGAGGGGATGAAATTTCCTTGCGACTAACGCCAACACCAAACTATTTAAAAATAGGAAATTGAATTTGTAGGACCTATTTCACCTATCACATGAAGGACTAGTTCACATTACATCATCACTTGCACAAATTACTTGACAAGATGGGCGGAGGCGACGGTTTCCTGAAAGGATTGCACCACGAAATAACTTCCGTGATTCTTATGGGAGAACATAATCAACAGGTATGGATGTCCCTTGAGTTTAATGAGTGATAGGGGTACACACTTTCTAAATGAAATGGTCAAGATTGTGTTGGTAGAATTTATGGTGGCCCATCACAAGAGAACCCCTTATCTCCACAATCAAATGGAATGCTATGCGAAGCATTTAACAAAATACTAAGTTACACGTTGGTGAGATCTGTGACATTGGAAGACAAGATTGAGATGACAAGGTATCATCCGTTTTATGGGCATACAAGACAACCTACAAGATGTTGAACAAGGCCACACCATTTCAATTAGTTTTTAGCGTGGAATTTATTCTACCATTTGAATTCATGTTACCTTCGCTGCATATAACACACACATGAGGATTAGATCATTCACAAGCACTAGAAGAGAGGATTGATAAGTTGATGCAGTTAGATGAGAGATGATCACTTGCTAGGTGGAGTAAAAAAGACAAAAAAGCAATACGAAAGGCATTATATGATCATCATATCAAGAACAAATAGTTTAAGGTTGGGCGAGATGGTTACATTATATGTTTCCAAGTTTACGTACCATCACAGGGAAGTTAAAATTCCATTGGTTGGGCCCTTACATCATCTCATACATCCTTGATTCAGGCACTTTCTAGTTACAAGTGCTAGATGGGATGAGATTACCAGGTCATTTCAATGGAAGTAGGTTGAATCCCTACTATAAATAAGTCTTCTTTGTGTTTGTAAATAAGGTAGTTTTTCCAATTAGCTTAGGATTTACTTTAATGTTTTTAATTTCTTGTGTTTCCCTTTCTCATTGTTTGTTCCCTTTCGTTGTTTGATCCCTTGCCCACAAAAAGGTTTGAAAATTACACTTGTGAAACCATGACGGCTGCTCACAAGGTGTGCCTGGAGAAGTGGTACAAACAAATGTGTGATGCATTTGGGGTGGAATGTAGGATCCCATAGTAGTTTCCAGTGCTCATGGATAGAGAGGTAGAATTTTTAGTGTACCAAAATTTCTGCATTGGTAGATTTACATTGATAGATGGGACTAAGGGTCCATGGTGCAAGCTACCCTTCTCCTTCACCACGTAATACTTCCAAGCTGGAGTCAACCGGTTCAAAGAAGCCAAAATACTAAGGTTCAACCTTAGTGAGGTGGACAAGACCACCGCAAGCTGCGCCAAAATCTTGTGTACCCTAAAAAGTATGCATATGTGGAGAAGTATGTCTCCCATGAAGTGCAAATGATGAAGCCAATGACGCTGCCAATCATCGGAAGGACCACGATGGGGGGTATTTACGCATAAGTCCTAAGTTTGAGAAGGGCACCTATCTAGAGAGTAATGTATCCATACTAGAAGACCCCATAGGGAGAAAGAAGCTCATGTTAAAGAAGAGAGAAAGAGAAGAGTGTAAAGAGAAGAAGGCACCAAGTGTGTAGATAATGCAATCTGTGGGTGCTCAGGAAAGTAAGCACTAAGCCTAGCACTTACACACGCATAAAGAAATCCCTGTGAAGGTGAAGACCCTAGAATAAAAAGCACCGGATCATGAAGAGCCCCTCACACATGAGTCACCAAGGAAGATGTTTCGCTAGTGAGGGAAAGAGAAGGAAGAATATCCTATCTTGGAATCCCAGTAAGGAAGAAACAAAGACAAAAGAAAAGGCATATTCGGAGGAGACTAAAATCCTAAAAGCCTACATTGGTGAAAGAGATGATGACGAGCCAGAGGGAGCTCAAGATCATCTAGTATACGAGGTGCATGACTCTAAAGAGGAGGGAGATAAAGATAAAAATGACGAAGAAAAGAATGAAGAAGGATCAGATGATCAAGGAAAGGGGGTAAGTGAGGAAGTGAGAACCAAGATCTAGAGAACCTCAAGCCTCACCAAGGAACAAGTGGAAAAATCTGCACGGAGAGAGAGGTAGCGGGAATTATCAAGGACTTGGTAGAATAGGAGTTGAAGTGGAGCACAAATGATATTTTAAAGGAAGGAGAAGAAGAAAGCATTGGGAAGGAGTATGGAAGCATGGGTGGAAATCCCAACTTAGCGGTAAGTTTCCAAGGGTTGCACACACAGGTGGGAAGGGTGTAGTTGTAGCACAAGGGCCAGGAATGGGATACATAAATGATCCAAGAAAAATTTTATGCACGCTTCTAGAGAACTTTACCAATGGAACAACTCGACTATTACTTCATTTGATGAAGGAGGTGCATACCCATGGATAAGAAATATGTTATATTGGGAATTTGATTCCCATGTGGATGAACCATAATTTGAGGTAAGTTAGAGAGCGCTAATGAAAATTCTGGAGAAGAAGGGAGATAATCCACTTGTAAATGCTCAACATTTATCAAATGAATAGGTCTGCAACACTCTCAACAAGGTTTCGATCGAAGTTGAGGCCGAGTACATTTGGGAGGAATGATAGAGTAAGATTCCTAGAGGATGAATTGGAAAAGAAAAAGAAGGAGCTCATGCAAAATAAAAGGACTTAAAGCAAGAGGGGATGATTAGTGCTTAGTTGAGATGTTAGCTAAAAGAAGAGAAAGCAAAGGTGTGCGAGGTCTCCAATAAGGTAGAGATGATCATGAATTCCATTTCCTAAAGCATCCTAACTTAGCACCACACGAGAAAAAGTATGAATCATACCTTGCGGTGCTCGGAGGACTTTACTCGCATCCTCATGATGAAGAGGAAACCACTCGCGTTGGATTTTGTAGAAGAGGCAACTGGCACATCATGAAAAGCAGGAAAAGATGAAGGTTTTCAAGATTTTTGCTCAATACACTAAACTTCTTGTAGAGGGTGAATGTTGCCACACAAGTCACCTGAAGCTGCTTATGATAACTATCTTTGATAGGGATAGAGTGAAAAACATCTTGGTTTCCACCCATGAAATGAAACTCAAGGTGTTCCAAGAGAAAAAATAAGGGAATAGAGCAAAAAGAGACAAAATCTTGACCGAGGTGGAAAATAAATCAGAAGCAATCGAGACCTTGTGAGGCTCAATCAAGAACCAACTAAAGGAATTATACCCCCAGATAACCCATGGGATGGATGTGCTTGATGATTTGAAGCAAGCATCCAGATAGCATCATTGAGAGACATGAGTATAAAGGGGGAAGAGCTAAGTTTTGAGGAGGTGAGCACCACAGTAAGTGACCTCTGTCGGTAATCGCGAGAATGAGGTCGATGCTTGGGAAAAGTTAGAGGTAAAAATAGGGAAGGATTTCCCTCTCCTCCTTCAACAATAAAAAAATTCCCCATTCTTTCATTCTTTCTCCCAATTCTTCATTCCTTTATTCTTTTCCCACCTATTTGATTCCCACCATTATTTATTCATTTAGAAAAGGTGTTTGAAGGATAAACAACATGTGTAGTGTGGGGTGATGTTGGGCCCCATAATATTGGCTAAGTACAAGAAGGCGCATGTGCGTGCGGGACCTATTTAAGGAAGGGTGTGTAGGGAAGGGTTCTAGCGGTATTTATAGAACACATGGCACACAAGAAAGACAAAATAGAGGTTTTGGGACTTAGCCATATTCGGCGTTCTAGGAAGCACATGAGAAAAGTGTGAACCGACTAGCATACGAAGTGGTTAAGGTGCCCGGCTGGCCATTGATGGTGACAAAAGGAATATTCCATGCATGCGATGGAAGGATACAAAAAGACATCATTGTAAAGAGTGGAGAACTCGGATCAAAGGAAGCATGCTCCATTGGAGGACCACTTGGATACTTAGCAACTAATCTGTTGCTTGAAGGCATAGAGATGAAGGTAGAAAAGCTATATATAGAGATGCTTGAGTATGAAGAAGCGACACACACACACACACAAGAGATATGAATAGAAAGCGGATATGAAGGGAGGGTGATAGATGGAGAGAGCGAAGCTCTATAGGAATATTATGGGGATTCTTGTTTGGGATTAGGAGATCCATAGGAGTGACGACATATTTAGGGGATGGGTTTATGTTTATACAGTAATATGAAGGACATAGTATAGTTTCCTAATGCATGAATTTGGTCTACATGGTTATATCGATCTATCATGACCTTAATGGATGTAATGTGGCTATTGAACATGTTAACATGAATATATGTGGTGATTGGTTCAAATCTATTCAAGTGCATGAATATTTTCTATCTATATCAAGTTAATGGATGTAATCCTTTGTGCATTTCCTTTATGATTTTGTTCATATCTGCATTATGTTGATATTTCTCCTTTATTATCTGAATGAATGCATTGGAATAATAACTCATCCTAAGCTCTCACAATGAATGCATGATCTCTTGCTTCTTTTGCATTCAAAGTATCTGTCATAGATAATGTATTCTCACACAACTCACATAAAGGAGGGGCTCGACACCCGTGCATGCCTCGGGTGAGCGTTGACACCGTTGGGTGATAGGCGACGTGGATGGGATTTTATTGTTATTCTAAGGGCATAAAAATGACTACATTTTCGAATAAGGAGAAACTCTACTAAAGTTAGGCTAAGTATTTTATCATCACCACTTTTTTACCTCCTTTCTCTCTTTTTAGTATTTTTGAATAAAATAGGACAATATGTAGTAGGGATGTAAGTATCTCACTTACATTTCCATGTTTTGGTAGGGATGTAAGTGTTGAGAGTGTGTTGGTATGTCTTCATGTTTTAGTAAACCTTGTCTTGATACCCATATCGAGATATCTCATTGTAGTTAGGTTATCCTACCTTGATTTACCCCTTTGCATCGTTACACTTGCTCATATCATAGAACTACATTTGTGATACTTACATCTTGTTTTCACAAACTTGATATAAGTGTCTCGATTGTCTTGTTACGCTACTTACATTATATTGATTCATTGATATACTTGGACCTAGTTTTTTATTCAAACATTTCCTTGAGTCTTGGAATGTAGATCGTTACATTGTTTTCATTATGTCAATCCTATTTTGATACTCACATCTTGTTTTTCTTAAAAAATTGATTAAAAGTATCCAAGTAGTATTGTTACACTGCCCACATTTGTAACCTCCATTTCCAACACTTAGACTTTGTTTATATTAAACTGAGTTTAGAGTATATACTTTACATTGTTACGTTAGTCACATCACCTCAACCCTCTTTTAGTATTTAAATCTTGTTTATCCAAAACTTGATTTAAATACTAAAATTGTGTTGTTATCTTGTCAACAATCTTTGAGATAAGTTATTAGACATAGGGAGTAGGCTCTTTCACAATTGATCCTTGTTTGGGATTTTTCTAGATATTCTTTCCTTAGGATATTATTTCATCGACAATATTTGGTCATATATTATTTATCCCTTTGGGACATTCTTTGTAGTGGATTAGGACATTCTTTAGTGCATTCTTTAGGATATTATTTGCAACATTATTTATGACATTTGCAATTGTTACACTACTTGATTTTTCCTAGGTTCATTGTAGTCCTTGTACACATTTTTCAAACCTTAGAAAAATATTTCCTATTAAACAACTCTTGAATCAATTTGAACATTGGGAAATTTTCCTTTGCAGCCTTTGTGTTGCTAAATTTTGATCAACCATTTTGGACATTTACACTTACAACTTGTTGTCTAAACCTTGTTGGATTGTCAAAATTTTCATCACGGTTTTTGTTTTCCTTAGATTCCCTTTATAAAATCAAACAAGCACCACCTTTTTTTTGTAAAATTTCTAGTTGGTTGTCGTTATGCTGCCCGAATCGACATGGAACTTCCTTCCATTTGAAGGAGTTCAATCATATAATCTAGGTCTAGGAATTTGGTCCCAATAATTCCAACCATGATTGACTATCACATGGTTCCTCACACTTATGAAAATAGGTAACCTAGGTTTCGAGTATTCACCTCAAAAGACACCCATAACAATTAAGCCTCATTTGGTTCTTCACACTAGAGAACCCATTTGGTTACCCCTTTCCACACCTTCATCTCATAGTCATTGGTATGATTTTGATTATTCTAATCCAAACTATTCTTTTGATTCCCCTCGTCTCCTATTATTCTAATATAAACTATTATTTAGATTCCCCTCAGTCTCCTAAGCCTCATCCAATCGACTTTCTTTTAAGGAATAATCAGTCTCCTAAATGACGTTTTCCTCCTCTAAGGATTTGTGTCACCAAAAATTCTCCCCATCATTCCTCTAATTCGACTCTTGAGTCATGGTCCTCCCTTTCTCTGCATGAACCTTTTTATCATTTTCCTTAACGATGTATTCCTCCTTTGAAGATTTGCAAAACTCCAGGTTCCTCCAATCAAACATATTATTCAACTCCTTATTCACGATTCTCCCTTTCTCTCGTAGGACCCCTTTATCAGTCACCTCAATGACATATTCCTCCTTTGAAGATCCATGTGACTCCATGTTTCTCCAATCATTAATCTAATTCAAATCCTAATTCGTGAGCCTCCTTTCTCCATAGGATTCCCTTTATCAGCCGCCTTAACAAAATCTTCCTCATTTGAAGATCTGTGTGACTCCAAGTTCCTCTAATCAAACATCTAATTCAAATCTTGAGTCACAGTCCTCCCTTTCTTTGCAAGACCCCCTTTATCAGTCACCTCAATGACCTCTTCCTCCATCAAATATTTGTGAAACTCAAAATTCCTCTAATTAATCATCCAAGTCAACCTCTATGTCACAATCTATTGACTTTCTACGTGATCCTATTTGTCTACCTACATTATGTCATCTTCTAGGAAAACCAATACCAACCAATTCTAAATCCACATATTATTTAATTTGTGAGACATGTAAATCCAAATCTACTTTGTCTCTTAAGTCATATTCTTTTATCAATTGAAATCCAATCCCTCTTTGTCCCTCGAGCCCTTTCAACAATTTTTTACGTTATCATCCTTATCAATCTTCTAAATACCAATGTTTGCGTTCATGTCGAACTAGTCATAAGAAATGAGGTGCTAAGATATCTTTTCAAATCACTATCCAATACCTTTGTGGGAGAAATAAGGTCAAACCTTCCCATCATCTACATCATCAAACATCTTTTAAATCTTCCACACTTGTTGGAACTATTTCTTCCAATCAACCTACTATGGTCGAACAATAATGACCCATACCAATTGATTTCTTTCAGAATGAAGAAGCGATCGAGAATTCATGGGGATGCACAATGACATTCCTCTAGAGGATCATAAGAAAGGATTCTCTTTTCACATCGATGTTTTCACTTATTGTGGGGAAGAAGTTGATTCCTTTTGTAAAAAATAGAGGAAGATCCTAAGATCATCAAACTTGATCCTCCTCTTATTCTTCCATCTTTACATTCCTCATTACATGGAGAAACACATGGGTCTGTCATTTATCCCTAGCCTATCTTCTCATCACCCCATCATTCTTTACATATCACAACTCCTCAATCACAATATCTCCTTGGGTAGCCTTAAGGAGCCCATCATCTTATTCTATACTTGGTCCACATCCTAGTATCCCTCTATCTTCTATTTATGATACACATCCAAGTATTCCTTCTTCTTCCATCTATGGAAACCCCTTGGTAGCACATTATCTTCTATATTTAGGCCACATCCTTGTAGCCCTTCATCTTCTATCTATGGCTCACCTCTTGTTATCCCATTCTCTTCCATCCTTGGGCCACATCCTAGTATCCCTTCATCTTCTATATGTGGCTCACCTCCGATAGCCCATTCTCTTCAATTCTTGGACCATATCCTCTTCATCCATCATATCATCCTTATATCAAAAATGGTGGAAATCCCACCATCATCCCTACCATTCCTATCATCAATCCTAAACATCCACTTTCTTCTCCCACTTCTCGGGATCAAACAAATCACACATTAGCTTATATGAAACCCAAACAATTTCTTCATCAAGCTAAGATAAAAAATTTGAAGATCTCCAAAGCTCCTAATAAGTCAAACAACCATAAAGTTAAAAATCAAACATGATTCAAGAATGCACACCAACAAAACCATCAAGTATGGAAAAAATTACATAAACCTATGGATAGGGAACTCAAGCTCTTGCATACAAAATCCATGTTTTAAGATAAGTCATAGTCATTTATCATATGAGATCACCATTTATCATCGAGATTGGATATAATATCACTCTTGATAAGAAAATACTCCTATTCTCCCTTATCAAATAAATCACAAACATCGTTGTTGGATCTATCATGCGAGTGACATTGTTAGTCCCAGTTCCCCAAAGCTGTCAAAAATTAAAACAAATTCAAAAAAAAGGAAAACATTAAAACATTGAAAATAAATCAAAGGTACAAAGATCAAACATTGCAATCAGGTATTACATACACATGGATGTTATTTCTTCCCTTTATTTTTATTCCTCTGCAATTCATCCACCATGTTCATCCCTTCGATGATATTTTTGTTAGTCTATTCACACTCATTTTGTGACATTTATCTCTATAGTATCTATTTGACCTTGGTCTTTCATCACCTTGGTAAATTAAAGATTGACTAACCTCTTAGAGATCCTATCACTATCTACATTTAATAAACTTGTTGTGAATAAATTTTGGATGTATTTCTTGATACTAGATAATGTTGTCATCATAATTACTTCCACATCCTTCCAGCAATCGATCGGTGGTTCTTAACCCCTCATCAAAACAATCAGAGAGATGAAATGCGAGGATATTTTAATTAACTCTCGGGAATTAGATCTATTTTTAGCATTAAAGTATTTCTATTGATTGTAATTGCATGGCTAAGTGCCCTAAGTCTATAAACGACTATATAAGCATAAAATCTAGGGTTTAGAAGTAAGAAAGAAGATGATTAACAAGAATTAGAAAGAACTTGCAAAAGTTGGTGAGAGAGAGAATTCTTGGTGATGAAGAAAAAGCTTGAGGGAAAGAAAGTACTGAACATCTGAGAGGTGTGGAAGATTGTAAATCTTCATTGTATATCTTGTCAAAGCTTTGGATAATAGATTGGCTTGTTTCTTAGTGGACGTAGCCCACACTGGGTGAACCACGTTAAATATGGTGTTGATTTATGTCTCTTGTTTTGTATATTTCTTATGGTAGAATATCTTCTTTTATTTGCATGTATACTTAGATCTTATATATTCTCTCATACAACTGATGTAATAACCCCAACATAGTTAGTGAAGCATTGAATCATGAAATAACTTTGCATGTTAGTTGATTAGTTAATACAATCCAATGTGATAAGGTGATGCCTTGTTTTGGCTGGTTAGAAGTGACTTTTAATCAAGCATTGATATACTGAGATTGTGAAATTCTTGCAAAGGTGTGAAGAATGCTCTTGTAAATATATTATGTATGAAGCTATTGTTAAGGAGAATATCAACCTAAAAAAACATATACATTGCTCTATTTTATTATTTAAGGTGCACTATAAGACTGTAATTTTCATCTATAGCCTGTAAGAATCTAAGCACGAGTTGATATGCACTTGTGATTTGATATCATGATCATTCAAGTTTGTGGGATGTGAGGAAGCTCTAATAAAAGTTGTAAGGGTGAAATAAAAGTGGTTTAAACTCATGCATGTGTACATCTTTGTCATGCACAGTCTAGGTAAGAAGAAATGAGTGTTCTTTCAAAGTTTCATGTGTTATTTATGCCGACTGGTAAAGAATTAATGAGGAGTATAGTGAAATAGACCCCTGGGTAAAGTTTTGGGTCTTGAATCCATAATTATAGGGAGTTAAAGAAAAATTTAGACTCTCAGGTAGACACAAGCCTTGAGAAACCCTCTAGCTAGGGTTTGGAGGTTAAAAATCCATTATCTCTCGAATACACCCATGGAATTGAGTAAAACTTTGTAAAAATATTATCACCATGTGATGTAAGTGTTTATTGAGGTTTTAGCTCAAAATAAGTAGTTCTAAGGAAGATGTTAATGGCAGTCTCTTGGAGGACAACAAACATAGGTTAGAAGGCTAATGGGTAAGACCATTTAACAAAGGAACTAGGTCAAAATGGTGGAGTCTTGATATGAAACTTGGTGCACAAAGGAAACTTGCAAATGGGAGTCCAAGAATGCCATTATTTTGTCTTGAATCCTCCTGTACAAAAATTTATGATTGAATTTTCCTAATGACAGGGCTAGTAGGAAGATAGTGAACTTGTAGAGGAAAAGAGGGATATCATGAAGAAGAAAGTGAGTTAGGGTATGAAATTTTACATACATCTTGATGGTGGAAAAGGGTATTTGGAGAAGATTTGGGTTTGTGTTGGGTATGTTTGGGTAGCTTCAACTATGACTCATGCAAGAGCATTGTCTCAAGAACATTGTAGGGCAGTTTTGGATAAGTGAGGGGTTAATGGATAAGTTGATATTTTGGAATCAATATAGTGAGTGGTATAACATTTTTTTAAGTGTTGAAATAGGGTAGGAAGTTGAAGAAGAGCCATCAAAGACTTCAAGAGAAAAATTTGTTTGATTTGGAGGTTAAGGACCAAGAAGGCTAGTGAAGACAAGTATAAGAAAGGAAAGAGGAATTGAATCTTTGTGAGTTGAGATATTTTGAAGGGATATAATGACATTTATTACAGGGCATTACACATGGTGGAGTGATTAGTAGAGCCATTTAAGATGAGTTTGGTAAAAATAGAAAGAATAAGCCATTTTGGGCTTGGAATGATCCTTAGTTGCAAAGGTTAAGGTGAAGTTATTGTATGAACCCTTCTTTATTGGATGAATGTATGAATGAATCTATTTTCATTCACATCACTAAGCTCTTCTCATGGTCCTAGGATGATTTAAAGATGTGAAAATGCCTCATTATGAGAGCATGGGCATATGAAAGGTCATAAAATTCAGTTATGAGACAAGAAGAAGTTACATGAGAAGAGGAAAATTTAAATATATGGAAAAAGGGGAGTTAGAAGACATTCCTCGAGGGAAGGAGAATGCATGTGAGAAGGCTTAGAGAGAAAGGGAGGAAGAGAGCCTTGTAGTATGAATATATTGAACAAAATAGATAGAAAAATTTTTGTTGTAAGGAATTATATGTTGTTTTCTTTATCATGAATTCTATGTATGTGTTAAAGTTGGACATTCAGTGATCATTCTTCAAGAACTCATAGGGAGTGGTTGGAATTCACTAAATAGTTATGGAAGCTTAAGATGGGAAAAACTTTGTTTACTGTGTTTGCATGACTCGTATATCCTTGAATGGTGATGTATTGTTGAACTTATTCAGTGGTAGTCTCATTGTAGAAGAGATTTAGATCAGTTAATTTAACCTTTGAAGCTATTTAACCTATTCTCCAATTGTGAGTATGTTGTTCTTGATAATGCATACAAATAGGACTACAAATAGCTTGACAAAGTTGAAATGGGAAAATATCATTGATCAAAGGATGAATGCATTTTAGAAGGTTTTATTTTAGGAGAAAAAGGGATATTTTTGAAGGTTCAATGCATGCAAGTGAAGGAATTTCATTAAAGTGGAAGAAAACCCCAAGTGAAAAAGGTAACTTTGTTTTCTGTAGCCTTATAGTCTTCCACAGTTGAAGAACATGTAAAATGTAAATGTTTGAAGGAAAGACACCTTATTAGTAAAATATAAGTGAAGTGGGAAATTTCATAGACTTGTGGACCAAATTTAGAAACTTGAATCAAAATTAGTGAAAGATATACCAAAAGTTGTCTTCTCGAGCTAGACTCAGACACAACTATGGTTTTAAGAGAAAATGTGTACTAAAAACCCCTAAAAAAGGAATCTTGCCTTGAAATTTGGAAGAAATAGCCATGAAATGTTCCTTCAATAGAATCAAAAAGAAATTTGAGATTTCATTGGTGAAATTTCTAAATAATGTTGACAGTCTTCATCAAGGACAATGACACAATTTAGAAGCCTAGTTGAGAAAGGCATGTTAACAAAGGAAGTGGGGCCTAGGAGTGGAGTTAGATCATGAAAATTTAGGGACAGATAGAAATATTTAATGAGTTCCCAAAAATTCATATATTATGCTTGAAAACTCCATGAGTTAGGAAGGGAAAAGGATTTTCCCAAGGCTAGTAGGCGTAGAGTGAGCCTAGGAAGAGGAAAATGTGATAGGGAGAACAATAAGAATAGGGTTTTGAAATTTTGCACACACCATGAGGATGGTAAAGGGTATTAGAAGGATTCAATAGATTATTTTGGTAGCTATAGATGTCTCCAACTATGGAGCATGAAAGAATGATTGTCTTAAGGGCATTTAGTAGGTAGTTTTGAAAAGAATGGAAGTTTGGAGTTTTTGAGTATTTTGAGTCAATTTTAAGGTTGGTTGAGGTGATGTGATAGGGTTCTCAACATTAAAATAAGCTATTGAAGGTAATAAGAAATAAATTTCTTGATGAAACCAAAAAACTAGTGAAGGGAATTGAAGGGTAGTTTGGAAAAAAGGGTAAGAGTGATTGTTTCTTTGACTTTAATTCATTAGAATGAATGCTTTGATGATGAATGTTTGGTATTGCACATAGATTTCATTTTTGTGCATATGTGACAAAAGATGTAAACACCATAATAGGATATTGGTAGTGAAATTTTGTGGCATACACAAGCTATCATTTTTGTACGTATGTGATAAATGACACAAACACCATAATAGGCTACTAATAGTAAAAATATGTGGTATACACAGGCTATCATTTTTGTTCGTATGTGAAAAACCAACACCGTAATAGCATAGTTAGAGTGAAATTATATGGTATACACATGTTGTCATTTTTGTGTGTTTGATGGATTTAGAAAAGAGGTAGGGGTTTGGATGTTGGTTTGGAGAGGATGGGGATTGAGGATCAAAGGCCATAGTATGATAGGATGTGCAGGTGATTAGATTTGGATTAGGTTGGTGATGGGATTTGGGTTGGGATTGTTTGATTAAGGATGGTTGATTATGATGATGTTTGATTGATTAAAATTTTAAGGTGATATGATGGTTAAGGGTGTTTATAAGCAAGCAAAAAACATGAAATACACACCCTAACTAATCAAGTGGGATTGCAATCAAGCTATTTCCCATGGTAAATACCACACACCAATGGTGGTGCCATAATTATCTCTCCACATATGTGTCAATGTAGGAGTGATATTTGGGAGTGGGTCTCTTTTCACTATAACATGATATGCGTGATATTTGGGAGTGGATGGTCTCTTTTCACTATAACTTGATATGGATGTTATCTCGACATGGATTTCATAAACTTCTAAATAAATGAATCTTGGTTTATTTAGATGATATTCTAGAATATGTTTTGATGAATAATTTTGATGATCAATATAGGTGCAACCACTGATGATCCTTAATGCATTTAAGGTGGACTTTTTCCTTTGCATAAACAAGTAATTTGGAATCTCTTTGAAATCCCAAAATATCTATCTTTATAGTAGATAAACAAGTTGCCTAAATTACTTTAGACATATTATTTCTAGGAAAAGGAAAGTTTCAAATCACTATTGATCTTTTGAGATGAAAAATTTCAGAAATGCATGTCCTTACCTCATCATTAATTTAAGGCATTAAAATTTTTTGCTTGGAAAATTCAAGATTTGATAGAATTTGATCCAGTTTAGCTCATCATTAGCAAGCATTAATAAAATCATTCCTAAGATTGAACCCTATGAGAAAAGAGTTATCCAAGCTGAAAGATTATCTTTCCAAAAATTCAAGTTGGACTAATCTTTTGAAGGTTCTAAAAAGAATGGTGAAATCCAATTATGAGGATATCAAAAAGCAAAAAGATCATTTCACTAAATCCATATTTTATTTTGATAAGGATTCCTTGTTAGATGGTTACTATGTAGACACAAAATGCACCACAAAGTGGGGTATTTATGCTTACAAAAGAATGCCTTTTGGACTTTCTAGTGCTAGTGCAAACCATGGATTTTCATAAACTTCTAAATAAATGCATCTTGGTTTATTAATGATCAAGTCAATTTTTATGAAAATATACTTTTCAGCTTTGCAGCAAATCCTTTGATTGTTTTCTTTGGGGAATATTATTTCTTTTACATGATCCTTTCATGAAGAATTTCACAATTACACTTTCATCAAAAAGGCATTACTTTTTCTAGTTAACTTTGAGATTTGTTCCAAATTTTGCTAAAAAATTTCATGTTAGTAAAAAATTTTCTTGGACCAGCGAAGCTTTCAACTATTTCAAAAATCCTAATTTTGATAGATTTCACTATGTTTTAATCTCATCATCTCAAATGATTAAAGCAAGAGTTTACATGTTGAGACAAAACTTTTATTGAAAAATAATTACTGAATGAGGACTAAATAATTTCAAGTAGCTTCCAATAATAAGATACATGTTTTAATCTCTCATCCAAATGTTAAAACGCTTTTGTTGAACAAAAAATGAATGGGATTACAAAGGTTATGGAGTATGATGTTGATATTCATGTTGCAAAAATAGTCTGAGGTAAAGGATTATGTGAACATCTGATTGCTGATATGGAAAAATATAGGGTTACAGAATCAAAAATTCCATTACAACATGCTGAAATTACGTATCAGCAGTCAAAAATGTTATTACAGCTTGAAAATCAGCAACTAGAACTCAATCTAGAGGTTTAAGGATCAAGTTGGATGACTGATTTGATTGATTACTTGTAGCAGGATACTTATCCAAGAGGTATGGAAAATAATAAATGAATATGTTTCAGATTACAAGCTATACCTTATGTTTTCATTTATGGAAGTGAGAGATAAAGCATGCTTAGAACCCCTGTTGTCATCTCTCAACAAGGGTACACTTCTGAGAGATAACACCAAGTACCAAAGGAGTTTTACAGCTTGATGGTTCATCTACTAAGACCATTGGAATTATTAAGGATTTAAAGCTAACTTTGCATGCATGTCCAAGTGTTACAATCTTACAGGATGTGATGGTGGTGGATCTACCACCTTATTTTGCCATGTGCTTATCTAGAGACTTCACATCCAAGATTGGCGGTTACCTTTCAGTAGATTGGACTTATTTAGTTTTCAGAACTTGTTATGGAGCTAAGGTAACTATCAATTCGAGACCTTGTCAAATTTTCATATTGAGCCTTTTACACCTAGTGTTGTTAATGCAAATTATGTTGTAAGTGAAGAACAACTAGATGATTCAGAGGCTAAAATTGGTTATGCCTTAGAAGGTGTCCCGATCTGTTCAAGGATCAAAAAATTGATGAAGATCATGTCCATGACCCATGGAAAATCATTGAGGATCATATTATTGAAGGACAAGGCCTTGGAGTGTATTGTATTCATGAGGAAAGTGTTGTAATTCCTTCTTTGAGAGAGAAAATCAACAAGATAGTGGTTTATGGAAACTTTATTTCGATGGCTCCAAAACTAGTATGGTTCGGGGCTAGTTTAAAGTTGATTTCACCTTCAAAATAAAAATGCTTTACTACCATTAAGTTCTAGTTTTCTTGTTCTAACAATGTTGTTGAGTATGAAGCCCTTGTTCACGGTTTGGAGTGGGCAAGAAAGAAGAAAATCACATATTTACAGATTTTTGGGGACAGTGAGCTTGTTATTCACCAGGTTAGAGGTTCTAATACTTACAAGAACCCATTAATGAGAACTTACAGGCATAAAGTATGGGATTCATTGATGATTTCCTTTCTGTTAATGTTCAAGCTATCCCTAGAGATAAAAACAAACACGTTGATAGACTTGTTGTGTTTGGTTCACAATTTGACATACCTGCTGACATTGGAAGTGACAAATTACAACCACATATCAAGGTTTTGGTGAGACCATCAGTCCCAGATAATGATATGCATTGGCAGGTTTTCGATAATGATGCACACATAATCAAATTTCTGCAAGAAGAAGTAGAATTTTCTTCTCAAAATATAGGAAAACTACATAATCATTATGAAGATCAGATAATATAGCTGAAAATGAACAAGATTCTGAAATACTTTATAACTTTGGAATCCATTTTCGGTGAAAATGATGAAATGAAGCATGAGAGGGTTGTACTTATTGTAGGTATAGATCAACATGAAAAAGTTACCATTTTTGAAGGTAAGAGTCTCAATCTTGGTAAAGTTTGTTCACAATTTGAAAAAGACTCTTTTATTCAACTTTGTAGAGAGTATGCAGATGTTTTTTCTTGGCAATACAATGATTTAAGAGGTTTTGATCCCTCTTTAGCTCAACATACCATTGAGTTAAAAGGTGGTTCGAAACTTGTTAGATAGAAACAGAGACCAATCAATCCCAAGTTGGAACCCTTGATGTAGATAGAGCTTGAAAAAATCATTGAGTCTTTCATTATCTTCCCCATTAAGCACTCCACTTGGGTGGCTAATCTTGTACCAGTGAGAAAGAAAAATGGTGAAATCAGGTTATGTGTTGATTTTCATGATCTGAATAAGGCTTCACTTAAGGATCATTATCCTTTTCCTTCTATGGAGTAGATTCTTCAGTTAGTTGCTGGTTCAGAGAGATATTCCTTGCTTGACGGATATAGTGGATATAATCAGATAGTTGTTAAGGAGGAAGATCAGTATGAAAATAACATTTACTATAAAATGGGGCACCTATGCTTAGAAAATATGTCATTCGATTTTTCAAATTCTGGTGCAACTTTTCAATGTGTTATAGACATGGATTTTCAAGGTATTATCAATAAATTTTTCTTAGTTTATCTAGATGATATCACTATTTTTCAAAGCTTGCAAGTGATCATCTACCGCAACTCAAAATAGTATTTGAAAGGTGTAGAGAGTTTGGTGTGTCACTTAATCCTAAAAAATGTGTATTTTCAGTCCATGAGGGTAAGCTTCTTGGTCACATTATTTCCAAACATGGTATGATGATTGATCCTAGAAAGGGTAAGTGTTATTCTTACTTTAGGCTTACCAAAACATAAAAAATCACTTCAAATTTTCCTTGGAAAAATCAATTTTATAAGAAGATATATTGTTGATTTTTCTGCACTTGTAAATCCTTTGACCAACATGCTCAAGAAATATTAGAATTTCACTTGGTCAAAAGAAGGAGTGAGTAGTTTTGATGCCATCAAAAAAATCCATAGTTGTTGCCCCAACACTTATAAATCCTAATTTTTCAAAATATTTCACATTGTATGCTTATGCTAACATGGATACTATTGCATCAATTTTAACACAATAGAATCGAGAAGAATTGGAGCAACCAATTACTTTTTTCATCCAAAGTCTAATGGAGTACGAGACAAGGTATTCATTCATTGAGAAGCATGTACTTTCAATTATTAGATCTCTTAAGAAGTTCAGAATTTTCTCTCTAACAACAAAATTAATTTGATGGTTGCACATCCAAGCATTAAGGAATTTTTGTTGAACAAAGATATATCAGAAAAGAGAGCAGGTTGGATCACTCGAGTTATGGAATATGAAATTGTCATTAAAGTGACCAAACATATTAGAGGCAAAGGATTATGTGAACACTTGGCTCAATATTTGCATGAAAAAAAGGAAGTTGTTTATTTGTTCTGCGAATCAACTTGAAAATGCAGAAAATCAATAGCATATAGAGTGGAGTTTCTAAATGTCAAGGTATCTTCAACATGGTATATACCCACCAGGTTTGGACATCTCAAAAAGGAGGTATTTCAGACTTCATTCCATCCCTTATTTGTTGGTTAATGATGTTTTATTCAAGAAAGATATCAATGGTGTCATGTTAAGATGTGTTGATTCAAATCAAGTTGAAAGGCTTCTCAAGCAGTTTCATGATAGCCAAGGAGGAGGGCACTATTCAGCTAAAACTACATCCCTTAAGATCATGAAAGGAGGTTATTATTGGCCTACACTTTTGAAAGACAACCATGCTTGGGTAAGGAAATGTCATAAATGTGCATTCTTTATAGGAAAATAAAGGCTTGCAGCCTTACCATTGCAGCCAATTACAATTTATAAACCCTTTTCTCAATGGGGTTTGGATTTTATTAGTTTCATTAATCCATCTTCAAGCATGGTTCATAGATGGATACTCACCACAATTGATTACTTCATGTGGTGGACAGAAGTTGTTTCTTTGAAGGAAGCTAATGAGATGAACATCTTGGATTTTTATGAAGGCATAATTACAAGGTTTGGTGTTCCTTTCACCATTATTTTAGATAATGCTAAAGCTTTCGTGGGTGCAAAAAATTTTGCATGGGCTGTTCAAAATGGAATTTATTTGAGTACTTCATCCAATTATTACCTGCAAGGTAATGGATTGTAAGGTAAGGTAAACACATCCTTTCAGCATTTTCCTACTTTCAATAATGGTTGCCATCTTTAATGGCATGTCTCGTAGAGGTTTTGTTTTCCCCTTGTTCATTTTTGCACAGGTTTCCATTATTGTTTTATCCATTTTTCGGAGGAATTATGAGTTTTATCAACAACATATAGCCTTTGGCATGCATGTTCAGGTTTGGTACAAGTTTTTAGTTGGCATTAATGGCTGAAATAGCCATTTTTAAGGTTCTTACAGGTTAGCAACTAACTCAATCAACAAAGTCACAAATATGTTGACAATTTTGGGTCAATCATCAGGTAGGGGTATAAAATTATTCCACTTATTACCCATTTTGATGGTTTTAGGGACAACATAACATCAAATTTGTAACTCAAGTGTTGTCATAGAAGGCCATGCCTTATAGATGTTGTCATTCAAAGTTTTTCACCTTCATCAGAGTTGTGCAAAAATCGTGAAATATCATTTCATGGCCTGGAGGAAGGCAAAAAGGGTAGAATGTATCAAGATCACATTCTGGAACTACAATTAAGTGGCAGATTTGAAGGACAAGTATAATTAATTCAAGTTATTTCCTTATACTTAGGTGGAATTGCATTATGTTTTGAGTTGATTAAGTTCATCCGACATCACGATTACAAAATTAAATGTAAAAGGAAATTACACAAATCATAATAGAAGATAATTTCATATATTCATAAGAAAATAGTATAATTACCCCACACGAGCCATGGGATATGGCTATAATAAGCAAGTTAGTGGTTTGTGGAAACTTTATTTTGATGGCTCCAAAAACTAGCATGGTTCGGGGCTAGTTTAATGTTGATTTCACCTTCAAAACAACAATACTTTATTGCCATTAAGTTCCAATTTGTTTATTCTAACAATATTGATGAGTATGAAGCACTTTTCATGGCTTGGAGTGGGCAAGAAAAAGAAAATCACATATTTGAAGATTTTTGGGGACAAAGTGAGCTTGTTATTCACTAGGTTAGAGGTTCTAATACTTGCAAGAACCCATTAATGAGTTTTTACAGACATAGAGTATGGGATTTACTTGATGATTTCCTTTCTATTAAGATTCAAGCTATCCCTAGAGATAAAAACAAACATTTTGATAGACTTGTTGTGATTGGTTCACAATTTGATATACCCTACGACAATGGAAGTGAAAAATTAAAGCCACATATAAAGGTTTTGGTGAGGCTGTTAGTCCTAGATAATGATATGCATTAGCAGGTTTTCGATAATGATGCACACATAATCATATTTCTACAAGAAGAAGCAAAATTTTCTACTCAAAATCAAGGAAAACTACAGAATCGTTATGAAGATTAGATAGTACAGTTGAAAATGAACAAGATTCCAAAAGGCCTTGTAACTTTGGAATCCATTTTCAGTGAAAATGATGAAATGAAGCATGAGATGGTTGTACTTGATGGAGATACAGATCAACATGAAGAAGTTGTCATTTTTGAAGGTAAGAGTCTTAATCTTGGTAAAATTTGTTCACAATCTGAAAACAAACTCAGGGTTTATTTTAAGACCCCCCTCTGAAAAATTATTATAGAATGGTTGACGAATCTCTGAAACATAATTTCAAAACGATGATGAATCTATTAGAAATATATTCACTGAAAAGGAGCTTTGGTAAGGCATTTTTAAAATGGTTTCATACATTTGGATTGGTATTGGATGGATGTTTGTTTGGCGTTGTATGAAATTATTGTTGGTCAGCCATCTAGTCTACATTGGACAACCATCTAACCTACACATTGGATGGAATCCATTGTCATTCATCCAACCTTGTTAGTCTTTCGTTTGAACTATGTTTGATACATCCTTTTTGGTTAGTCATCTAACCTGCATTAGATCGTCATCTAACATATGCATTTGATGGAATCCATTGGTCGTCCATCCAACCTTGTCATTACCATCTGATCTGTGTTATGATGCATCCTGTTGGCTGACCATCTAGCTTGCATTGGAAAATTATCTAACGTTCACATTGAACAAAATCCATTTATCGTCTGTCTAACCTTGTTGGTCTATTGTCTGACCTGTGTTAGACACATCCCTGTTGGTCGACCATCCATCCCATGTATGTCATGTTATTAAGATAGTTTTCCATCCCATGTATGTTGTGATGTTAAGACAATCATCCATCCCGTGTATGTATTATACCTTGATGAATATTTGCACATTTTGATTAGAAACATTAGTGAAATACATTCATAAGTTCATTTTTAAAAATAAATAGTGGGTGAAATGACCTATATAAATGATTTTTCAGATGAAATTTTAGGCAAACTGGGTGGCAAACAACTTCTCGAAATTCACCATTTGAAATTTCCAAAATCCCTAATATTCGCAAGTTGATGAAAATTCACCACTAAAATTTTTCCTCAAAAAAATCTTTCATTCAACTTTGTAGAGAGTATGCAGATGTTTTTTCTTGGCAATATAATGATTTAAGAGGTTTTGATCCCTCTTTGGCTCAGCATACCATTGAGTTAGAAGTTGGTTCAAAACCGGTTAGATAGAAACAAAGACCAATCAATCCCAAGTTGGAACCCTTGATGTGGATAGAGCTTGAAAAACTCATCGAGTATTCCATTATCTTCCCCATTAAGTACTCCACTTGGGTGGCTAATCTTGTACCAATGAGAAAGAAAAATGGTGAAATTAGGTTATGTTTTGATTTTTGTGATTTGAATAATGCTTCACTTAAGGATCATTATCCTTTGCCTTCTATGGAGAAAATTATTTAGTTAGTTGTTGGTTTAGAGAGATATTCCTTTCTTGATGGATATAGTGGATACAATCAGATACTTTTCAAGGAGGAAGATCAATACAAAACAACATTTACTACAAAATGGGGCACTTATGCTTACAAAAAGATGCCATTCGTTTTGTCAAATGTTGGTGCAACTTTTCAACGTGCTATGGACATGGCTTTTCAAGGTATTATCAATAAATTTATCTTAGTTTATCTAGATGATATCATTGTTTTTCAAAGCTTGCAAGTGATCATCTACCATAGCTCAAAGCAGTCTTTGAAAGGTGTAAAGAGTTTGGTGTGTCACATAATCCTTAAAAGTTGTGTTTTCATGGTCACACTATTTTACTTGTTAAAGTAGGTATTTACCTTAGCTCATGTTCACCTAGGTACTTTATTTACCTTTATTGTATTTATCCTCACCCAATTATGTGTGTGGATATTTCTTTTATCTTATTTAGATATTAGGAGATATTATCTAGTTGTTAGGTATAGTTCTTTCCTTTATCTATATGGTATTGACTAGATCCTTGATTTCTAGTTCTCTCCTAAATTTATGGTCTTGACTAGTTCTTTGATGACTAGTTATTTCCTTGATTTATGGCTTGATCTATGACCTTGTGTTCTTAGATTGTTATTCCTTTCCTATTTAAGCAAGGCCCATTCTCATTGTATTGCATTGAGTTCCATAATAATATATGATATTGCTGCTCATTTGTTTGCAAAGGTTTTATGTAAAGCTATTATGGCGAATGATCGTGGTGTTTGATTAGCATTCTTGGCTTGTATGATCTGGTTATCATTCCTTTCATTTCTAAACATGGTATGATGCTTGATCTAGAAATGGTAAGTGTTATTCTTACTTTAGGCTTACCAAAACATAAAAAACACTTCAAAGTTTCCTTGGAAAAATCAATTTTATAAGAAGATATATTGCTGATTTTGCTACACTTGCAAATCCTTTGACCAACATGCTCAAGAAAGATCATAATTTCAATTGGTCAAAAGGAGTGAGTAGTTTTGATGCCATCAAAAAAAAAGTTATAGTTGTTTCCCAACACTTATAAATCTTGATTTTTCAAAATATTTCATGTTGTATGCTTATGCTAACATGGATACTATTGCAGCAATTTTAACATAGCAGAATCGAGTACAAGACAAGGTATTCATTCATTAAGAAGCATGTACTTTCAATTGTTAGATCTCTTAAGAAGTTCAGGCATTTTCTCTCTAACAACAAAATTAATTTGATGGTTGCACATCCAAGCATTAAGGAATTTTGTTAAACAAAGATATATTAGAAAAGAGAGTAGGTTGGATCACTCGAGTTATGGAATATGACATCATCATTAAAGTGACCAAACTGATTAGAGGTAAAGGATTATGTGAACACTTGGCTCAAGATTTGCATGACAACAAGGAAGTTGTTTATTTGTTGCAGAATCAACCTGAAAATGTAGAAAATCAGTAGCATACAGAGTGGATTTTCAACATGTCAAGGTATCTTTAGTATGGTATATACCCACCAGGTTTGGACAACTCAAAAGGAGGTATTTTAGACTTCAATCCATCCCTTATTTGCTGGTTAATGATGTGTTATTCAAGAAAGATATCAATGTATCATGTTAATATGTGTTGATTCAAATCAAGTTGAAAGGCTCCTCGAGCAGTTTCATGATAGCCAAGGAGGAGGGCACCATTTATTCAACTAAAACTACACCCCTTAAGATCATGAAAGGAGGCTATTATTGGCCTACGCTTTTCAAAGATAGCCATGCTTAGGTAAGGAAATGTTAGAAATGTGCATTCATGCAGGAAAAGAAAGGCTTGCAGCCTTACCATTGCATCCAATTACAACTGATAAACCCTTTGCTCAATGGGGTTTGGATTTTATTGGTCTCATTAATCCACCTTCAAGCATGGGTCATAGATGGATACTCATCATAACTGATTACTTCACGCCTAATGAGACAAACATCTTGGATTTTTATGAAGGCAAAATTACAAGGTTTGGTGTTCCTTTCACCATTATTTCAGATAATGCTAAAGCTTTTGTGGGTACAATTTTTTTGCATGGGCTGTTCAAAATGGGATTTATTTGAGTACTTCATCCAATTATTACTTGTAAGGTAAGGAATTTGCTGAAAGTACAAACAAGAATTTACTCAAGAATAATCTTAAGAACTATTGATGAAAATCAACATATTTGGCACAATAAATTAAAGGCAGCCTTGTGGGCTGATAAAATTACTCATAAAAGGTCAATTTCAAACTCACCTTTCAAGTTGGTTTATGGTTTAGAAGAAAGTTACCCATTTCTCTTGAGCTTTTAGCTTTAGAACTAATGCATCAAGTTGAATTAATGGAGAATGAACCCATGGAAGTAAGATATGCACAACTTATGGAACTTGAAGAAATCGAAATGAAGCTATGTTGTCCATGGAGAAGAATCAGGATCAAATCAAAAGGACATTTGATAAGAAAGCCAAGGCAAAGATTTTTCAATGAAGGTGACTTAGTTTTAAAATGGGATGAGGATAGAGCAAAGCTAGGTGCCCACACCGAGTTTGACTCATTGTGGAATGGACCATATATTATCACGAAATGCAAGTTACACAATGCATTTCAGCTTGCATGGACAAATGGAGTAGAGCTTTTGATCCTAGTCAACAATCCATTTGAAGTATTGTTTCTGAATGAGATAGGTTGACATTGTATTATAGTTTACATGTTTTCCTCTAAGTGTTTTCTAAACACATCCTTTCAGCATTTTCCTACTTTCAATAATGGTTGTCATCTTTAATGGCATGCCTCGTAGAGGTTTTGTTTCCCCCTTGTTCAGTTTTGCATAGGTTTCCATTGTTGTTTTGTCCATTTTTGGAGGAATTATCAGTTTTATCATAAGCATGCAGCCTTTGGCATGCATGTTCAATTTTGGTACAGGTTTTCAGTTGGCATAAATGACTGAAATAGCCATTTTTAAGGGTTCTTATAGGTTAACAGGTAACCCAATCAACAAAGTCACCAAGATGTTGACCATTTTGGGTCAATCATTGGGTAGGGGTATAAAATTTTCCCATTTGTTACCCATTTAAATGTTTATGGGGACAACATAGCATCAAATATGTATCTCAAGTGTTTTCATAGAATGCCATGCCTTATAGATGCTACCATTCCAACCTTTTCACCTTCATCAGAGCTATGCAATAGCCATGAAAGACCATTCCAGGGCCCAGAGGAAGGCAGAAAGGGCAACATGTATCATGATCATGTTCTTGAACTACAATCAAGTGGTAGATTTGAAATGCTTAGGTGAAATTGCATTATGTTTTGAGTTTCTTAAGTTCATTCCACATCACGATTACAAAAAGAAATGTAAAAGGAAATTATACACTCATAACAGAAGGTAATTTCATATATTCATAAAGAAATAATACATTTATCCCACACAAGCCATGGGATATGGCTATGATATATAAAGAAAATGCAGATAAATACAAAGTTGAAAGTGTGAGGGATGAGTAACCCGTCATTTCCTGAGTGTGAAGGTTGCTCCAAGCTTTCTAGATTGCCTAAGTTGCAGCTCCAAGTACCTGAAAGAGAAAAATAGAAGGGTTAGATCTTAGGGTCACTGATATCTCATGCTACCAGTTCCATATGTATATGCATTAGCAATCAAATAAGTGTGCATGACAAGGAATCGATAAGATAATCATCAAATCATGTCATTACATTCGTCATTTAAGTTCACCTTGAGCATATTAAGAAAGAAAAATCACAAGGATGAAAAAAAAGACTGTTTCCCCATACTTTCTAACTACTTCTTTTCAGTGTGCATGTACAGGGTTATAACAGGAAAAAGTATAATTTTATAGCTTCAAATATAGGCTTCCAAGACCCATGAAATACTAAAAGAACAATTGTAGTCACTCATAGAAGTGTTATTCAAATGAAGTAGAAAATTACATAGTGGAAAGGAAGCAAAGAGTGCATATGTTCATCATATTAATACAAAAATAAGGGTTAGAAATTGAACAAAGAAGAGATTTAAAAATGTAAAATTTCAAGAGCAAGCTCTTGTGATCAACCATATGGTATATTTGCAAAGAATAAATGCTTCAAAGTTGATTTAAAGAAAAGAAAAATATATAATTTGTAATGTTCAGAAAATGGAAGCTACAATCACCCCATAAGGAGAGAAATGTGTCATCTTCAGCAAAGAATCAGAGTCCCATAATTGTTTTGTTCATCAAATAATGAATCATCAAAAACAACTATTACATCTGATCAAAAGCAAGGAAACTGAGAGGTTGAAAGTCTCTTGTTGTACTTTGATAATATGTCAAAGAAAAATTTGAATCCTCCATTATTGTAGATTTTCATGCATATTTGGAGCAAAACTATGCTTTGATCACATAGTTGATAATTGAAACATAATTTGGAAATCTTATGCATTTTACCTAAAAAATTTGTATTTCTCTTAAATATTGAGTTCTCTGAAACTATTCCAAACTTTAATACTTTAATTTTAACTCAGTTGCAATTCGAATTTGCTCCTTAGCCTGCAAATGCTTGCTTTGGGATTTTTGTTTTCTTCTTAGGGTTGTATCCTGAAACTACATAAGTTTGTAGTATATTTTCTTTGGGGTCTCGACAAAAACATGGAAACCTTTACATTGGAGAAATTTGTTCCTGAATGGATAATGAGGAAAAAGATTTAATTCTTTTGTTTGTATAAATTTGCACCTGTTTCGTTCATTGGTTTCTCATGAAAATAAAATAGAGCATTCTAAAATAGATTATACAATATATGATTTGAATCTGATTATGTAGATTATACTTCCAAGACAACAAGATTTACTTTCTCATGAACTTGCTAAGCTACAGATTTCTTTTAAAACAACAGAAAAGGAAGTCCAAAAAGTAGACATGGTCCTTAGAACAATGGAACAAGACCATATCAAAGAGGTTAAATGGATGGTTCAGAAAGTTTTAAATGCTCATGACATCAAGAAGCCACCACCATTTTATCTATCATTGATTATTGGAGAACATCTTGTTCATAAATGTATGGTGGACAACGGTGTAAGTAGCACAGTTATGTGAAAAGAAATTGCAGAGAAATTAGGCTTGCAGTATGAACCTACAGAAAAGAGTGTTTCTACTTTAATGGAACTACAACTAATACAATAGGTGTCATCAGAAATCTAGAGCTAACATTTCATGCTTGCCCAAATGTTTCCATTCTGCAAGATATTACTATTGTGGATTTACCTCCTTACTTTGTTATATGTTTATCAAGAGATTTCACAACAAAAATAGGAGTTATCTCTCTTGATTGGTATTTCTTGTTTTCACTACATGTTTGGAACCAAAGTTACTATCAATTGAGAACCGTTGGCGATTTCACATTGAGCCTCACGCTTCTAATGCATTAGCTAATTATGCAGCCTTACACAAGTCTGATTTTGATAATACAACACATGTTTCCATTGGATGGTGTTTCTAGCCTATTTATGGATGAAAATACACATGAAGAACATGCTCATGATCCTTTCAAAGAATTTGAAGAACATATGTTTGGTGTGTATTACTTGCATGAAAAAAACACACCAATTCCTTGCTTATCCAAAACTCAAAATGTCGCGAAAGGGATTTGGAAGCTTCATTTGATGGAGCTAAAAATAAGAAAGTAAAGGAGCAAGTTTGATGCTCACTTCCCCAACAAATGAAAAGGTATTTTTAGCTTTGAGTCTCCAATTTTCATGCACTTGTAATGTGGCCGAATCACGAAGCATTGTTTCATGGCTTACTTTGGGATAGAAAGAAAGGTATTATCATGCTATGATTTTGGTGATTCTGAGTTGGTTATCAATCAAGTCATAAATTTTAATGTTTGTAAGAATCCATCAATGAAGTCTTGCAGACATAGAGTTTTGGACTTAATGGAATATTTTGAAGCTATCAATATCCATTCTTCCTAGAACAAAAAATAAGCATGCAGATAGACTTGCAGCAATTGGTGCTAGTTTTGAAGTGCTGGAACAAATTGAAAATAATGAGATTCAGCCTCATATAAAGTTGATTGTCAAGCCTTCTATACCTAATAATGATTTGAATTGGTAGGTTTTTGAAAATGATGAACAAATTTGCAGGTTTTTGTAGCAAGAAGCTGAATTTTCTATAGTAAATCAAGATAAATTACAACACTTATATGGTGACCAAATTGTTCAATTAAAGACAAATAAACTACCTCGAGGCTTGGTCACATTAGAAGACATCTTCAGCGTTGATGACCAGTTAAGGAAAGATAAAACTAAGATGTCAACACACACTGATAACTATGAAGAGATCACAGTTGATGAAGGTAAAAATTTATTTCTCGGAAAGGTATGCTCCTTAGCTGAAAAACATTCATTTATTAATCTTTGCAAGGAATTTAAATATGTTTTTGCTTGGAAATACAAGGACCTGAAAGGGTTTGATCCCAATTTAGCATAGCATATTATTGAATTACAGCCAAATTCCAAGCCGATTAGGCAAAAACAAAGGCACTGTAAATCAAAAATAGAACCTCTAATGAGGAAAGAGTTATCTAAATTGATTGAATTAGGTATTATCTTTCTAGTTAAGCATTCAAGTTGGGTAGCCAATCATGTCCTTGTTAGGAAAAAGAATGGAGAAATCAGATTATGTGTGGATTTGAGAGATCCGTTAGTGCAAAATCACAGCACCCTGAATTTCTTCAACTTATTGGGTTGAGACTCTCAGTGTGATAGCATAACATGTAGCATCTCTCAAAGTGTTGGAATTTGAAATAGAGAGAACTCTCTCGGATGAAGGCCGGTTCCTATTCCTATGTTCAAGTGCACACAAATAAATTACAAAGGATCTACTCCAAACCTACTCTATCTTACCAAGGGGACAGGGTTGGGAAGATGCGAGAAAAACATAAACCTAAGATAACAAGGTGATGCACCAAAGGAATGTCAAACATTCATTTTGCAACTTTAACACGGACCATAAAAATGGTACAACTACCATGCACGATGATAACCAAAGCTGCAATGAGACATCGAACTATAACAATGAACACATGAAGGGGTTGAGAATCACCCACAGACACATATTATTGCTCCATAGTTGATACAGTACATTACAGTTAGCCAAGAGGCAAAAATTTGTATTACAACTTGAATGGGAGGTTTGGGCTCCATGAATGCATTTGCAAAACCGGAGGAGAAGGGAGGGTGCAAAGCGAAATTTCCAACCCTTTACAACAAGCCTAGCTTTCTTTTATAGATGTATTGAAGAGGGAAGAAGAGAAGAGGTGGGAAACTTGATTTTAAGCTCAGCTACTAGCCATCAATGCCACTATAAATCCACCCACAATCTGTGAGTATGTCGCTCTTTGTCCATTCGGTATGTTGAAGAAAGGAGAATGGCGGATCAAATCGAATCTGATTTGGTTGTTGGGGATAATCGGATTGCATATTAATGGCATGAAGACATTTTCCCATTTTTACCCACAAAATTAACAATGGTATAGACAATGGGTATAGCTCTGATACCAAATGATAGAATAGAATTAGATTGCAATGACCAAAGAGGGACGAAAGCCTCACAAATATTATTGATCATGAAATCAGATTACATAACAATGCAAGAACTGTAATATTTATAGATATTAGATAGCCTCATATGGATAGACATGACACCCTATCAGGCACCAACTACGAGATGATAAGACACATCTCACATGCACATGTAATTACTACTAATACCAATATTGAATGTTATCCAACATAACAATATTGAATGCAAGTCACTAGACTAGAGTGCACATGTTGCACATTATTAAATAAAAGACAATGCAATAAAATGTAATAAATATGTCTATGCTAAATTATGCTAACATTCCCCCTTAATTTTGCATAGTTTCCAATGAAGTGGAGAGGAACTCTCTGAATAGTGTGAATTTGTCACGTGTAAGTGACTTAGTGAAAACATTTGCCTTCTGTTCAGCTGTAGGACAGAACTGGAGTTGTATGTTGTGCTTCAAGACATGCTCGCGTATGAAATTAACTTGTACTTCAATATGCTTGGTTCTCTCATGAAATACTTTGGATTACGAAAAAGCTTCAGAACTCCTTCATTATCAACATATCTTTGGAGTAGATTTCTATTGTGGTAGACCAATTCCTTCCAGTATTCAGCGTAGCCATATTTCTTCACAAACAGCTTCACCTGCAACTCGATACTCTTCTTTTGTAGAAGAGAGAAACAAAGTTCTATTTCTTGTTTCCCCATGATATCGGTCCATATCCCATAAAGAAGACAAATCCTGATGTTGACTTCCTATCATCCATGTTTCTGCATGATCTTAATCTAAATATCCTGTCAAAAAGAAGTTGTTGTTCTTCTTGTACTATATACCAAGCTCAACTATACCCTTGAGATATCTCAAGTATTCTCCTTACTACTTTCCAATGACATATTTTCAGTTCTTACATGAAGCGTGATAAATAGCTGACTGCAAAGCTGATATCTAGTCTAGTATATGTCGGTAAATGAGACTCCCGATCAACTGCCGATAGAGAGTTACATTCACTGGTGGTGATGGATCGAAACGAGATAACTAAAGTCTCACTTCCATAGGTGTAGCAATAGGAGTGCAGTCCATCATCCTAAATTTCTTGAGCATTGTCTTGGTGTATTTCAACTGTGACACAAAGATATGATTCTCTTTTTTCCATACTTCCAACCCAAGACAATAGTGCATGAGCCCGAGATCTGTCATGTCGAACGATCGATTAAAATCCTTCTTTGTTACATCGATCATCTTCACAGAACTTCTGTAATGACTAGATCATCGACATAAACAACCACAATGATAATCTCCCCTTTGATTTTTCGGTAGAGATTGGGGGCATAAGGATTCCTTTCGAATCCATGACTTATGAGATGCTCATATATTTTGATGTACCATGCCCTGGGTGCTGTTTTAGGCCATATAGAGATTTTATGAGTCTGCGCATACCATCATCTCTTTTCCCCGGTATTACATAACCCTCCGGTTGAGTCATATAGACTTCTTCTTGCAAATATGCATTAAGAAAGGCACTTTTCACATCCATTTGGTGGACTTTCCAACCAAATTATGCAGCTAGAGCAAAGATCATCCTGATTGTCTTGATCTTGGTTATGGGAGAAAATGTCTCCTCATAATCAATGCCTTCTTGTTGTGCATACCCCTTTGCTACAAGCCTTGCTTTATACTTGTCAATAGTCCCATCTGATTTGTACTTAGTCTTGAATATCCATCTACATCCAATGGGTTTCTTCCCTGGTGGAAGGTCGACAAGTTGCCATGTGTTGTTCTTCATCACTGACTGATACTTTGAATCCATGGCATCTTTCCAAGCTTTTGATTGTAGGGCTTCTTGAACTGTAGATGGCTCAACTGTTTCAACAACTCTGCTCATTAGGGCATAATTGACCTCTTCACGAGCTTGATTGTGAGTTCTAGGTCCAGGATTGGATGATGTGCTAGGTGCTTCATCCAAATTTTCATCTCTTATTAATTGAGTATACCATTTAGGTAACTTCTTAGCTATTCCATTGGCTTGTGGTGGATCCAAGTTTTCACCATAATCCAATTCATCACTGTCATCTTCAATGGGAACATCAAATTCTATCTTCACAAGAGGTGTATTTTACATGTTTGTTGAGTCGTTGAGTGGAGCATCTGCTTGTTTCTTCTCAAAGAACTCCACATCCCTACTTGTGTATACTTTCTTTGCTTTTGGATCCCATAATGTGCACCCAAGTGCTTCTTCACTTTGTATCCAATGAATATCGGTTTCTCGGCTTTCATATCCAACTTGTTCTATTCTTCTTGGGTATGTGCATGCTAGCTTTACACCCAAATACTCTTAAGTGTGAAATTGATGGTTTCCGATTTGACCATGCTTCTTGAGGTGTCACTCCTTTAAGAGCTATTGTGGGGAATCTGCTCAACAAATAGACTACAGTTCTTGCAGACTTACGCCCAAAATGTCTTTGTTAAACTTTGAGTCATCAATCATACATTGCACCATTTCCATGATAAGATACGATTCCTTCTCTCAACTATACCATTCTACTATGGTGTGTGAGTAGGAGGCATTTGTCAGCGAATCCCATGAGCTTCAGGTAAGTCTTGAACTCATTGCTTGTGAGTTCCCCCTCGATCTAGCGGAGAGTTTTGATCTTGCGACCAACTTCATTCTCAACAAGTGCTTTGAACTTCGAAATGTCTCAAAGGATTGACTCTTGTCTCTTAGACAATATATCTACATCTTTCTTGAGTAGTCATCAACACAAAGCATGAAGTATTGAAATCTAGAATGACTTGGTTGCGTGGGCCCACAAAGATTGGTGTGCACCAAATCAAGCTTTCCCTTAGCTCTATATGTGTTCTTCTAGAAGGGTACTTTGTGTTGCTTTCTAGCTAGGCAATTGTGACACTTGTCAGTGTTGTGCTTGAGTGTAGGCAATCCTTTCACCATGTTTCCCTTTTGAAGTGTTTGGAGATAGCCAAAAATGATGTGACCATATCTGCGATGCCATAGTTCTGCAGATTGTGTGTCTTTGGCCACTAGAGCTTGATCATCCTTGTGGACAAAATCAAGTTGGAACATGCATCCCACATTAGAGGCTCTTGCTACAATCTTGGAACCTCTTGACTTATCTCTTATCAAGCACACTTTTTCTCCATTATTACTATCAAAATCCAACTTCAAGTTGTGATCAAGGAGTTGACTAACTAATAGAAAATTCTTGGTCAACCCAGGTACATACAATACATCTATGATTTTGTAGTCATGCTTTCCAAGAGGTAGTGAAATGTTTCCAATCCCCTTGACACTGTATGATGAGTCATCACCTAATGACACATGGTTCTTGTTAGGTGAGTCACATAGTGTGTAGAACCAATCCTTGTGTCCAATCATGTGTCGAGTTGCACGAGTCAACATACCGGATATCTTGTGTGGACTTGGTTTCTTCATCAAATTGAAGCGAGAATATGTGGTGTCCTTCATCTGAATCATCTTCATGTTTGGCAATGTACCCTTGTTGTTTGGGTTTTCTTTTCCAATTACCATTTTTTTCCTTGATTGTTGTTGTTGTTGGACTTCCCTTGGTTTGAATTGTTGTTACCTTGTTGGTTGTTGGGTTTTGAATTGCTTGATGAACCCTTTTTGTAGGAATTACCAACAATCTTTGATGTCATGTCCCCCTCTATTGCAAATGGGACACTTCTTGGTGTTGTCTCTTTGACTTTGGTCCCTTTGTTGACTTTGGTTTTGTTGGGACTTCTTGTGATTGGTGACTGAACTTCCCTTTCCTTTATGAAGATAGTGCTTGCTCATCTTCATGATCTTTGTTGTTCATTTCCTCTTCTTATTAGATTAGATTGACCAACTTCTCAAAGGTGATGTGTGTTCACTCATATTGATAGTTGTCACAAAGATTCTATAGGAAGAGGAAGCGCTCATAACACATTAGTAGGTCCTCATCACTTATCTCTTTTTCCAATGCCAATAGAGATGCCCTCAAAGTAGCAACTCATCTCAAAAAAGCTTCAACCTTCTCATTATGCTTAAACTTGAGAGTATGTAGTTGTGATAGTAGGTTGAGGATGGTATTCTTGTTCTTTGCGTCATAGACTATGCTCAACTTATCACATGCATCCTTAGCCGATGTGGCATCTCTAATGTGGGGTTGCACATCATTCGTTACACCAAACAAGATGATCAACTTGGACTTTTGATTGGCCTGTCATGTCAAATTGAACTTGTTGTCTTCCATCATCAGTGATCTTGTTTTTGTTCCATCTACAATTGTCCATCGGTCTTCAAACTCAAGTAACACCTTGATCTTCGGTTTCCATGTAGCATAGTTGTCTCCTCTAAGTAGTTGTGAATCTGGAAAGAATAACTTTGGTGCTTGTGAACCCATTTCTGTAATCTAAATTTCGACAAAGGGTAAGGCTCTTATCACTCTAGGTTTATGGTCTCCCTCTCAATATATCGTCAGGCCGATATACCAAACTTTTCTATATACACTCCCTTCGATATACCCGTCGGTATGCGTGAAGAAGATCACCCTTTCAATATACACGTCGATGCGGAAAGAAGTGTTAATGCACGTGAAATAATTTAGTACGTGGTACGTAGAAAGTAGGGAGAGGGGTTTGTGCAAGCACAAACATATGGGAGGGCTCAAATATGTGTGTATTGTATCATTATTACTCCTGTATATTTTATAGAATTCGATGCCTAGACGACATTTAGGTAGTTGTGTTAGGTGTTAAGTGCGGTAGTAGTCACGACAACATCACCGGTAAGCACTTCCCAAATGCACCGTATATACTGAATCTTTCTTTATGAGATCAAAGATCTCGTGTGATAAAACCAAACATAAAATAAAAATTATTTTCACCAAAAAAACAATCTAAATAATGTTTTCACCTTTTCTCATAAACCGTGATCTGGGTTTTTGACAAATTTCAATACAAGACACATCATACAATATTTTCTTGAAACCTAAAAATTTACGAAGAATCAAAATCTTGGTTTTGAGATCTTACCAATTTACCGACTAGATCTGATTTTTTTTTCAGAAAAAATGACCTGACTTGCATAGACTTTTCATCATATGTAGAGGCCGAATCTGAAGATGATGTAAACTGTAAAGTTGTGCACATCCTTCTTATCTTTCCAAAAAAATGGTACATCAATCTGACATTGTATGAAAAAACTACGTCTTTTTTTCTTCTCGAGAGTTATCTGCTGGAATTTTGTTGACGGGACTGCTTCAACCTTTGCTCCCGAATTCTTCACACCTCCACTTTCAGATCTGATTTTTTTTTTTTTAGATCTGATTTTTTTTCACTCTTTTTTTTTTTAGATCTGCAAAAAAAAATTTCAAGATCTTTCTCCTTTTTTTTAAGATATCTTTTTTCACAAATCTTTTTTTTAAGATCTTTTTTTTTTAAAGATCTCCAAATCAAATATTCGCCAATATGTTGGATCAATTGGTTATGCCAATGACTAATAAAAAAATTTACCTTCCAAATAAGTGGATAAGTCAAATTTTAGTTGAGGGATGCTTGGAAGGAATGGAGGTTGCGGGATGCTTCAATGGCTCTCCTTTGATGTAGATCTTCTTCTCCATGGATCCTCTCCAATAGTGCTTCTCTTGACCTTGCTTGGATAGAACCTCACTCACGATACCAAATGATAACAATGGTAAAGCTCGATACAAATGATAACAATGGTATAGCTCTGATACCAAATGATAGAATAGAATTAGATTGCAATGACCAAAGAGGGACGAAAGCCTCACAAATATTATTGATCATGAAATCAGATTACATAACAATGCAAGAGATGTAATATTTATAGATATTAGATAGCCTCATATGGATAGACATGACACCCTATCAGGCACCAACTACGAGATGATAAGACCCATCTCACATGCACATGTAATTACTACTAATACCAATATTGAATGCAAGTCACTAGACTAGAGTGCACATGTTGCACATTATTAAATAAAAGACAATGCAATAAAATGCAATAAATATGCCTATGCTAAATTATGCTAGCAAAAACCTCCTCAAAATTAAAGTTTCATGTTTCTATGGTGTAGACTAGGTCGAGACCTTTCCATGTTGCCAAATTTGTTGGATTTTGAGAACTGGATCGAAAGATATGTCCATTTGAATGTTTGAGTTGGATCCAGTACAAAAATGGAAAAAACAGTTAGCGAAACGGTCCATGGGCTTGAAATTTACTTTGTGCCCTTTGGCACCAAAATACAAAATGAAAAAAATTGTTCTAATCCCCACAATCCATTTTGCCAAAAATCATCTTGAGCCCAGGTCCGTATTTTCCATTTGGGTGAAAAGTCTCTCCCGGTCCACCTTGGCCCGTACGCATGCAATTGGCTTGACACATGGCTCCTTGGGCATCAATGGAGGTGTGGCTCATTTTTCACTTTACGCCTTCTTGGGGAAAAAATTTCAAACTACCTCGACGACCCCTGCCTTCCCGCTTTGACTTTTCAACATGGCCATGTTCAAGGTTGGCACTAGTTTGGGGACCACTTTTGGATTCAATCTTTGGAGGTGCGCCGAAGAGACATGTGGCACCTTTCGTGGCTTGCTTCAGTTTCCTTGTGTTTTTGGCTAAGTCCTTTTGCTTGGTAGGGGCCATAAGTCGACCGCTGGACACGTGGAGGCTTCACGCTTGTTTGGAAGCCCACTCCAAATTTTACTTTTGAAGTAGCGTCATGCTGACACTTGGATTTTTCCATTGCCTTTGCCTCTCTACCTTGACTATTCAACCCCGACTCTATCCCTTTTTAGACACAGGACACATGGAAGGCCCGCACTCATTTGAAAACCCGCTCAAGGATTTTACCTTTGAAGGAGCGTTGTGTCGACATGTGGCTTCTTCCGCCGACACCTTTATACTTAGTCATTTTGGGCCCACTCTCTTTTTGGTCCCTAGACACGTGGAAGCCTCGTGCTCATTTGAGTCTCCACTTAGGGTCCTACTTTTGAATGTGCGTTGTTGAGACACTTGGCACCCTCCACTGACTCTTAGACTTTTCAATGGCTAGTGTAACTTTTGGGGCTCTAGACACGTGGAGGCTTGGTGCACTTTGTTTGAGTCTCCACTTTTGGATTTAACCTTTGAAGATGCGTCATTGAGACACTTGGCAATTTTGTTGATTCTTCCATACTTAGCCAATTTTGGCTCACTCTGAATCATTTGTGAAGCCCGAAACCTTTGAGTCTTTCTTTGTTTCTCTCCTTTGAGCCTCTAGTTTTCTTTGACATTGTTTGTCTCCTTCCCCGACCCTGCTACTCCATTTTAGAGCCCATCTACAACATTGTTTGTTAGATTTGAAATGTGGGCTCATGTGATGGAACCATCCCTTGGATTTCTTCTTGCACAGGGGTTGTGTTTGATCAATTTTCTAGGGGAAAAATTGAGATAACAATTTGGCAACTCACGGGGATGTCTTCCTACTAGATGAGATGAAGAGATCAGTTTCCTTGTTGTATCCATTGGGCATGGAGTCATAATTGATAGCTTTGATCTGATCTAAAATTTGAAATCGATCATGATCCACTGAGCCACTTTACACTTGGTGACCTAGAAACCTAATTCACCACCCTGTTCTAGAAATGGACCCTTCAAGACCCGATTTTAGTTGCTTTGTATTTGTTCTATTTTAAAATAAGCAACTGTCATGGAACTATGGGTCTCCCTATTGTAAATGCTTGAAGGCTGGGTGCATTCACCTGGAGGCACATTGAACTATATAATGACATAAACCTGGAGCAACAAAACTATGCCACAACACTTAGGGAAATAAAACCTATGCTACAACAAAACAATGTGCATACGCACTTAGGGAAATTAAAAACCTAGGCTAATATTTTACAAGGGGTGAGAATTTTTCCTTTTAGTAGTATGTTTGAGATAGATCCCATTGAATGGGATCTATAATTCTTCACCATCCAACTTAGCCAGCTAGAAGGCATTGCTACTTGTACATCTTGTGACCATGTAGGGGCCACTCCAAATGGCATCAAATTTGGAATGCTTTCCTAGTTTTCCCGATCAACATCCCATTTTAGAACTAAGTCCCCCTCTTGAAAGGTCCTTGCTCTTGCTTTCTTATCAAAACTCTTCTTGATCGATGCTTGATCTTTCTCCATGATTTGCATTGCATGCTCTCTTTCCTCTCCTACTTCCATCAACTCTGCATACCTTGATTTCCATAGGTTCAAACTCGGCTAGCTCCAATGTTTCATGAGCTCCAAAGTGGGAAACTCCAATGATATGGGCAATATTGCCTCTTTTCCATATATAAGCTTGTATGGGGAGTTTCATGTGGACCTTTTGATGTGATCCTATCATCCCATAGAGCTGATTTGAGCTTTGTATGCCAAGTTCTCTGATTTTCATCAAGAGTCCTTTTGATAATCCTTAATAGGTTCTTGTTTGTGGACTCTTGGCCATTACCTTGAGGGTAATAGTTTGATGAAGTGTTGAGGTATACACCATTTTTGACAGCCCATTCAGTGATCCTTGTACCAAGGAATGCTAATGCATTATCTGATATAATAGTGGCAGGGACTCCAAACCTGGTGGTTATTCCTTCATAGAAATCCAAGATGTTGGATTCATTTTCTTCTTTAAGTGCCACTTGCTTCAGTCCACTTGGTGAAATAGTTTGTTGTTGTAAGTATCCACTTGTGGCCTTGGCTTGAATTTGGGTTAATCACTCCAATGAAGTCTAGTCCCCATTGCATGAATGGTTGATCCATTGAGATTGGATGAAGGGGTCAGGGCTGCTAACTTTTCCTTCCCTATGAAGAATGCACACTTTTGCACTTCTTGACCCATGAGTAGCAATCCCTAAACATTGTAGGCCAATAATAACCAACTTTCATGATTTTGAGAGTTGTTACTCGAGGAGAAAAGTGGCCTCCTACTTCTCCATCATGGAACTCATGCAATACCCTTTCAATTTGGCCTGTCCCAATGCACCTCAATAGGACACTATTGATATCCTTCTTAACAAAACCATCGATAAGTACATATGGGATGGCTTGTAGTCTAAAGTATCTCCTCTTTTTGCTTTGTTCCATTCTAGGGCACAAACCTATTTGGAGATAGTGCACCAAGGCTTGGGTCCAACATGGAATAGGTGTATCATTAGCTAGTTGCTCTTGATCATTTTGTAGTAACAGACAACCTCTTCTTCATCCACTGACTCAGCTTGTTGCTTGGAAGTGAGCTGCTCACACAGACCCTTGCCACGAACCAGTTTGGTCACTTTGATCTCAATGTCATATTCCATTACCCGAGTGATCCAACCTGCTCTCTTCTCATTCAAGTCCTTGTTCAGGAGAAAATCCTTGACACCAGCATGGGATACTAGCAGTTGAATCTTATTGTTTGAGACTAAGTGTCTAAACTTCTTCAAACTCCTAATGATAACAAGGACCTGCTTCTCAATGAAAGAGTACTTTACCTCATAATCCTCCAAGCTTTGGCTGAAGAAGGCTATGGGTTGTTCTAAACCTTCCTTGTTGGGTTGAACCAAGATAGCGAGACCATGTCTGATCCTCCAAAATCATACAACATGAAGTCTTTTGAAAAGTTTAGGTTAACAAGAGTTGGGGCTTGTGATATTGTGAGCTTGATGGCCTCAAAACTCTCTTTTCCTTCTTTGTCCATTTGAATGCAAGACTCTTCTTTAACATCATTGTTAAAGGCTTCACAAGAGTGGAAAAATCAGGCACAAACCTGTGAACAAAGTTTATTCTCCCCAAGAAGCTTTGGAGAGACTTTTTGTGTTGTGGAAATGGAAGTGTTTGGATGGCTTCAACCCTTTCAGGATCAATTGTTAACCCTTCTCTTGACAATGTGGCCCAAAAATTTCCCTCATGTGCCAAGAATACACACTTCTTTGGGTTTAATGACACTCCAACCTTCTACACCTCTAAAATACCTATCTAAGGTGGAAGAGATGGTCTGCAACATTCTTTGAGAAGACAATGATGATATCATCTAGATACACCAGAACTATATTGTTGATCAAGCCTTTGAATGCCATGTCCATAGCTCACTGAAATGTTTCTCCAGCATTTGATAGTCCAAATGGCATCTTCTTATAAGCATATGTACCCCATTTGGTGGTGAAGGTTGTCTTGAATTGATCTTCCTCTTTCACCATTATCTGATTATATCCTGAGTATCCATCTAGCAATGAAAACCTCTCAGAGCCAGCTACTAACCTGTAAGATTTGTTCCATTGATGGAAGTGGGTAATGATCCTTGAGTGATGCTCTGTTCAGATCATGAAAGTCCACACACAATCTGATTTCTCCACTTCTTTTCCTCACAGGCACCAAGTTTGCAACCCAACTTGAATGCTTGATAGGGAAGATGATGTTGGCCTCAATTAGCTTGTTCAACTCTTTTCTCATGAGAGGCTCAATGTGAGGGTTTATTGGCCTTTTCTTTCTATCTAAAGGCTTAGATCTTGGATCCAGCTCGATAGTATGTTGTGCCAACTTTGGGTTGAAACCTCTTAAATATTTGTAAGTCTAGGAAAAGACATCTAGGAATTCTTGACAAAGTTGAATGAATTCATATTTTTCTTGTTGAGTACTTACCTTGCCAATTCACAATTTTTCCTTCTTCTATGGAAATGGGCTCTGAATCTTCACCCTTTACTTGGATATTTTCTTTCTCCTTTCGGAATTGATCATTTGGGTTGAAGATTGACTCCAAAGTTACAAGACCCTTTGGTAGTTTGTTGGTTCTCAGCTACACCACTTGGTCACCATAACATTGTTCCAACTTTGTCTTGGTTTCTAGAGGAGAACTCAACTTCTTCTTGTAGAAAGTTGACAATTTGTTGATCATTTTCGAAGACTTTCCAACTTGTGTTATTATCAGGGACAACTGGTCTCACAACCACTTTGATATGGGGCTGAGATTTATCACTCTTGATACTCTCTACAACATCAAATGCTGCCCCAATCATTGCAATCTGTCTCTTTTCTTCATTCTTCTTCCTTGGGATGGAATTGATGTTGAATGCTTTGAAATCCTTGATGAGGTCCCATACCCGTTCTTGTAGTTCTTTAACAGATCATTCTTGGCAGCATTTTTCCTCGGACTTGATTCATAACTAGCTCACTATCGCCAAACACTTGCAAGTTCTTAATCCCTCTTTTTCTTGCCCAATGCAGTCCATGGATCAAGGCCTCATACTCTGTTGTGTTGTTTGAAAAGAAAATTGAAATGGAAGGCTGAGTAATATTTCATACCTTGAGGTGAAACAATCATAGCTCCTCCTCCGGCTCCTTGTCTACTTCTTGAGCCATCAAAGAATAACAACTTCCATACCTCATTATCATCTTTGTGGTTTGCTTAATGATGTCAGGAAGAGGATGATTCTCCTCATGCAAATAGTAGACTCCTAGCTCAGATTCCTCCATTTCCTTATAAGGGTCAAAAGCATGCCTCTTGTTCACCCATTCATCGAGAGTCAAGTCTGGAATACACCCAACCTTGGTATCTACCTCACAAGTGCTTGGGAGGTCCTCTGATCAAAAGTTGAATAATTCACATTGATTGGGCTGGGTACATGAGGCTCAATATGGTAATCCACAATGGGCTCAGATCTGATCATAGCCTTGGCTCCATACCTTGTTCTAAAAATCATGTGTGACCAATCAATAGACAAATAGCCTCCAATTTTAGCAGTGAAGTCTCTTGACAAACACAATGCAAAATGTGGTGGCAAAATCTATGACTGATACATTTTTGCAATACAGTCACATTGGGGCATGCATGTAGTGTGAGGCTCAAATCCTTTATGACTCCAACCATTGTTACCATTGTCCCATCCAATTGCACTACACCCTTGGAGATGACTTCGTATTGAAGACCTAGCTGATTGGCTATTTTCTTTGGCATTACAGAGCTACTTTCTCCCGAATCAATCATGCAATTATGTACCAATTTTGTCCCCAAATGATCAATGAAACATAGAATGGAGGGGGCTTCAGATTCTTACCTTGTTTTCCTCCATGGTTTCCTTTGGGCCAAGAGAGCATTGGTAAGCACTTTCTCTTGTTGGTTGGGGGCTGATTTGAGGTTGACCAATTGGCCATAGCAGCCTGCAACAAGTCTCTCTCCTAGGATAGCCAATGACTCCCACATTGAAATATTCACATTTTTTTCTTCATTTGTTCAATGATGTTAAATGGGGATGAGCTATCTTTTTGCTTCCCCTTCCTTGGTACATTTTCTCTTGCACATGGGTCATTACAACTGGTGTCTGAGTGGGTCTGGAAGGTGGCTTGGGCTGACTCTACACATTGGGAGTTGCACTTTGAGTGCCAATACCTTGTGGAATAATAGAGGGTTGAGGATTACCTGAGTTTGATAATTCCCTCTCCAATATTCCTTTTCTTGGACCATGTATTGGTAGCTACACTTTGAGAAGGTGTTTGATTCATCCCACATAAATCTTCAGCCTGCCAATTGACAAGCATGGTCTCACTTGGAGGTGCCTCTTTCTGGGTTTCTTGCTGCTGATTTTCCTCTTGACTAGGGCTCTTGGGACACACCAATGTTTTGTACCATCAAGGCCTAGTTTAGTGCACCATTGAAACACATTGATTGGTTATGGGGCTGACCGCATGGGAAACACCAATCATATTCTTGTGCCATGTTGTTTTGTGTTAGAACCAAGGCCCTTGATGTTGAAGTTGTGTTTGGATCATATGGTCGGTAAGGCCTAGTAGCTTGAGGTTGTCCTTGGTTTTGATTTTGATTTGCATCCTGAGCTGGTGGTCTATTTTTTTGGTATGGGGGCCTAGCTTGATACTGAGTTTGAGGCTGATATGGCCTAGAACTTTGAGCTTGTTGCCTCTTGATGGTCACTAGCTCATTCCCTAGTTTTGTAGTAGTTGTTTTATAACTTCTTGTAGCTCTTTTGAAGTGCTAGAGGATGAGGTGGAAGCTTCAGCTGAACTCTGATTCCTTGGAGTGGGTATGGGAGCTAATGTGGGTGTTTGACTAGTGCTTGGAGCTCCTAGTTCTGGATATAGAGGCATAGGTGGCCTAGGAGCAATTTTACCAGCTTGAATTAAACAATTTTCAGCTCTAATGGAAATGTTATAGGCTACAGGTAAGGTTGTGCCTCCCATTGATTGAATCATTAAGGCAATATCAGAATTTAAAGCTCTAAGAAAGTATAAGAAAGCACCTTCATCTATGGGCCTCATGGCCAATGGAATCCTATCCCATGTCCTTTGAAATCTGAGGTTGAAATCATGTCAACTACTCATTAGGGGCCTCTTGATTGTTGTCAGTTGCTCCAACAAGGATAGATTATCTCCCTTCTCTCCAAATTGATTATGAAGAGCTCTACATATGGTCCCAAGTCTTGAATAGAGCTTTTGTTAGACTCCTGAACCATTGTGAAGCTTTACCCTTGAGTGAAGAGGCTAACAATTTGACTACAATGTCCATCTCAGTGATCTCATGAATTGTGCGTAGACATTTGCAATGTCTTGAATGTGATCACTAGGAGAAGTTTGGTTCTCTCTAGTGAAATATGGGATGCTCTTTAATGTTGCAACTGGGACTGGATTTTGTGCATTGAGGGTGAGTGGGTGCTTTGCCAATGAAATTGACATAGGGGTTGGGTGGTTGTGCCATTATGATTGGCCTAGAACCCTTGTTGATTGAATGAATGGCCTACTGGAGGAGGTGTTGACAAGGTTCTATTTGGTGGAGATGGAGACCTTTGGGCTCTTCTCCCCTTCTCCCTTCTATCTGGGGATAAGTGTAGATAGAAAAATAATCCTTCTTCTCTAGTTCTTGATCTGGTCTGGATTCTTCTCATGAATCTGCCAAGCATAGGCTGTTGAAACCAGTGGACTTATGATCTTTTGGAGTCACAGATGTGTAATTTCAAAGCTTCTTAAAAGCTAAAAAATTACAACAAGTGCACATCAATCTTGCTGCAATAAAGATGGAGACTTCTTGGTCCCATCGGTGCATGCCAAAACTGTTAGTGCAAAATCACAACACCCCTGAATGTCTGCAACCTATTGGGTTGAGACTCTCAGTGTGATAGCATAACATGGAGCATCTCTCAAAGTGTGGGACTTTGAAATTGAGAGAGCTCTCTCGGATGAAGGCGGTTCCTATTCCTCTTGTTCAGTGCACACAAATAAATTACAGAGGATCTACTCTAAACCTACTCTATCTTACCAAGGGGACATGGTTGAGAAGATGTGAAAAAATAAACCTAAGCTAACAAGGTGATGCACCAAAGGAATGTTAAACACTCATTTTGTAACTTTAACACAGACCATAGAAATGTAATACAACTACCATGCACAGATAACCAAACTATAATGAGAGATCAAAAGATAACAATGAACACATGAGAGGGTTGAGAATCATCCACAGACATATATTATTACTCCAGAGTTGATACAGTACATTACAGTTAGCAAGAGGAAAAAAACTTTGTATTACAACTTGAATGGGAGGTTTGGACTCCACGAACTCATCTGCAGACTAGAGGAGAAGGGAGGGTGCAAAACAAAAAATGTCCAACCCTTTACAATGAGCCCACTCCTTCTTTTATAGATGTAGTAAAGAGGAAGAAGAAAAGAGGTGGAAACTTGATTTGAAGCTCAACTACTCAGCCATCAATGCCCTTGAAAATCCACCCACAATCTATCGAGTCCATTGCTCTATGTTTTTCGGCATGTTGAAGAAGGAGAATGATGGATCAAATCAAATCTGATCTAGTTGTTGGGGACAATCAGGATTGCATATTAATGGCATGAAGACATTTTCCCATATTTTTACCCACCAAACCTCCTCAAAATTAAAGTTTTCAGGTTTCCATGGCATAGATGAGGTCGAGACCTTTCCAATGGTGCCAAATTTGTTGAATTTTGGCACTGGATCAAAGATATGTCCATTTGAATGTTTGAGTCAGTCCATACAAAAATGGTGAAAACTAGTTAGCATAATGGGTCCATGGGCCCGAAATTTACTTTGTGCCCTTTGGCACCAAAAATACAAAATGCAAAAATTTCCCACAGCCCTATGTAATTCATTTTGTCAAAAAAACCATCTTCGGGCCCACCGGTCCGCATTTTCCATTTGGGAAAAAATTCTCTCCCAGGCCCATCTTCCCACATGTAATTTAGGCTTGACACATGGCTCCTTGGGCATCAAGCGGAGGTGTGGCTCATTTTTATACTTTACACCTTCTCGGGCAAAAATTCAATTACCTCCGACACCCCCTACCTTCCCACTTTGACTTTTCAACATGGCCACATGTGAGCTAGCGCTAGTTTGGGGACCACTTTTGGATTTAATCTTTGGAGGTGCACCGAAGAGACACATGGCACCTTCACGGCTTTCTCTCTATTCTTGTGTTTTTGGCTAAGTCCTTTTTGTTTGGCGGGGCCATAAGTCTGACCCTGACACGTGGAGGCTTTGCGCTTGTTTGGAAACCCACTCCAAATTTTACTTTTGAAGTAGCGTCATGCTGAACACTTGGCTCCTTCCATTGGCCTACCTCTACTTTGACTATTCAACCCCGACTTTGTCCCTTTTTGAACCTAGACACGTGGAACCTCGCTCATTTGAGTCTCACTTTACCTTTGAAGGAGCGTCTGTCATGGCTTCTTACCAGCAACACCTTATACTTAGTCATTTTGACACTCACATGGCACCATGGAAGCCTCACACTCATTTTAGTCAAAGACTTTTCAATGACGTGTGCTATTGAGACACGGTCTTAACTTTTGGGGCTCTTTTGGGGCTCTGACATGGAGGCTTGGTGCTTGTTTGAGTCTCCACTTTTGGATTTAACCTTTGAAGATGTGTCATTAGACACTTCGCAGCTTCCATTGATTCTTCCATACTTAGCCAATTTTGGCCTCTCCTTTGAGCCCCTAGTTTTCTTTGACACTTGTTTGCTTCTTCCCTAGCCCTGCTATTCCATTTTCAAGCCCGTCTGCAACCTATTTGTTGGACTTGAAACGTGGGATCGTATGAATGAGAACCATCTCTTGGATTTATTTCTACACGGGGGTCGTGTTTGATCAATTTTGTCGGGGCCAAAATTGAGATAAATTTTCAAAAAAATAGATGAGCATCTAATACACCTAAAAATGAGACTTTTGATTATGCGGACAATTTAGAATATCATTGAATCCCAAAATGTCTATCTTTTCGGTACATCAAGGTAAATTACTTGGAGATATTGTTTCTAAGAAAGGCTTAGCAATTGACCCTTTCGAGAATCAAAGCCATATCATGACTATCATTGCCTCATCATAAGAAGGCATTACAGAGTTTTCTAGAAAAAAACAACTTTTTTTAGAAGATTTGTTCCAAATTTTGTAGCATTGGTTAAACCATTGGCAGTATGTGTTTCGCTCGGAATGTTTCGGCTTATGGGAATAGAGTTGCTTCTATCCTTTCATTCCTTTTAGAAACAGATGAGGTTAGGGTTAGGAGGAATACATTGAATGTCGAGATGGTGTGCGCGTACCGTAGAAAGATCGGTGGCGGAGAACTCCTTTTTGTCTTGGAAGGACTACTGCGAAATAAGAACACAAGACCACAAGATTTTGATTAAACAATAAATGAGGAAGCGCCTTTGCCGGGAAATATAAAACTTCCCTTGAAGGTGGTGAGCCTTCCTAATAATATGAATTAACACAAAAGACCGCAAACTATCAATTAAATTATTTTGTTAAACTGGGTAGGGGGAAAGGCTGGTTTTCTGATTTTGATCAGAGGAACCGATGGCGGTTATTGATGACCGATGCCGGTTACTGATAACCGATACCGGTGGGTTATAGGATCTTCTTGGTACATATGGTGTTTGTAATAATGGCTTTTTGGATGGTATTAGGAAATGGGATGATTAGGAGTGACAGAATGACAGGTTAGATCTGTGCAATGGCACGTTGGGTAGTGGATTCAGAAACAGATTTAGGAGGACTGAGATTCAAGAAACATAAGAAATGTTATGACAAAAGGACATGTAAGATCTGACTTACTGGTTTTGACCGAGATGCAAGTTGATCTCCTTGGTTGCAAACACTTCTGGTTTCTTTACTCGTCTCTGCTCTGTCAAGTGAAGATCTGGACTCATTCCTCGCTCATGATGCTCTCTGTTTTCCCAAATCCTTTGGTGATCTCTAAAAATGAAATTCCGATCCGTTGTTTTGGTTTGGGAAGCCCATTTACAGGGAACCGATGGCGGTTGCGAAACCGGCGGCGGTCAGTAGAACCGACATCGGTAAGGAAAAAGCGAGGCTATTTTTAGTAAAATAGCCCACCTTCCTAACTTTTCTCCCGAGAGATTAGTTGGGATTGGTCAAGTGGCTAGAAGGTCGGCTTTGGAGTGCGAGTAAGGAGGCATTAGTTATGGATGTGAGTCTGAGACCAAGTCATGGGTCTTAATTAGGTTAGTTTAGGGTTAGGGCTGGGTCATGATGAGGTGGCAAAGTGAGGTGGCGGGTAAGGTGATGTGGATTTATCAATTACAAGGTGATTAATAAATAATTGTGTAAAAGTTTAGGTAATGAGATTAGGTTGCGAAATGGGATGCGGGTCACACAGGGTCGTGAGACACGAATTTGGTGTCTACATTAGCCCCTTATTGTCATGTAGCTTGTTTTGTAAAGGCTGCGCGGACAATAATATGAAGTGGTTTCCCTGTTAAGGGTATAGGTAATCCCCTCAAATCTATCACAGATTGAGTGAGCGGGAAATCGGGGATAGGGTTGATAAAGGTATATGTGGTAGAGAGGATGGTAAGGTGGTGGGGTAGGTCGAGGAAGCGAGACGCATGTTGAAATGCGGTAAATGCGACTAGGGTACATGATGTGACTAAAGAAACCAAAGAATGTATAGGCAAAGGTCGATAGTTTATCCAAACAAGGGTGATATAATCCTGGTATCGAGGCATAGGAAGTAGCTCCGGGTATATAGCGTAACGGGTACCGGGAATGTTTAGGCATGTTCGAAGAGTGCAAAAGGTTGGTTTGGTTGAGATAAACGTCACGGTCTGAAATACTAGGCAAAGTAAACAGATCAAGTAAAGGACCCTAATCATGCTAAAACACGAACAGTGAGCTCGATTGAACACAAGGTACATGATGGATGTATAAAATAAAACGTTGATTGTGGGTATGGTATGGAAGTGATACGGTCGGCGTGGGTCGAGGCCAAGTGGTTGGGCGGTGGCCACAGGTCGGGTTAGGTGGGTAGGTTGAGGCCTTGGGTCGGGTCAGGTGTTAGGGCGAGGTCTTGGTCGGGCCAAATAGGTAGGGTTGAGGCCTTGGGCAAATAGGTAGGGCGAGGCCTTGGGTCGGGCCAATTGGTAGGTTGAGGCCTTGGGTCGGGCCAAATAGGTAGGGCGAGGCCTTAGGTCGGGCCAATTGGTAGGTTGAGGCCTTGGGTCGGGCCAAATAGGTAGGGCGAGGCCTTAGGTCGGGCCAATTGGTAGGTTGAGGCCTTGGGTCGGGCCAAATAGGTAGGGCGAGGCCTTAGGTCGGGCCAATTGGTAGGTTGAGGCCTTAGGTCGGGCCGAATGGTAGGTTGAGGCCTTGGGTCGGGCCAATTGGTAGGTTGAGGCCTTAGGTCGGGCCAAATAGGTAGGGCGAGGCCTTAGGTCGGGCCAATTGGTAGGTTGAGGCCTTAGGTCGGGCCGAATGGTAGGTTGAGGCCTTGGGTCGGGCCAATTGGTAGGTTGAGGCCTTGGGTCGGGCCAATAGGTAGGCGGGCCTTAGGTCGGGCAATTGTAGGTTGAGGCCTTAGGTCGGGCCAAATAGGTAGGGCGAGGCCGTAGGTCAGGCTGGACAAGTGAACAAATGTTGTGCAGCAAAGGTGGACAGAGGCGATATTGGTGAAAAAGAGGCAAGGAGTAAATAAGGGCAAAGAATGGGGTGAAAGTTGGGTATCGAACCGATGTTGATTACGCATGACCGATATCGGTTAAGGGACCGATACCGGTTTCTTAGGGCAAAATAAAACCGACATCGGTTAAGGTCGAAAAACCTATAAAAAGAAAAAAATACGGCTGTCATTTGTCACTTTTGTTATTTGCAATCCAAATTGACTTGTCGGCGTGGAGAGTTGATTTGGAGGGTTATTGAGTGAGGTGGAGCTATTTGATTGGCGGAGAGAGTTGATAGTGGGCCCGATTGAGAGGAGGCGGCGAGTGATTGGCCAGGGACCCAGCGACGGATCGGGATTGGAGCCATGCACAGCAGGGAGGAGGCTGAGGGGCTGACCCAGGCTGACCGCCACCACCCATCCCACCACGGCAGCGTGTCGTCGTCTGCCGTAGGTTCTAAACTCGTGATTTATGCATTGAAATGGTTATTAGGCTAAATGGGGGGTTTGGGTAGGAATTTGTATTTTGTAGGAAATAAGGAGTAAATGGAGGTAATTTGAAAAACGGAGAGGGTAGAGAGGTAAAATAGGGTAATGCGGCTAGGTGAGTAAAATTGGAGGGCTTTTGGGCGGGTAAATGGGTAGAAATAGGAAAAAATGGGTTTTGGGGGCCGCGCGGGGGTTCGGCTCCGAGAGAGGACAGTGACCGATGTCGGTCACTAGGCGACCGGCATCGGTCGCGCAATTTTAGGGAAGGGAGGGTTGGTGACCGGCGTCGGTCATGTATCGGCCGGCGTCGGTTGGGGTTGGGTTGATTGTTTTTTGGGGTGTTGGGTTGGGTTGGAGTGGGAGTGGTTGATTGTTTTTTGGGGTGTTGGGTTGGGTTGGGAGTGGGGGTTGGGTTAGGGGTGGAGAAGGGGTAGGTGTGGGAGTGGTGGTTGGGTTAGGGTTTTTGGGTTGGGTTGCGGGTCGGTGTGGGGGTTGGTTTAGGGGTGGAGAAGGGTTAGGTGTGGGGTTAGGTTTTGGGTGTTACAAAAGGGGGTTTAGATGGTAAAGTAGATGTTATAATAAAGAGTAGGTCTAAGAATGTGGGTTGGTTTTGCGGGCACGTCGGCGGTTGACGATGCGTGATAGGATGCCTCCCATTGAAGTCGGATGAGGCCACACGTATCGGCGGCGCATTGGCCATCATGCGTGAGTGGGACTCGGCGGGGTCCCGTGAGGTACGAGCGATAGAGAGGATCACGGCGATGGTCGCCCTCATCGAGAGATGGGATCCGCGGCCAATGTGTTCCATCTCGCCGACCAGGAGAGAGAAGCTGTCACATTAGAGGATGTGTATCGCATCCTGCATGTGCCGATCGAGGGAGAGGTAGTCTTCCGGGTAGATTCATAGGCTGAGCGATGGACAGCATCTTGCAGGAGTTTTGGGGATGCAACTGCGCTACTCGACCTACCATAAATACGCAGTATCGCACGGTGACATGTACCGTAGTGCGCATCGTCACGAGACACGGCCGGCGGTGTATGATGGTTGGGATCACCTTTGCCCTCCCGGACTCGAGAGGAGGCCGCTTCCCACGAGCATTGATGGGGGTACTGCTGGAGATGGTGGAGGAGCACACAGTATGCACAGGCACAGTATATCCGTGCAATTATCTGAGGAGTTATGGGTCTATCACGGGAGGAGGCGATTTGGTATTTGTTCTACATTTTGTTGCACTTTGTTGGGCATACGAGCACATCGTATGCATCAGGCCAGTAGGGCTACCTCAGCAGTGGGGCCACAGGTCGTATACCGATATGGCTTTCAGAGGTGGTTGGGGGTCGTGGGCCAGCCACGGCATTGTTGCGAGTCGGGATGTGGTCTATTATAGACACTTATTTGCTAGAGGCCTTACAAGCGGATAGACATTGTATGGAGACCCTACAGAGGTCACCACTGGCGAGAGAGCCGCGTGCAGGCGCGCCTGATCCAAAGATATACATTACGGATAGCAGGCGGAGGCCAGGGAGAGTACGAGCGATACCCTGTGAGAGAGTGCGCAGGCAGAGATGGGGCTACGACAGACGAGCCACCTCTCCTCCCTGGTCACGGCAGAGGGATGATGTAGAGCCCCACTTCCAAATGGCGCCACAACCTTTTGATCCAGGCCAGGTAGCGAGAGACCAGCGGTGAGGGTGTGGATGATGCCGGGCACCGAGAGCATACTGAGTGTGTGGTGGGTGGCAAGAGCAGCGAGATAACACTCTGCTCTTGCCTGCACTTAGGCTGCCGTTATAGAGAGAGGATCGCTCGAGAGGTCAGTGCGGCTCTTACGGGGCGGCTAGGCTGCTGCACGAGTACGATAGGGGCCTTACGAGGCGGCTAGCCCGAGCTCGAGCACGAGCACGAGTAGCACCACCACCAGCACCACAGCCACAGTGCAGTACAGCACAAAGTAAAGCGGCGCCACCACAAGCGCCACAGCCACAGTGCAGTGCATGAGCGAAGCAGCGAAGACCACCGCGGCCACGGTGCAGTGCGAATGCGAGGCTCGGGGGTATTGGTGTTGGGTGCGGAGACCAGACCCAGCTCCTTGATGGCGCGAGATCGCTATATGGAGGTTAAAGCAAGCAGAGCCCGATATTATCGGGATATTCTGATAATAGCTGGAGTCGAGTATCAGCGTATGCGCGCATAGGCGAGACCTCGCATACGGCCAGAGAGATCTCGGGAGGGCAGCCACGGTGGCGTGTCTCGTGTGATCGGGCAGGAGGCGAGAGGCACCACGAGGACCGGCGGGAGAGGTGCCGAGGGCGGTGGGGAGAGCTGATAGATCCCCGACATGGTTTTGTATAGGGACACGGGCACCGGTCTGCGAACCGGTTGTATTGATAGAGGCCTGCGTGCCGACACTTATTCATTGCATTGATTCATTTATTTATTATATACCGGCCTGCGAGCCGAGTACAGGTTGTACATTTGATACCGGCCTGCGAGCCGAGTATATTTTTGATATGAGAGACCGGCCTGCGAGCCGAGTCGAGATTTTTGGTAGGTATTGCGGCCTGCGTGCCGGCTTTGGTATATTATGAGATCACAGAGGCCCCGATGTAGGGCACATTGTATTTTTGAAAACTGGTATATATATATAGAGACGATGTTTTGATCCTCGTGCAGTATTCAAAATGTGTTTAAATATTTTGTTAATGGTTGGTAATATGTAATGTATGATAAGTTTTAGTTGATATGTTGATAGATGGATGATGTTGATGTTTTTGTTTTTGTTGTACGTATGTATGAATGATATGTGATGTGATGAATTGTTGGTTTTGTGACATTGTGATATATGTAACTGATGAGTTGGATCCAAATGATGTAGAGATTGATAGTTTCCTGATATTCGTAGTTGATGGTTGTGTATTTGTATAAAATAAATGATGTTTAATGAAATTATAATGCTATGTGTGGTGGATGAACAAATGTGGTAAATTGTGTTGTTTATGCGAGCGAAAGAAGCGGCGCGACAAAAATTTAGATGAGAAATGAAGAAAAGAACCTGTTTCAAAAAGGGTGTGTAACTTAGGTATCGGTTAGGTAAACTGATGCGTCGGTAGTTATATGACCGATATCGGTTATATGACCGATACTGGTTATTTAAATATGAGCTTTTCTAAAAATAGAAAAGCTAGGGTGGCAACTTCAAGTGTTAATTTTAGAGCCATGCAAGAGGTTAAATCGCGAAACAACGCGCACGCTTTTTGGCGAATTGAGATAGGTATTTGCATGAGAGATTTGGGTGGGAAGGAGGAAAGAGACAAGGAAAGTGAATGTGATCCAAGATTTAGAAGGTAGAAAGACAAAGTTAAAAAGGGTGGTGATCATGGCGAGAACAAGGAGAAGCATCCGGCGAGCGAGGACAGGAGGGCAGACAAGGGCCACCTCAAGCTGCTGCAAACCCAAGAGGTATCATTTTGTTTGTGATTTAACTCTTTGCATGTTTTGTGAATAAGATGGGGGAGAGTAGGTGGGTAGATATGAGAAAGAAAACATGATAACAAGGGTTGCAGGTGAGGTAAGTGTTACAGGGTAGGCAATCAGGGGTTGCAGGTATGTTTGTATGTATAAAAAGGAATAAACGAGAAAATTATTGTCGTAGGTGGTTGTTTTTAGGGAAGGTGTATATAATTGACAGTGACCGGTAGCGGTTAGGGAGAACCGGTATCGGTTATTCAACCGATATCGGTTATGTATAACCGGTACCGGTTACTGGAGGAATTTCCAGAATGTTTGAAAAAACCACTGACGGATTGAATGGTTGTTTGTTGTTTTGGTGTATGCAGGCAGAGGCAGGGTTGAGGATGAATGATAGTGTGCTGGCCCAGCTGTCACTGTCACGAATCAGGCGGATGTAACACCGGTGGAATGGACATTGATAAATCATTTGGGGTTAAGTGGAATCCGTTATTATTCACTTGAATCACACGTAACCATGGTATGTTACAGCGTTGATTGAGAGATGGAATCCCGAGACAAATGCCTTTTATCTGCCAACAGGAGATAGCGATAACATTGGAAGATGTGTTCCATATTTTGAGACTCCCTAATTACAGGAGAACCAAGTATATCGGGCATTACCTAGCGCGCACGGAGGAGCGATAACAAGCGGTATTTGGTCCATACGCACGAGATTTGACACAACCGCGAGGTTTATCGTTTACATATGGGGTAATGTATACGGCCACCCTGAGGAGACAAGGTTAGCGATGATATTAATGATAGCGGTAGGGTATTATGCATTACCAAGGCGGAAGGGGAAGATTTCCAAAGGCATTGATGTGTGTTATTTGGGAGATGGTAGAAAAGGAACGTTACGTTTGCATGGGCACTGCATATTTGGTGGAGCTATACGAGGGGTTTATGGGCTTGTAGGCGAAATCACGGGGCGACAATTTGGATAGTTCATACTTATTACACCGTTGCCTGGGCTGTATGAGCACATTGTTTGTGTGTGACCAATAGGCGATCCATCCGAGCGGAGAGGCCAGATGGCGAGGTTGGGATTCGGGCGATGGGTCCAAAGCAGAACAAGAGGCCGAGATCCCAGTACATGTGATGGGTGATATTGAGTATTACAGCAGCGGTATGGGAGAGAGTGAGCGGTTGCGGATATCTGTTAGAGGCCATATGGAAACTATATGATAACAGAGAACATAGGCCGAGGAGTTGAGGGTGTTGAGCGATTGAGGTGGATCGCAGGGGGCACAGGGGGGAGTATGAGAGATTCCTATAGATCGCGTGCGCGACAATTTGGATTTGTGTAGGATATACCCACGGCTTATAGACCATATGAGGATCGACGCGAGGCAAGCATTCTCACCTCCCGGCCAACACCTCGAAGGGCACGAAGAGGTAGCGGCCCGATCACGGGGTAATGGATGCGGGAAATAGCGAGAGGCCTATAGATTATGGTGGGTAAGCGAAGCTGCGAGGTGTACGTGGCGCCACGACATAGCGGTGATTACAGAGAGAGGATCGTCCGCAACGTTTGGTTCAGCGGCTCAAATGCGAGGTGAATGAGACAAGAGGATTGTTAGTGGTTGCGGAGTCACGGGCGGGAGACCCAGAGGCTGAAGTCCTCCATGCGAGAGGGCGTATTCATATGTTACAGGAGAGATTGGCGAGATCGGTGGCGGTACCGATAGCCGTGGTACCTTTGAGAGACGAGAGGCCCGCGAGAGGGGGTCGACAATCACGATCGGCGCCTGGTTCGGGATGAGGCGTGAGGGTCTCGAGTAAATGTTAGCAAGGTATAAGAGTAAATAAGGATGCCGACCTGCGTGTCGATGATAGAGAAGATGTATTTGTTTAACATCTAAATAAAAGCCGAATATGTATGTTGATTTGAGTTATGATAATAATAAGATTGTTGGTGTTTTGATTTTCGGTGTTTGAAAAGGGTAAAGAGAAATGTGATTAAATAAAAATGCACAAAAATATTTATATTTACCACACATGATAAGTTATGGTAGGGGATGGTCGAGCTAACCTTGGGAGACCCCATGTCTCCAAAGTGCTTTGCTTTACATAGCCCATTGCACAAAGCGAGAGGGGCCTCGAGACCGATGTAGTTCACCCTTAGGACCGGGGAGAGGTGAATCGAGCAATTTGGGTATGGTTAGGCAATTTGTTGGTTGATAAGAATTTGATGTTGATAAGGTAATGTTGTTGGTGTTGGTAAGGTATGGGCGATGTTGATGTAGGTATATGTAAAGCGAAAGTTAGCTTACCCAAATAGAGGGAACCATGTCTGATTAAGATCAACACACAATCTAGATGCGAGGCAAAGAGGAAAGAGTGCTCCGTAGGTGAAAAGAGCTAAACAAACCACATATTAACATATGATGAGCTTGAATCCTAAGTACCTTGCATAGGTGAGAAGTCGATAGGTGAAAAGAGTTGTATAATCATAATATATCGGATATACGTCACAGCCCATCCCTTGAGTTGAAACAAGTGGTGAGGTGAGGTGGATGATACAATCGAGGTACGCTGTGAACTTATTACAAAGTGAGTGCTCACTGCGAAGAGAACCTACCCTAAATAGACAATTCCATGACTCAAAAGTCCTTTTGAATGAGGCTTTTCTTTTATTGAATGTAGGCGATCGATGCGGGAAGTCTACGGGGGATATTGATTGTATTATTCTTGAGGTCTTCACGGAAGCCGATCAATGCGAGAAGCTTCTCGATAAAGGCTGACATGTGTATAAGTCAGTCTCTTCGAGGAGCTTGATCTATTTATAGTGATGCAGAATATGATTGTAATGCATAGCTGTCCTTCTGGGAGCTTGATATATATAATAAAGGCAATAGTTCGACATATAGCTGTCCTTCGAGGGAGCAATCTATATTTAATTTAAATGACTAGATGTTCATTTGGCGTGAAGCATCTAGTTAGTAGGAAGTTTGACTCAAGAAAATCCCCTAAGAATACAGCTTATTTTAATACTTTGAAGTCATGGACTAGACTAAAAAGGGGAAGGCATCATCAAGGGGAGGTGAGGATCAAACTATGTGATCCCGATTGTTATTATGAAGTGTAGGAAACTTGAGTGTATGTAGTGGTAAGTGAGCTCGAGGGATGAGCGGCGGTAGATAAGAAGTGATATAATACTAATTTCAACGGTAGAATGGTCGAAGATGCAAGGAATTAAGGGTTGAGCTCGGAGTTTACCATTAAGCCAAGCTAAACGATAAGTACCAGATCCATAGTATGAGTGATTATATAAGGCCCAATCGATTGGGAGCAAATTTTCCACGTTTGCTCTTTTCTAGTTTGGTTACATGTTGATTTTCTTTGAGAACAAGATCACCAACCTTAAAGGTATACGCTCATGAAGTCGCTTATCATAAGCACGTTTAATGCGTTTTTGATAGATTTGAAGGTGATCGAAGAGCGTAAGGCGGCGTTAGTCAAGAAGCTCAATTGGGCTAACCGCTTAGGCGGAAATCATCGTTGGTGAGGATATCCCAAGAGATATTCTAAGGGGAGGGTATTTGTATTTGAGAGGCAAAACAGCCTCGTACCGTATACCAAAGAAAAAGGTGTGGCATTAGTAGAGGTACGAATGCTAGCAGTGACGATAAGCCCAAAGGGAAAAGGGAATGTGATCGTGCCAATTTCTTCGGATTCATTGACAACTTTCATGAGGATTTTAGTTAGTGTTTTATTAGAGGACTCAAACATTGCCCATTGGCTTGTGGATAGTAAGGTGATGAGAAACTAAGTTTGATACAAAAGTTGTCACAAAGGTCTTGCAACAACTTGTTTTTGAAAGATTTTCCATTATCTCATTGCTCGAGGCGATGAGGAACACCAAAACGACGAGATAATGTGGTGGTTAATGTACTTTCGGCAATTTTTTCTTTTTTTGATTGAAATGAGTGGAATAGCCTCCCACCCATTTTGTGTAATATTCGGCCGTGATTATCCAACGGTGACATTGTGAAGAGGTTGGGTGAATCTCACGATAAGGTCTAAACCCCATTATGAGAAGGGCGAAAGATCTCGAGAGCGATCTGGAGCGGGTGGCTAGGAAGTATGTTGAAGGTTAGGCATGTTTCGACACATAACACAACACTTAACATATTCATAGCTGATCATTATTGAGAGTAGGCCAATAACCAAGGCGAAGGATTAAGTTTGTAAGCCACGGCAAGGCCGCTAAAATGTCCGCCACGAATACTGTCATGACACTGTTGGATGGTATGAGTGGCCTCGCGCCCGATTAGACGGCGAAGGAGGATGCCATCAAAGCCACGTTTATAGAGAGTCCCCCATGACAACATAACGCGAAACACTTTTAAGAAAAGCACGTTTGCCGTTACTAGTAAGGTCGTGTGGAGGAGGACGAGTGTAAGTATAGTAGTAAATGGTGAGTACCGGGTATCCACGCGTGAATTAGTGGACCTGACAAAGTATTTATCATACAAACTCCAGGGGTTGAATAGGATGGGGTAAAAGTTGTTGACCACAGCGAATAATTCAGTCGGTGCGGCCAGCGGGAATTTGCATTGGCTAGCCAAGCCGTAGTATCCGCAAATTTGTTAGTGGAGCGGGAATGCTTTGTATAGAATAGTGGGTAAATAAGGCTAGAAGTGAATCACGTAGTGTTTGTATTTTAAGTTCCTCGTTTTTGCATTGGTAGACGCCCATAGCTCGATTGACTACCAATCGATTGAAATTCGCCAAAATATTCGATAGATTGATACCTAAGTGTAACGCAACTTGGAGACCTGAGCAAGGGCCTCGTATTCCACCAGGTGTATTATTAGTAAGGAAATCAAGTCGGAATGAAAGAGGCATAGGTTCAGCATTGAGGAATGAGAACAACGCGGCTCCTCCGCCGCTGGCGGCATTTAGATCCATCGAAGAAGAGGGTCATTGGGTCACGACTCCTCCGTGATGGAAAGAGTAGTGATGAGTTCGTCGGGAAATGTGAAATTGGTAAATTGTTCCCCAGGTAAAGGAGCGTCATGCAAGTTGGTCCGCGATGGTTTGTCCTTTGATTGATTTTTGGTGGATAAACTCAAGGTCGAGGTCGGCGAGAAGCATGAGCCATCTAGCAATCGTTGGTTTAGATGAGGTTTGGCATACATGTAATGGATGGGGTGCAGATTGGTGATGACGAAAGTCTTGTGATTTAGAAGGTAGTGTCGGAGTTTGGTGGCCACGAATGATAGGGCAAGGCACAATTTTTTTCTACATGTGTGTACCTAGTCTCATATCACCAAAGTCGACTTTATATAATAAACGGCTTGTTCGTGATTCTCGGAGTCACGACAGTGCGAAGCATGGCTCTCACAATGTGGTCGGTAGCGGAAAGGTAAAGGTAGAAGGGCAAATTAAATCTTGGGGTGGGATAAGCACGGGTGGCTGCAAGAGATAGGATTTGAGAGCTTGAAGGCTTGGTGACATTCTTCGCTCCATTGGAATGCAATATCCTTTTAAGGAGGTGATGGAAAGGTTGACATCGATCCGAGAGTTGGGAGATGAAACGTCGGATAGATTGGAGCTTACCTTGAAACTACGCAATTGTTTGAGATTGTTGGGTGGGGGCATTTCTGAGGATAGCTTTGACTTTAGATGGATCGACCTCGTGCCACGCAGTTGTTGAAGAGACGATAAAGCCAAGAAGTTTTCCCGAAAGAACACCAAAGACACATTTCTTCTGGTTGAAGGCGGACGAGAATATTGTAGAAATTGATCAAAAATAATGGTTAAAACATCGAGATGTTCACTCACGATGTTTAGACTTTCCGAGAAGATGTCGACATAGTCTTGAGGATAGTGTGCATAATGTCATGAAAAATGTGAGGTCATAGCCCGCATTATAGGTAAACGACCAAGATTCTTAAGGCCAAATGGCATGACACGATAACGAAGGTTCCCGAGGAGTTATGAAGGCGAAGTTTGTGTTGATCGGCGGGCAACAGCAAAATTTGGTTGATCTGAAAAGCCATCCATGAGAGAAAGCATTTCATGGCCAGCGAGATCAACAAGTTGAATCAATACTTGGGAGGGGAAGCCATCCTTGGGCAAGCAAGGTTAAGATCCCTAAAATCAGTGCATATCAGAAGTCCCCTTGTACGCTTTAGTGACATGAGTACGATGTTAGAAATCCATTGAGGATAGTCAATAGGCAAGATGAAGGAAACAGAGAAGGAGTCGTTGGAGCTCCTCTTTGACGAAGAGAAGCGTGCGTGGATGCATTTTCTCAATTTAATTGTTTGGCCCGTTTGGAATCGGGGTTTAGGGTGATGTTATGGGCGGCGATGGTAGGATCAATTCCCTAGCATGTCGGCGTAAAGACCATGCGAAAGCTTGTCATGCGAGCACGGAGAAAGGTAGTAAAGGCGGCTTGTTACGATGTGTTAAGGGATTGTCCAATCTTCACAATGTGAGGATCCTCCTCAGTGTGGATATTGATTTCTATGGTAGATTCGTTCAAAGCATAGTTTGGGTTTGATGGTGGGCCTGCGTTGAATATAAGAATCATCCGCGCCCGAAGGTAAGTGAGGATGGAGTCGTCATCCTCGGCATTCAACAACATTAATCAAAGCGAATCCTCTTGATCATGTCTGGATAAAGAAGGGGAAGAGAGATGGGTCCTCATTATCACGTTGATAAGTGAGAGAGGACCTATGAGGATAGCATTT
>CM031233.1:91357878-91435389 GCA_018340775.1 Taxus wallichiana var. yunnanensis | reverse complement strand
GTGCCATACTGCTTCATTAAAATCCATCCATTTGTCTCAGAATGTACTAATCACATGTACATGAGTAGCAATCTACATCCGAGAGGATAATAATACCAGTTTGCTGAGTTGAATTGGGGAAATGGGAAGTTCTCTTAAAATATTTAAGTTTGGGTGGTTGGGAGAGGACATGATATAGTAACTTCCGACAAAAAAAAAAAAGCATTGCCTATGTATGCCTTCTGGATGGATATTAGTGCATATCAAGTATCAACCTCTCTTATTTCATATGGACCACATGCATGCTGGTAAAGTGAAATGATTGGGGTGAATATAATGTTGCTTTATTTGATGGAACAATCCTTGATGGATCTTAGCCCGATGACCATGTCTTTTGCAAGATGCAATTATGACCGTAAAAATGCTGTAGCGAGAAGAGCATCTCCACACTTTAGTATAACGAGGCTCTCCATATTTTTGTTCTTATCCAAATCAGCTTTCTACCTCCCACTTTGCATATTAAATCGTTTACCATTCTCATGACTACTTGCACCACTCATGTAGAGAGGACGTGGGTTTCCTCGCTTACATTATTCAAAGATACTCTTTGCCTCGCTTCACCATATGGTGCAACAAACAAGCCTTCAACCATCAGCTTAAATTTGCCAATGTACTCCCATTTTGTGCAACTTAAGAGCTCTCGAACGATGTTATGGACATGATCACTGCAAACATAAAATACAGAGGAATTTTTATATGTAGTTCTGATAATGTTTTGGTGGATATGTATGTGGAATGTGGAAATCTTATATAAAGACATGTGAATGTTTGCCACAATGCGAACTATGTTCTTCGCTTCAAACTTATGTATTATATATATCATAGAATATAATTTATGTAAATAAATTACACCTCCAATAAGACTTACATAACTTTATCCTCAATTAGCATAACTTCATAAGTTGTAACTCATGTGTAGTTCGCTTAGTATAATTAATCCAAAGCTCCAAAGTACCATATTACAACAGTGATAATAACATCATAATGGAAAAAAAAGACACTCTAAATAAGAATTTCTTTGTTTATTAGTTTCTTCTTGAAAGAAACACTTTAGAGATGATGATGCTTATAAATAAATTATATTGTCGATTGTTAAATACACAAATTATTTTATACATTATTGAATTTACTTGGACCACTTCCTAAGCTAACTCTTCTCCGATAAAGAGATATAATGTATTATTATAAATCGTTATGTAATCTACCTAAGCTAACTTCACTTTAATAACATGATGTATATTATGTATTATTGTTGCCACATAGTTAGGAGTAATGATTAAATTGCCGGAGGCCGGGTGCTAAGCAATTATTGTCTCCATCGTAATTACTCTTGTCATAAATACTTATGCTACCTAGTAGCCCATGCCTTTTGTAGAGGATTAACTATGAATGTCTTGAAAATGGTGAAAAAATGTAAAAAGACCCTAGAAAGCAATCTGCAGAATTAACGGCACATGCGAGGACATTACCCAGAAAAGAAGTATGAGGCATTTCGTGGATAATGAGCGACCTATATTGAATTAGAGGCATGCGAGAGAAAATGGCGGGGGAATACGTGGATATGAGGAAGGCCTATATGGATAGAGCGGCATGCTTATAATGATAGATATAGGAGAAATCCAAATTAGAAGCTTTGTGGAGGAATACACAGAAAAAAATTGTATAGAAGGAGACCAAAAAAAGAGTAAAGAAAGAGTTTTATTAATAACAAATCTTCTATATTTAGATAATACGGTGGTGTAGATAAGAAGTGAGAGCTAAAATCTTAAGAAGACATAGGAAAGACTTGATGAACAACGAGTGATTTTATTGGGGAGTAGCAAAAGAGCTATTATTATTAGAAAAGGAGATCCAGAATCGGGAAAAGACGGGTGTTGATAAAAGGGAAAGGAGAGAAGATATACAAAGTTGCTTGGGTTCCATATCTTGGTGGAAATGTTGACATGAGAATAGATCATAAGAATTTTAGCATAGAGAGAACAATTGGGAAATGTATTTGCCGAGAAAATTTTAGATATTGGAAGGCCCAATCATCAAACTATAACACCAACTGATATGTCTTTATTTCTGAGTTTGTTTTTAATGAATAGTTACATAGGAGGATACTATGTATATATGTTTAAAATCGTATGTGTGAAAATGATGTTTATGTACATACCTAACCTTTTGAGAAACATTCAATCAACCAGATAAGCAACTATAGGGTAAGGAAAAAATAACATGATACTATCGACATCCCTTAATAAGAAATCATATACTGACAATCTTCGGAATATGGATTGGAGATGGAAGGCTAGAGCATATAACAAGAAGCATAAGACACTCTTGCAAGCAAATCAACATGACAAATTTGATGCATACTGTGGAAGTAGTTGAGCTTGGGTGACTAACAGAGAGCGAGATGAACGAGATGATGGTGCAGCTCAGAATGAGTATGGGGTAAGATATTTATAACTGGAGATAGATCTTTTAAGTATTTATTGTGAGCACTGTTGCACCGTCTGACATTAAATGCATACCAACTTTGAGAGTAGGTAAGGGGAGGGCAGATTACATTTTGCCACCGCTCCTACTAAGATAAGACAACAAATAATTAGCAATGGAAACAACAATGCAAAATAAGTATGCCGGGAAAGATATTTGCAAAAATGAATGCAGGGGCAATTTATTATGAATGCGCATATTGTTTAGTGACAGATGATGGTTGTATACATACTGAGGAAAGTGTCTAAATCAAACGGTATCGATCATTTCTGCTGGGAAGATATAGGAATGCATCCAAAAAACAATAGTATGCAGTCCTAACTCAATAGGCATAAAGGGTATACGTCTAATTTAGGGATCAATCGCCTTGACATAAAGCATGCCCAAATTTAATGAAGTAGACTTCACGGAAATATTTCCTACTCAGAAATTTGACACATTCGAGAAAAGTATCTTGAAGGTGAATGTCTCTGGCAAATTATGATATGAAAATATACAAAATTTAAATAAAAAACAATCACGAGATATTGGATATTCAAAAATACTAACAATAATACAAAAGGGATTAAAAATTACAAAGCAAACTCTCCATGGCGGGTTTATACAATTCCTCTTCAATCTTATCTCCATCGTGGCTTTTAATTATATTTTCTTTTTATCTCCATAGTTTCAAGCATCGGTTCATAGACTTTATGAAAGGGCGCAAAATCAAAACCAAAACAGGCATTTGAAGAGCTTTATGAGCGATTATTGGTGTCACTTGAGGTTGTCCCTCATCGTCGGCCACACTCTTTGGCTTATATATAGACCAACTTGAAGAATTGTTAAATATGGAGGGTGGTGAAGGTATCCGGTTGGGTGAGTATGTTATAAAAGGCTTCTTCTATATCTTGATGGCCTTATATTGATTCTAATATCTGCGTAAGGTTTACAAAAACATTTGCTCACTCTTGAAGCCTTTTGCACGAAAAAAGTAGGTATCTGATTAATACTCCAGTAAAGACCAAGATTATGGTCTTTATAATAAAAGGAAAAGAAATCAACAACACCTGTTTTTCTTTGAGGTAGTATTCAGAAGAAGTAGCCCACTACAAATATTTGGGGATTGACTTCAGCAATGAAGCTTACTTGGGAGACTTCACGAAAAAAGAGAAGCGATAGGAGGTGAAAGCCCTTTATGCTTTCTCAAAACAAATCTAAAAAGCGAGTTATGGGATTGGAAAACTACTCAAACCCTTTTTGAATTATTAGTTACTCTTATTGTACTTTATGGGTGTGAAATATGGGCCAACAACATACCAGTATCAAAATGGAAACAAATTGAGAGAATTCAAAAACATATGATTACCACCAAATTTAAGTTGAAAGTCTCGGTCCCTTTATGAGATTCTTTTAGGCTGAAGGGTGCGGTTCAATTGAAGCCATTGCTTTATGATTTGACTTCTAAGATACCTCAACAAAATTGAGCAGGATGGCAACAAATAGGTGGCCCAAACTTGTCTGCCAAAGAATTTCAGCTACGCGAGGAGGAAGAGGTCATGGGTGAATCAAAACATCAAGTGGATGAAAAGATGGAATATTGAATGGAATGCATGGCCCAAAGACAATAAAGAAATACACACATTTGTTATTGATAAGGTCATGCAAAACTTTGTGGGACAATGATAAAAATGAAAAAAGAGATTCTATCTCGAAGAATTTAATCCCACTTGCGACCATCAACAAAAGACATACATCGAGGCCCTCATTCCGTGAAGAGCTAAGATTCTCATAGCTAAGATTCTCATAGCTCAACTAAGGACCAACTCCCCAAGCTTAGATGTGAAGCAGAGGTAGATGGAAAAGGTCTAAAGAAAATTGGAAGAAAGGCTTTGTGTCTTTTGTTCAAATGGGGCATTGGAATCAGAAAAACACTTTATTACAGAATGTAGTGCCTATAATGACATTCGTTCCAGATATGCAATCAATTTCAAGACTTTGCCATTACAGGTCCTGTTTGATGAGGAGCGGATAACTGGAATGGGAGACTTCATCATCAAGATTAACAAAAAATATCTCAATTGGTGAAGCGCTGTAAGAAAGTGATTTTATTGTCTCATAGGCTATTTTTAGCCTCGTGGATGCTAAAAGTTTCTATTTCTATTTCTATTTCGATATAGCGGCTCCCTTCAAGTTAAGTGTACATTTTTCAAATATTTAAATATTATAATTTAAAAATTGAACAAATAAGGGGGGAAAAGGAATCCAATCATTTAAAAAAATAAAAATCAAAGCACAAACATTGAAGTTCCTTTTTTATCGTATAGTTAGGTACCATGTGGAAATAGGGAATGGGGCACACCGCACATGTGAATAAGTCATTTTATTAATATCAAATGACCCTCCATAGTATATAAAAATCGCATCAGCATGGAAAGGAGTGCCACTGCCGTCGTGACCCGTGTCCCCTCTCTCCCTTTCAATAACGTGACCCTTTTTGTTTTTCTTTCTCGTCTTGGGCATCATTCTCGTGAGTGACAACATTCTATTTCACGGCAGCTGAAAAAGGATGAAATAAAAATGAAAATGAAAATGAAATGCATTTTCCAAAAATAATGATTTTTTCAATTTTTAATACATGTAGTATATTACAAAAATAAAAATATATAAATCACTTTTATTGTACAAGAATAATATATTTAAATTAGTGTATTTTTCCATAGTGTTAAATCAATCTTAATTTATTTATAGAGATGTGTACACTTAGTTTTGGTAAGTAGTGTCTTTTTCCATGGCGTTAAATCAGTCTTAAAAATAAAAATATAAATAAATCACTTTTATTGTACAAGAATAATATATTTAAACTAGTGTCTTTCTCCATAGTGGTAAATGAGTCTTAATTTATCTATAGAGGTGTGCACACTTAGTTTTGGTAACTAGTGTTTTTTTCCATAGCATTAAATCAATCTTAATCTATCTAGAGAGGTGTGCACACTTAGTTTTGGTACGGTGCTAGTTATTTTCCATGGTGCATGTGTATCCATGTGTTTATCATTATTAGATTATATTATTTTCTTATTGTTGTATGTTCATGTATATGATTTGCAAAGTATTTTTGTGGTTTGTTCGAATTTCAACATATTTTTAAAATCTTCTTTTGTGAAGTATTTGAATTCAGCTTGAGCACTCGACAATATGATATTTGGTATTTATTTTGACATTTATCTCATTTATACATAATATCAACTTAAGGCACCCTTTTGCTCTACCCCTATCCTAATCCCATTTGACAACAATTATTCTCTAATTGACTCCTCATAATCATTGCACATATTATAGAACATTATATATAGACATCCACTTATTTAGAATTGATTCCTTTCTTACCTTAGACAAGTTTGTAAGTCAAGACATGTTTGACCATGAACCTATTCCACCTTCCACAAACTTATCCCGTGCACTTCTAAGCTATTGTTTTTCAAAAGAGTAACTTATCCTAGTCGACCTAAGTGGCGGTGAGTTAGTTGAGCGAGATATGACATGGATAGTCAAATATAAATACAAACACCTCGAGATATTGGGGGCATCTAGGGATCATCTACTCACTGCTAACGTAAAAGATAAGAGAAAGTATTATATTATTCTATTCATTCAACCACCATCATAACAACAATCTTTACTAAAATTATGAGGTCATATATGTTATTGCCCTAGATCAACCGTGATGAAAAATTGAAGTATCAATTATGTATTGCCAAATGTGAGAGCCAGATCAAGGGGGGCATCTTTACTATTATTATATATCACATTCGTCTGATCATAGGGTTGGGATAACTAAATCGATGTGACTTGACCCCTCTTCAAAATAGTGGTATGTAGCAAAAAATCTCATCACATCGGTGGAAGTGTGGTGAGGTAGTCTAACCTAGTCATTCTGAGCCCCTTTTAGGTCACAGGCACACATGAAAAAGTTTCAAGTAAGGAGAAGCTAAATCTCAACAATACACATTCACACAACAAATCGAGATCTCTAGAGATAAGTGAACCAAATCCCAACAATCAAAGCTTAGTGTACAAGTATAGAGGACATGTTTGTATCTGAGGACATATTTGGCTACAAATGTATCCAAATACCCATTAACACATCTGCATTGAGTTTTAGGATTTGAGATATTTTATGATTAGCTTGATGACACCATAATCCACTTTTGTGCACATTTTGAAAACTTTGTCACATAGTTTGATCGTGGAATTATGGTTCTGTCTAACCAGTAAACTATGATTGTAACTTATTGATTAATCATTGGAAACTTTGTTAGAAAATGTAAAAAGTAGCATACTAGAGACTATTTTTCATAGTTATGAGTTATCATAATCGCATGATATATTAAATCATGAATTAATCCCAAATTTTATATCACATTTTGGTGTACCTATTTATCTATCTAATTATGTAACATAGGGTTTCATTCTTCACATTTAGGGTTTGGATTTAAGGTGTAAATTCTAATTTATCCTTATTACATTAACAAAATCTAATTGACATTGTTTTTCCTAAGATTTTTAGCTTATTCTCTTATTTGGGTTTCTCTTACTAGGGTTATCATCGATCGTGCGATTAAATGCCTCATCATTTACATGAAAAGAAACACTTTTTTTTTCCTTTGAGTAAGTTTTAAGATGGATTTAGTGTGATTAAGAGGTCTTTTACTTGTTTTAGGATGAAGAGAAGGTATATATTGATTTGTTCTTTAAATGTCATTGCTAATGTTTCTAGGGTTCATTTTAAGAGGCCTATGGGAAATTGGAGGTGGAATATCCCATATGAGAATATACGGAACCAATTTTACGGCACATGAATTTTTTTAGGTTTTTGAGTAAAATTTTCACCTGACAGAATCTAAAGCTTGAGTTCGAAGTGGTTGTCGATGCGTGACAAATTTTGCTATTATGTCACGACAAAAAGGTTACTTTTGTTCGTGATAAAATTTATTATAAGCGCATGCATTTTTCTAGTTTGTTGTGGTTGATTACATCCACAAAAATATTGAAAATGATATTGATATATTTGAATAACTTATGCACTAATATAAAATAACAAAAGTAAAACACCACATTAAGAACTTATGCACATTAAGAATCTATTTGAAGAACTTATGCATTAATATAACAAAAGTAAAACTTACCACATTAAGAACTTACACACATTAAGAATCTATTTGAAGAACTTATGCACTAATATAATCAAAGTAAAACACCACATCGATTGAAATTTGAAACTCTCAATATTTTCATAAAATATATATATATTTATACTCTAAATATGAAACAATTTTACAACAAGATTTTAAAAAGACAATTACAAATTTCACAATTTCTTTTTGCAACTTCATCCTTAAGAAGATTATTTTGTTTTTGTTTTTTTGTCTCATGCGCACCAGAACTTTCTTTTATAACACTTGAAAGAATAAGATCCTTTCTGACTGACTTCGATATTGAAAGAATTTCTTTTACTGGATTTCTTTGCATCACCAACAAATAATAACATTGGATCTTGTTTACGTTTTTGTCTTAACAATATCTTTGGATCCATTCCATTTTCCTTTATTATCCTTCTTAAGGTATTATTATGCTTGTTTAAGATAATGACTTTTTGTGATTCAATCTTGCATTTAAACTTTTCCTTGCACTTTTTAAATGCACATCAAGCATTGTAGCCTCATTTTTCAAATTTTCATACTTGACTACATTTCAAAACACAAAAATAATTAATCAAGTTTAGAAAATTTGTAAATAATACTTTGAAAAGTTAATAAGACTTACCGATGCCTTATCTCATTTTGCATTTACTGATAACTACAAGGCCCTTATCTCTTGACCACATATTGTGGTAAGCTTGTGTTGTGCATTCAAATTATTAATTTTATTCAACATAATATCTAGCACTTCATCATCATAATCATTTGAAAGATCTGATACAAACACAACTTGATTCAACAAAATACCAAGATTTGCTAGCTTGTTTTGGCTGAAGAATACTGATATATGTCTTTGGGAGTGATTTTTAAATCGAGAATTTATTTCTTTTATCATAAATTTATTCCTATACTCCCCACAATTTTAATTGTTCAACATCCTTCGATATAACATCAATATTGGCTTCTGATTCTCAAGCAAAAGAGCATTAGGTGAAAAAGTAGTTTTTGGTCATCGGTTAGTCGAGTCATATTAGAGAAGGTGTGCTTTGATCTATCCATTCTTATTGGAGAAGATTGCCTTTCTCCATGAATCATATCTTGGGTATTGAAAGTTCCATGGGCACAGAACCCACTTTGATCCATAGATATTCCTCATCCAAATCAATTTCATTCAAAACTGAAACACCCCATCTACTAGGAACATTACCCAATGAAAACGTTGGAAACTCGGATGCGAAATTAAGGATGCCTGGCTTGAAGGCGGAGGAACAAATGAAAAATTCTTTCCACTTTGCGCACTGCTCACGATATTTTGTGGTGGACGTAGCATCTTCCTCTTCATAGTAGCAGATGGATTTTGAATTGGATGTGGAGGAGGCCCTATAACAATCAATTGTAATTTTGTAAATAACATGAGAAAATTCAAATGACAAACATAATAGGAATGAAATAATAATAAATATAACATTATATCATATGATTAAATTACTTAGTTGAGTGGATTATAGTTGAGGTGCAAATCAGTCCTGTTGCAGTTGATGTGATTGTTATAGAGAAGTAGTCTGAAAAGTCTGGGAGTTATATTGGTAGGTGTGATCTAAAACATAATTAAGCATTAACAATTTATGAGCTTGTTGAATCTTCATTTAAAAAATATAAGCAAAAAAATACAACTTAAATGAGATTCATACCTAGAGCCTGAAGAGTGAGGTGCAAAGATATTTCTACATTACTGTGTTTGATCAAATTCATATACATTTTTATTGGGCTACCATGAGCCCGATGATATAATCATGTGCTTTATTGGAGGTTTCTGTAGCAAAGGAATATAAGTTATAAGTAATATTGAAACATATAGAAGTTTTAAATAATTAATTACATTTATTTTCAAACATATTGAAACATATATACATCATAAATACACTGCGATTAATGTTGGTGGTATGGTGGATGTGTTAGTTTGAGGGTTTAAGGAACTCCTCATCCATTTGATAGTTTGTGGAGTGGTGTCCTCCTCTGTGTGTTGATTCACGAAAAGATGGCCGAATATATCTGGAACTTGGTGGAGCTGACCTCGAGATAGAAGCTTCCCTTTGTGATGTATCACGGTTGTGATCTTCTATTATAATTCAACAATAAACTACTTATTAATCCCAAATATAATAGATAAATATTACAAAAATAAATAATAATAATTAAAAATAAAATAATAAAAAAAAATTGGGACTCACTTCCTGCTTTTGAATTGTTAACGAAAAATATGATAGCTTTGCATGCATTGTTGTTGGAGGAGTGGTGCCACATAAATTATAGAGAGATTCATAATATAAACCAAGAATAAAATTTGTTGAGCTGATAGTAACATTTTCATTCAAATGAATGTTAGCCAAATCAACTCTTATCCTGGAGGATAAGTAATGCTTGCACTGCAAATCAAATTTCTACGGGCCATTAAGGGTGAAAACAATATAAGCCAAAGCCCACCATGGAGTATATGTATATCAAATTTGTAATATAACTCGGCACGGAAGAAGCGCACCACAACACTAGAAATGGGTGATTGAAATCCTTGAGTTGAATTCCCCTTTTTGAAGGGTTTTGGGAAGTTGTAAATGCTAAGGAGACACAAATTTTATTAATACTCAATTAAAAACACAATCAAAATTTGTAAAATTAAAAATAATCAAAATAAAAAGTTGTAAACTTACAGCAAAATTGATATGACTTAGGTTGTATCGATAGAAAATTCAAAGTGAGGTGCAAATACTTGCAATTTTCATATGATAAAACAACCTTCATCATGATAGGATCCATACCCTTGTGTGGTATTCCTATCAGATGCTCAATGTCCTCACGTGACATTCTAAATGTATGTGTGTGAGATGAGAGTTGAATATGAAAGGTGGAAGTGGAAGTGTCATAGTTGGGTAGAATATTGTTGAGTAATTTTTGTTTTGTTCGAATTGGGCCATATACAATATCCTGTGAAACCAGTTGATTTGATCCGTTGGGAAAACATGTTAGGATCTTCAGAAATGTGTATAGTTGAGAAAAGACCAAGCTCTTGAATGAAAACTTACGCATCTTTGTTGTTGACATAATTTGGGCTCTTGGGATTTGTGAAAATGGTCTTTTTCTTGGCATTTTTGTAATCTTTTATAACATCCTTGCTTCATGTTTGTAGATGTCATTTCTTCTATTAGGATTTAGTATTTACATTGGGTAAATTACTTGTTACTATTCACTGTATGCTTATTATGGTAAATTAGTTTTAAATAGATATATTTTTATTATAACAATATATCTCGTATTGTTAGTAGCTAGTATATTGTTATGAGTTGTTAGATCAACTCATTATATTAGGTGAGTTGTTTGAGCAACCTCCTTGTATGTAGGAGTTGTCTTTCCTATAAATCTGTATGAGCTTTGTAAGCATATTAGTTCAATTAATAATAATATTATTTGTGCAACTATTCTTCTACCATTTTATTTGGTATCAGAGCAGGTATGCATTCTTGAGAAATTGGAGGGGCAACACTATCTATCAATGCCCCTGCGTATGCAAATAAATACTCTTGTTGTAGCTTGCTTTCTATATGGCTTGGGGACATTAGAAGGATCAATCTTGAGAGTTGCAACACATGTCAGATCTCATGGGTGTTTAAGGTGTAAACAAAATGCACATATTGATATATTATTTCGTATGTGTCTGACGTTTCAGTGGTTGAATTGATTATAGTATCCTCTTTTTGATTATTCCAAAAATACATAGTTCAAGTCATCAATGCCTCCACATAAGTCCTCTATCATTGCACCATCCTGGATATTTTGTTGCATTGCGTGGTCAAGTCTATGTGAAAACATCATTGGCATTCTCCATTAACTCATGAAAAAGGCCTTGATCCATGTGTTACATAGCTTGATCGGTGGTGTTTATAGATGGACACGTCAGCCTGCAGATAGTTTTATATTTACATGTAAAACTATCAGTTTCCCAGGTTTAGAATCAGTTCATCGTTAGCTTTCTTCCCCCACTAGCCTATATTTTGGAAAGGATGATCTCAAAAATGGTGATATAACAACCCGAGATCCAGAGTTATACGTACTCGGGTGTCTATATTTATCGCCATCAGTTTCGAGAGGCGTCAAATTACATCTAAATCCATTCTACTTTGAAAGGATTTGGTATTTTTGTTTCGTGCGTACATTCACATGTGCATTTGACCAATCTCCGTATGCCAAAATTATGGAAGTGTGTGTAAGTCTCTTGAAAGCTTTTCGATTTGTGTCTAGGATTTTTATTGTTTATAATATTGAATATTCAAATGGTCAAAATAAATTAACGTGTCCACTCGATTAGTATAGTTTTATTTAATGTAAGTTTTAAACGTATACCTTTGTAGTCTTTATTAAGTGTTACACGTCATCATTGTAAGTGTCGAAGTGAAAATATGTAAAAAGATTAATAATTCCTCACGGACACATTTTCGGTTGCAAAACCGTGAGCATCACGGAAAATCAATGTTTTCATTATGCAAGCGAGGATAAAATAAACACAATGATGGAAATCATTGAGCTTCATGTCTTCATCAGCTAAGTAAAGCAACTCATCATTTGCTGAGGTGGAGTACGGAGGATGGAGGGAAATCAACGTCTCTCATCGAGTCCACCAACGGCGAGGTCACATACAATACTAGTGGCACTTTTTTATATTATTTTAGTTGTGAGGTGTGTGTAGAATAAAATGGTGTGTGGTTTTCTTCCCTATTATGATTGAAACAAGGAGAATTTCCATTCTGAGATCTTAAAAATAGTTGTATAGGAGGGCAGCTGAACTAGAGTGATCCTCTGACTGTTGAGATTCTTCGATTGTCATACTTATAACATCGATCGGCTGATGAAAGAGCGTTAATGGAAGTGAAAGAGAGAATTGTTGAGTTTGTGTATGTAGGTGAATTAGTGAAAGTATGATCATCCCATATGGGATTCACTTATGGGGAAAGCAGTTGGTCATGTGCTGTAACAAGATCTAAGCCAACAATATGTAGACTTAGAAGTATGCGAGAGGCATACGGTTTTGTTTCTAATTTTTAGATGTGCTTCTTCTCATGTAAACACTAAGGGGGGAATGCTAGGATTTAGTATTATTGAGTTGTGGAGCTCAATTACTTCAAATTAACATGTTATATTAAACTCACAAGAAATCACAATAACCAACATCGGTTATTGAGGGACCGACATCGGTCACCTATGTAGCATCGGTCAAACAAGGAGGCGAGCTGACATCGGTTAGGGCTAGCGGTGTCGAGTTACCTATATGTGAGTGTTTTAATTAACTCATGAGAATTAGATCTAATTTTAGCATTAAAAAATAGATCTATTGATTGTAATTGCATGATTTAAGAGCCCTAAGTTTTTAGATGCGTATATAAGCATGAAAGTTAGGGTTTAGAGGTAGAGGATTGTAAGAATTGATGATTATTGTGAGAATAATTATGTGAGAGAGAATTCTTGGAGAAGAAGGAAAAGTTTGAGAGAAAGAAAATCTTTGTACATCATGAGAGGTGTGGAAGATTGTAGATCTTGATTGTATATCTTCGAAAAGCTTTGGATAATAGATTGGCTTGTTTCTTGGTGGATGTAGCCCACATTGGGTGAACCACACTAAATCGGTGTTGATTTATATCTCTTATTTTGCATATTTCTTCTCGTAGAATATTTTCTTTTATTGCATGTATGCTTAAATCGATATATTATCATGCATGACCTTGTGCTAACCCCAACAACTGGTATCAAAGATTTGTTTGAGGGTTTTATGTGTTGACATATTTACTCACAAAGGGTTTTCTGATTGAGTGGGAGCTACAAAAATGATAGAAGAAAATAAATATATGGTAGAGAAGTTTGATGACCAAAATTATCAATTATGGAAGATGCTAGATTGAAGATTATCTATGTTAAATAGATTTGTACTTACCATTGGATGAAAATTATAGACCTACGAAGATGGTGATGAAGAATGGAAGATTCTTGTGAGAAAGGCTTTGGAATATATAAGATTTAACTGGTAGCATTTGTGGCTTCTGACATTATAGAAGCGACTTCTACGGTAGAGTTAATGAAATCATTGTAATTTATATGAAAAACCTAGTGCTTCAAATAAAGTTTATTTGATGAAGAAACTATTTAGTTCTAAGATGCATGAAGGTGGATTTGCATCTAGTCATTTGAATGATTTCAATCTATTATAAGTCGATTCTGATCGGTTGATATTCCATTTGATGATGAAATGAAAGAACTTTTATTCTTATGTTCTTTACACGATAGTTGGGATAACTTGGTAATGGCTATAATGAAGGGATTTTCAACTCGTGCCTTCATTTCTAACAAGTAATGAAGGGATTTTCAACTTGTTCCTTCATTTACAATATCAACTAAGATTACATTTTTGATAATATAACAACTAAAACTTCCCTTTAACCAAATACAAGTTTACAAGCCCTCCATACACAATGGAGACAACATGGTAAATATTTGCAAGAGAGTCCATTATTCTTTTCTCCAAATACACAAGAAGCCTTCATCATCTAAACTCCACCTTCTTCCAAGATCAACACACAACCAAAAATGGGGGAGTAGGCAACACTCTCATCCCAACCATTACTCTAATGAGGAAGTGAAGCCTACTTCCTCATTGGCCCCCGAGCCCCAACAATGAGACAATAAGGAATATGTGACAACCATGGCAACAAAATACAAGGCTTCCACATTTACTACCAAACAACATTCATACAAGAAAATAACCACAAAACACTCATTTTTAAACATAACTACTTCCCAAAATAATGGCTCTAAAACAAGCCAAGTAGAGAAAGGAATATGGGGATACCCATGTGCCTCACAAGGGTTTGGATGCACACCTCAAAAGACCTCCAAAACACAATCAACCCCAAAATCTCTTATGCCTCCCTACTGAGAATAAAAATAAATCTCTTAGGCCTCCCTCACTCTTATGCCTCCCACATCTCTTATGTCTCCCATGATGACCAAAATAACAAGATGAAACAAGGTGGGGCATCGACCCACCTCTCTCTAAATATACCCAAGGAAATTCTTATTCCTCCCAACAAATTACATCCCATTTCACTATCTCATACACATCCTAAAAAATTTCACTACCAAAACATCAAGCAAGAAACACATTCATTGACACATAAACATACAAGAGCAAAGAAAAGAAAACAAGGGTGCAGACCCTGCCTTGCCATGCATGATACTCCACTTCAAAAGCAAGTCCCAAAGTCCTCCAAGCTCAAGAAATTCAAGAAATCTTCAACTCCAAAATCAATCCAAAATACAAGCATTCCCAAAGTAACCCCCAAAACTTCACAAAAATTCTAATAAATAGAAAAGAGGGAGAGGGAGAGGGAGATAATGTGACTCCATGTAGGATGCCACATAATCAAAGTAAAACCCATACCCTAAAGCATAATCAATTAGTGGTTGAGGAAAATACCACCCTCTTACACACTCAACCCAACCCACACCCCTTAAGGACAAAATTAATTACCCATGTAAGAAAAATGCATTTGATTGCCATTTCCCTTCATAAAAACACAAAATAGCACCTAAAATAAGTCCCTCACATCATAGGCTAGGTGGGTGGGTGACTTTAAAGGGTGTGGGACAAGCTTAGCTTGTCCCACAAGTCTCCAAAATAGCCTAGAAGGTCAAAATCCGAATTTCACAAGGAAGATTGAGTACACAAAACCCAAAACACATTAAACTCATCCCAAACCAACACACATAAAAGCTACCAACTCACATTTATTTCCCTTCTTTTAGTCACATCCTAATTAGCACTAGATAAACACTTTTAAATTAACTTAAGAGGGGTGCAAAACATAATTAATAAAAGTGACTCCACATGCACATAAAAATACATAACTCAAAATTAAATAAAAATCAACAAGACAAAATTAAAACATTCCCAAGGTCACTTTTGAGGTCACCCCCAATGGGGACCTCTAACAATTCTGACAACAACAAACAACATACAAAAACATGTGTTGCCATGGTGACTGTTGCCAATACTCAATATTCTCTCACTGTTGGTCTCCTATCCCCCTTTGGTTTATTGTGTTCGAAACACCAGAAAAAAGTCATGACAAGTACCTCTTTGGCCTCATGCCATATTAACAACATCGAAATAATTAAAATACATATCATTAATTATTACAACTTAAACCAAGACAAGTAATTCGTCATTGTTCACAATTCCAATTATTTCAATTTCATTACTATATCGACTAGCAATAAGATCACGACATCAATTACACCATCAAACATCATATAATTAGCAAAGTAAATGCATTAGTCTAATACAAAATCAAAATCAACAATTCAATATATCGAATATGCATATAATCCATCCACCGTAATCATGTCATAAGTCTAACATCCATCATGTCTATAAATTAACCAATCAAAATAAAAATATCCACTTTGTCGATAGATCTAAATTGTAATAGAAAAGTCCATAACTTTAGTCTATGTTAAGCAACATCATGACCATATAAATGTCGAAGAGGAGTGGGAACTACAAATAGAATGTGGGATCTCATGGAAGATTTTTTATGCCATCAAAGTGCGAGATAGTACAAATGAAGTTGAATGCAGAAGAAGATTAAAAGGAGACTATGTGATCACAATTTTATCCACCTAAGGACCTCATCCATTATAATAAGAAGCATTTTAAGATGGTGGTTAGACCTTTCATTCAAAAAAATCAAGCTCATTTGTGCAAGTTTTCGACATGAGTGACATGAAAAAATTATCAATTAATCCAAAATGAGTCGAGTTCTCATCATATATGCAATTTGAATTGCGAAAGTTGTGGTGAGTATATCATTCGAGTTAAATAAAAAAATTCCTAGAGGATTGGTCACACTTGAAGACATCTTCATCCTTGATGATGGGTTTACGGGAGAAAAGAAAAACATAATAAAAAAAGGAGGAAGACTATTGAACAATCATGATCTCATAAGAAAAAGAGTTATTATTTGGTAAGGTATGTGTTGAGACTATAAAGAAAGATTTTGTTTCCTTTTGTTAGAGGTATAATGATGTTTTATGATAAATCTATGAAGACCTTCGAGGTTTTGATCCAAATGTTTCTCAACTTACTATCAACCTTGATCCAAACACCAAACCCATCAGATTGAAGTAAAGGCCTACAAATCTAAAGATAGAACATTTAATGAGAAAATAATCATCCAAGATAATAGAGTCTAAATTCATATTCTCCATCAATTATTCCTTTTGGGTGGAAAACCTAGTCCACTGTTATAATAAAAATTGAGAAATATGGCTATGTGAGGACTTTATAGAACTAAATATAGCTTCCTCAAATATCATTAACTTTTTCCCTCCATGGGACAAATTTTCCAAATGGTAAGAGGGAATGAAAGGTTCTCTTTTTGATGAATATTCTAGTTTTAACTCAATTAGATTCGAGGAGAAGAAGATTAATACAAGAGAAATTTCTCAACAAAATGTGAAATGTATGCCTATGAGAAGATGACATTTGAACTATTAATGTTGGTGATACCTTTCACATAACCATTGATATTGCATTCAAAGGCTTCATTAAAAAACTATCTTGATCTACTTGGATGATATAGTAGTTTTCTCAAGAGTGGGTGATGATCATAAGGAAACATCATGAAAAAGTGTTTGAAAGGTGTAGATAGTTTGGAGTGTCACTTTAAAGAAGTGTATCTTTATAGCTCCATAAGGTAAAATTGTAAGTCATGTTATCTCAAATAAGGTATTTCCATAGACCCAGAAATGATATTAACCATTATGTCTCTCTCTCTCTCTCTCTCTCTCTATTGGCTCACAGGAAATCACTACTGATGTTTCCTTGGAAAAATAAACTTTGTTAGAAAATTCATTCCCAACTTTTCCTTGGTAGTCAAACACATCACCTTGATTCTAAAAAAAGGATGCATCTATCGAATGGACCAATTAAGGAAAATAGAGATTTGTTAAGATCAAAGGGAAATTTCTCAAGAACATACTCTTATCAACCCATATTATTCAAAGGAATTCATTCTCTACGCCTATGGATCCGAAGCTAATATTGTTGTTGTGTTAACTCAAAAAAATGTTGAAGGTATAGAACAACTAGTGGCATTCTATAGTTAATCGTTGAAAGATTATGAACTCGATACAATCACCTAGATAAGAAAGTTTTTTCATCATGATATATCTAAAAAAATTCAAGTGTATGCTTGTAACTAACCACATTAATATACTAGTATCACATCCTAGCATGAGAGATTTCATAATGGGAGCTAAAATCGGAGATACGTCAACTAGATGGGTGACAAAAATCATGGAATATGATGTGATTATCAAGGCCACAAAGCTAGTGAGGAGGCGAGGATTATGCGAACAATAGTCTATTAACACAGAAAATGATAAAGAAGCCTTTTATGTCTTGGAGGATGCGGAGGAGCAGTCATCATCAACATGTCCACCTAATGAGAATTGTTGGACAAACAATATGACTTTATTCTTATCCATGGGTGAATCTCCCTTTATTTTTAATTAAGCTAAGAGGTGGCATTTCGGCTATAATCCATTCCTTATGCATTGATAGGCAGAGTTATTTTTGAAAGAATATGGATGGAGTATTACTAAGGTGCATTGAAGGAGAACAAGTGAAAAGGGTTTTCATAGAATTCCATAATGGGTAATAAGCGGTAATTTTCCCTAAGAGCGAAAATAATTAAAATATTGAGAGAAGAATAATACTATACCACCTTTGTTCACATATGATCAAAAATTGGTTCAAAAATGCAAAAAATGTGATCTTTTTAGTGGAAATAAGAAGATGGAAGCTCTTCCACTTGACCGATCAAAGTGGATCAACCTTTCTCTCAATGGAGTCTTGACATCATTGGCATTATCAATCTAGTGTTAAGTGCTCATTACAAATGGTTCCTAATAGTGATTGATTAATTCACTAGGCGGAAAGAGGCCATGGAACTCAAAGAGGAAAATTAATCAACCATCATATATGTCTTGGAGGAGATTGTGAAAAGGTTCGGGGTCCTCGAACATGATAATCTCTTATAATGCTAAGAATTTTTCGGGTTATAAAACATCGATTGGGCTCTCAAACATGAAATCTACGAAGAATTATTCTAACTATATTACCCTCGAGGTAATAGCCTAGACATTTATCCACTAACAAGAACTTGATCAAAATAAAAAATAACTAAATATAGTTACAAACAAAGATCAATAATTATCGTTAGACCAACAAGATTACACCCAATATAGCAACCAATAACTCTCTTTTTGCTACGGTATATTATAGAGGCTAGAATACCATTATCTCTTGAATTTACCTCACTTGAGTTAGCCCATTCATTAGAATTGGAAGATGAAGATCTGAGGATAATTAGAATGATGAAATTAGTTGAGCTAGAAGAATTGAGGAAATCTACCATGATCATAATAGAAGAGCATCAAAGGTCAACCAAGAAATTGTCTGACAAAAAGGACATAGTGCAAAACCTTCATAACATCACACCTATTTTTAAAATGGGATACAGATAGATCCAAGTTTGGTTGAGACTCCAAGTTTGATGCACTTCGAAGTGGACCATACATTATCTTAGTATGAAATCATGGTAAATCGTTTGAAATCTCGAATCTTGATGAGGAGGCACTTCAAATCCTAGTCAAAGAAATTTAACTTGAACCTTCTCGTCGAGCCTATTTGGTTACATCTTGTACATAGCTGTTTTGTTTCTTTGGGTTCCCTTTTCCTTGTTGTTAGAGGGCACCTTATGTTGTTTTTATGAGATCTTTGATTGAGTTTCAGTCCCTCTTTCCTTTTTGTCATGATCTTTTTGAATATGTGTTATGTTACACAAAGTGTGGTCCGTTTTCAATTTTCATAGGTCTAAGAGGATGCAAAGAAAATTTTAACGCTACGAAAAGAAGGTCCATGCAACAAAGAAACAATGTATTGTGGAAGAACAAAACTGTGAATCAAACTCAAGGTCAAATTTTAAGATATATGTCAAATCCATTCCCAATGGATATGTCAAGTTACTCATCTAGTATGAAGATGTCCCATGAAAGTCACTAACTATTGTCCAAATTGGCACCCATTATATTTGAATAAGTTCACTCAATTTGTGGACTTATGAGGCTTCAGAAAATCGTTCCACAAAATGAAGAAACAATTTTTTTCTTCACAACAAAAAATAGTGTACTGTGGAATTATTAAGGGATGCATATAACAAAGGAGAGTCACCATGAAATTATACTCCACGGGAGAAAAAACGGTAGCACATAGAAAACCGCATAATAAAAGGAAATGAAGTAAAGCGCGGAAGGACGAAAGGAGGAGTTTGCAAGAAATAAGCCCGTGCAAATTGAGAAACTGTGGAACAAGGAAAAATTATAAGTCTAAGGTATGAGGTAAATCCAGCGGAAAAAGAATCCAAAATATAAATAGAATTCTATGGAAAGACAAGGGATTCCACAAAGGTAACATGTGTTGCAGGAAAAAGACCGATAAAGATACGAATCCTAAAAGTTAGAAGTTTATCGTGGATTAAGGTGGAGGTTAGAAATGAAGTCATGGATCATCTAAGGTTCGCCAAATAATGCTAGAAGCCAAAGAAAATGGAAATGAGATAGCGGATTATCAGAGCATAAAAAATCCACACCTATCTTAGATCAAACATCCAACCACTCCAATAGCCAACATTAAATCTTGAATGATGTTTCCCTCCTTCCCAGATGATCTTGTGATATGCGATTGGAGCAATGTCAGGTTCACATACATAGCCTGCAAACTGAATGGTGATTTTTCCTTGTGGTTAGCAGAGTGGTTGAATTCAATCATGAATGGGCGTGATATGATTCTCTTTTCTCTTCTCCCTTTTCTCCATGAGTGAAGCGTGAATGCATAGAATTTTTTTGTTGTATGTTCTTCTAATTCCTATAGCGCTGTCATTTTGATATTGAATATTTTTCTTGCGAACCTCTGTAACACATTTGTGTAGTTTCATGCGCCTCTACTCTGTAGAATTGTAAATGGATATGATCTTATTTGTCGTGAAACTGTGATCTCTTTTGTTTAAATTCATCATTGTTAGATGTGAATATATTTGTCCCCTTACATGACTCAAGTCTTATTCTATTTAATTCTCTCATAGTTTCTATGTGCATCTCTTGGAGCTACACATGAATCATTATCTCTATGTCTCTAAATCCAAAATTAAACCTAGTTTTAGTTTGGTGCATCACCTCCACGGATTTATTTCTGCATTCTCTTTCTAATGGAAAGCCTAGATTAGGATTAGTCAGTGGTATTTTTAGTGGTGATCAGTGTAGTTTGAAGAATTTGGAGGATCTTTGCACAAAATTTAACATAGTAAACTTAATAAAATTTCCATGATTAATTATTACGGATGAATACATAACACATATATAGGGAGAGGATCTCCTTAAAATTAGGAATCCTATTAAGCCTCCACGAACTACTCAAACTAAAGTTAGGTGGACTGTTTCAACCACCCAAACAATACATGTATGCACTAACAAATATATGCCTCATACATGATAATTCCTAACATCCCCCTAAGTGCGAACATGGGAAAACCTGCCTTGTACTACAACGTGTCGCTTCATAGCTTTCTCACGATCTGGATGGTTTTTAGGACAATACCAACAACCTCTGGATTGTTTTCCAAGTGGTTAACCAACAACCACACAATTGATGGTTTTTAAGACAATACCAACAACCTCTAGATAGTTTTTCTAGTGGATTACTAGTAACCATAATATCGTGATGCTGCAGTAGTTGCTATAAAAATAAATAATACATTGTTTTAGCATGTTCTAGTTTTTTCTATTCTTGTCTTTTCCCTTCTAGGTGTTCTTCTCTAGATTCTTCTTCTTCTTCTTCAGGATACTCCTCTCTAGAACTTTCTCCTCAGTGTATATATGCAGATGGTTGTAGCTCTTTTGATTATCAATAAAATTATCGCTTCTTTCTTCTTTTAGCCTTCATTGGTATTAGAGCGATGGTGTCCCCGACAATGTGAAAGGGTAAATCGGGAGCTTCAATCAAAGTCAACCAGACAGGAGTCTTGAGTTTAGCATGAGTATTTAGAGATTAATTGGTTTGGGCGTGGAAATGCAACACTATTTTTTTGCCAAAATGTGTCCATTTTTTGGCAGTTTTGTCTTCCAGAAAAAATATGCGCTGCCTTTTTTCCAAATCATGGCAATTGAGGGTTCTTTTTTTACCTATGCGGAGATTTTTTTCCCAATGTGGTGCTGCCTTACAAAATCAAACCCACATGTAAATTTTTGGATGTGGGAGATTAGTTTTGCTAAAAAAAAAAGCATTATTTTGTCCTTTCTTCAAACCTGTGTAGAGTTACTAAGTTTGCAACAAATTATTTGTTGAAGATTGGCAACTTGCTCCTCTCGGACATGGTAGAGTTTTTGCTTAGACTAGACTTGAATGTGGAAGATTGCCATTTGGAAAAGTGATCGCATATGTCTCATGTCAAGAGCAAATTGATGCGAGCAATCCAAACAACCAATCACCATTAAGAAGCCAAGAAGATATCATCGAAACATATTTTTCCTTTCTTAACGCCCTTCATAACAATGGAAATCTGAAATTTAAGGAGTTTGTGCGTCAAAGACTACTGGAGTGGTTCTAGTTCGACATATTGTGTCAAGCCAAAAGGTACGTGTGGAGCTCAAAAAGGATATGAGGTAGATGACGACAAGAAATATAACTCCCGCATAAGCGTCTGTGTCTCAGCTTTGCAAGAGTGTATCGAGAACATCTATGATATCTTTGTTCATCAAGTAAGATATTGTACCTTTTAAACAATAAATAATAATAAAATTTTAATTTTTGACATTATGTTCGCTCACAGAAGATATTGTTATCAAATTCCCAACTCTTGAAAGGGCCAAATTATGCTGCATGGAAGATGAAGATGTGAACAATTATTCTTTTTGAAGACCTTTGGGAGATTATTCTTGCGCGAACTCACTCGTCCCATCGATGATGATGAACACATGAAGTATGATAAGGCCGACACAAAGATTTCATTGATGTTGTTCACTCGAGCATATCTGATGAGGTGCAGCCACACATTCGAAATGCGAAAACATCGAAAAAGGCCTAGGATACTCTCTCCACAATATACGAAGTGAATAATTTGATGAAGATTCTTCATCTCCATTCAAAGCTTCATACCATGAGTATGTAAGAAGGCGATAAAGTGGAATAATTCTTGCGTCGTTTAGTAGAGTTAAGATCAAATCTAGCTACACTTGAAGAAGAGGGTTTATCAACCCTAAGAGGGTTCATCTACACTTATGAAGGCCTATTCCACACATTCTTATCCTCATGTACATTCCTTACTTAATGCTACAATAGTAGATACTTATCACATCATAATATATCATCAAAATCATCAATATTAATTCAAATATCTAACTAAAGCGTTAGTGTCAAGATTGAGAATCATTCACTGAGAATGTAATCCATATTATCATGTCATTTTAAGCTCATTAGTCATACATACAAATAGGGATTCCATAGCAAGACTCATTTTATTCACATGTACAAAGAATCATCTTCATTCTTATACAAGAATCTTGTTCCTAAAAATTCCACATGCTCAATCTTACAGGTTTATTTCTTTAAGGAAGTTCCTCTTCTTGTTCTTGGACCTTTGATCCTTCTCTCTTACTCTCCTTACTCCTTTATTTGAATCTATTCCCTTAAGACTTAAAAGGTGAGTAGAATAACTAATTTTTTTAATCCTTAACCATAGTGGTGACTAACCACTCATGGTGAAACTTGAATAAAGGGTGATAATACCCTAGATACATCAATTGAATTCCTTTAGGACCTTTTACAACCTTTCATGACCTTATTTACATCATTACACCTTTTAGATCAAGCTTTACAAATTCAAATATTTAAATACTCCTTTTTGGAGGGAAACATCAAAAGACTCATTTAAAACTCATGGAGGGATTTAATATAGCTATGAAGGACTCAAGAACACTTGAAAGGACCCCACAACCTACCAAAATCATTATAAACCAAAATTTATTATGTACAAGTTTGATTCTCTGCATCATTCTCCCTAGGTGGAAGAATTTGTCTATTAGCTTCTTTTTCTTTTTCCAATTGTAGTATTTCTTTGATTTTATCCTTCTTTTAGCTGTATCTTCTTCATATTCTTGTTTTCCGTTTCCTTCTTCTCTCTCTTCTATCTTATTCTTCTTATTCTTGTTGTAAAAATGTATAAACTTTCTTGTATCTTCTTCATTTGAGATCTTTTAAGAGCTTCTCTTTAAATTATTTTCACTTCTTCATCTAGTATACCTGCACATACATAGTCAAACCAAACATTGTATGAAAAACATGAAGACTTTGGAGTCTCCATCACTTTATTTTACATATCCTCTAGTTGCTTCATCTCCAAATTATTTTCTAAAATTCTTGTCTTCATTTTTAGCTTCATTTCCACCTTCTTCCTCTTTAAGAAATTGATCTTCATCCTCAAAATTTATACAAGCATCATAAAATTATTCTTCAACTTCATTTCTAAAAAAATTCATCTATATCCTCTATAAGATAAGATAAGAAGTTTGGTATAACTTCTTCTCCAAATTTATGATTTTCTTCATATACAAGTTCTTTAACCACCTCTTTTTTCTTATTTATTTATTTTCTTCTCCATTTGTCTCATCTTTTCCTCTTCCTTTATAATCATATTTCTTAGCTACTTTATTTGTTTTTTCTTCAAGTAACTCTATAGGCCACATAATCCTTCTTTTCATCACTAATCCAACTTCCTTGTTTGCTTCCTCCATGCTCATTATTTTCATTAACTCCTCGAGCTGCTCCATATATTTTCTAATTTCTTTAAATTATTTTTCAAACCGTAATTCTCTTTTCTTTCACCCTCTTTACTCTTTTCTTATTTCTTCTTTCTATCTCTCATCTTTCTTATTCTTGTGGCTAGTTAACATCATCAATCCCTTCATTATCTCTTCTTTCTCCATTTCTCTCTAATTTTTTTCACCTTATCCTATGTCTCACCTAGGTTCTATTCCACACTTAGGATTTTGATCTTCTTATTTTCTTCACTTATTATTCTATTTTATTTCTTATTATTCTTCTTTAGGTATTTCTCGTCGGGTTTCACATTTTCTCTCTTATCTCCTTGCATATGACTTATTTGAACCTATCAAGACTTCATTCACACACTCATACAACTTATGGTTAGAAATAACATCATTTAAATATAAATATTAGCTTTCTCTAAGACCGCTTGATGGTAATACAATCATGAACTTACTAAATTTCAATGTAGAAGCCGTAAACAATGTTTTATGAGTCGATACCATAACTAGAATCTTGTGAAAAGAGTCAAAACATACCTATTATCATGAAATTACATCACCCCTGAATGGAATAGTTTGATATGGGGAATTCGGTGTAATTTGTGTAACATTGGGTTATCTCTCAAGTTGTGGGACTTGTGGGCTTGAGATAACCCTCCAGATAAAGTTGGTTCTTGCTCCTAATCCTACCCCTTACAAACTACTCCTAATGTAGGAAATAAAACTACCTAATCCTATTCTAACCTTCCAAGGAGATAGGGAGAGAGAGTGCATGAAAATAAACCTACACTAAAAGTGGTGATACACCAAGAAAAGGAGGTGCTGACACAATCCAACTACCTGAAATGGAGAGAGGTGAGCAATGGAGAGGGTGGACAAGATGCACCACAGACCAAAGATGGATTCACACAAAACACCATTTTTTTCCCATTAAACATAGCTCCCAAAACCTACAATAAACATCATAAATATGCATAGTATACCCTGTAATGAAGAGAGGCAAGTAGAGACAACAAAACATGCAAAGGATGGACAAAATGCATCACAAAACACAATCTATTGCTCCATTAAATTTTTTTACAATACATAATTAGTGGGAAAGAGGAAATAAAATTCCATTGCAAAGGATGGAGAGGAGGCTTTAAGCTCCAAATTCAACTTGGCGAGAGAAGAAAGAGAGAGGGGGTAGAGAGAAAAATGACTAACTCCTTTTACAAATGAGCCCCATGTTACAATTTATAGAATGAGAAGGAGAGAGGATGTAATCCCGAAATATACTTTCCAAACACTTGGAAATTGCAATACATGAGAAAAATGATGATATTTGATTTGAAAAATCTCCCTCATGTTGTCCCATAACCTGTAGTTGAAGAAAATGATGCCCATGCCCATTAATTACACTCTAACCACTTTGAAGGTCTTTGTTTAGAAATGGGTTAGTTTTATGCAAAATTCTCCATAAAATATCCATTAATTCTAGAATTATTTAGTTTTGTGAGACACTCTTGGAACCAAGATTCCAACGAGACCAATTTTGTGTAATTTCGTTAAGAAATGCTCAAGTTATGGGCTTCGAGCGTATGTAGCTATTTTGAAATGTCACAGGTTGTTTGACCTTCACGAGATGAGCAATTAAATATCTTGTTGGAAATCATATTTTAAAAATATTTCTCCTCCTCCTTATGTTTTCACATAATTTAAATAATTTAAGAATCTTAAAGAAAGTGGGTTCGACCTTGGTTTTGTTTTCTCTTAAAAGGAGGGGGTTGTATTGTATTTGTTTAATGTCACAAAGCTTTGACCGAGCTGGTTTTATTCCTTCATCATTACCGAGTCTTCTACCTTGGACGTTGGGCTCATATTTTGAAAGGAAAGTTATACTTGGGTGTTGAGTTCTTATATCTCCTTCTCTAATCTTGTATCCGACACTCCACTTACCTAAATGGAGACACCCGTCAAGATCGACTTGCCCTTTGCATCGGATTGACCACCTACACCGCCACCCATGACAACTCTTGTTTCAACTCGACAGAGTCCACTTACCTAGTGCCACATTCAATCTTTCTTTTCGGTGATCTTTGGCTTCTCGGTTCCGAGCCGCACACCCTACATGCGGGCCATTTGGACCATTTCAACTCGACTCGCCCGCATTGCACTAATTCCATACTTGAGTCGACTCACAGGGCCATTTATCCCCTCCATCTCTACACTACTCCTCGCGGACATTCATCTCACCCATGCAAAAACGACACAAGTGCCACTTGGGCCCTCAACCCCGCATTCATCGTATTGGTCTTCGCAACCATTTCAACATTCTTGTGCACGTGAAGCCCAACTTGCCTGTGCCACTTGCACCATTTCTTTCTTCTGAATTGTCCTCCACAAAACCTTGGGCTCCCTAGGCTGTTAATTTCGCTTTCCCCACAACATTCACACTTTCCCATTTTATAAGTGTTCCTCCAAACTATTTGCGCTGAATTTTCTACATTGGTCTTCACATTGATCAATGTTGAGCTCATGACTTCATAACATGATGGCAACTTGGTGCCTCTTGAGACGCAGCTCACCATTACCATAGAGCTTGATTCTTCCTTACTTTGATGTTGTAGATCCTTATTTGAGCTTGTCGCCTCATCATCCTTGCCATGGGTGAACTTGATTGACCTTACACAGAGCTTGATAACCATTTAGCTCGGCCTGGATTTGTGGCTGTTGGTGTGACTCGACTCATCCTTCACGAAATATACTAGTTTGCCTTTGAATCATGCTCTGCACTTTTGATGAGTTGAGTTGGTTCGAGGAACTCGTCACACTAAGTAAGGAGTCTCTCGTAGGCTTTAAGAAGCTTTATAGCTCAATGGATATTTGAACAGCTCGCCCCCGCAACTGACTCACTACTCTATTGTGTTCTTGGCTATGTCCTCACAAAATGACCCGACCCTCATCATCGGAATGAGTTGTTCTTGTTCCCTTAGCTCAAGTTTCCACTCCAAACTCGTGGATCTATCAATGCAATAGATCAATCCCTCTTTGAATCTCTTGACCCATGACAATCCCGGATACAAACAACTCGGTACCTCCGTAATGCATATCTCGGTTTGTAATACAAATATTTTAGCTCTCCACATGTATGATTTGGCTATGGATCTCAACCACATCATTATTAACTTAGTGCCTCCCCACAACGTATGTAATTCCAAACGGCTCGGCTTGGTCCTTGCAATATAGAGCTTGATGAGTTTTGTTAAAGCACAATTTAGTCTAAGATCTCACAATCACGAATTTACACCACCTACCACCATGCATGGGCCTCCACGAAGCTTGAAAACCGCTCGGTGGGTTTAAAATAAGAAGCTTGTTGCTATATTGTGTGACCCAGTTCACCTTGGTAGCTCAGTGGAAATCCACAACCCATGATTCATCTTATTTCAATGTTGAGCAAATCCTTAAAGAAATGGCTCACTGAAGGACTAAAAAGCTCGGTGGAGTATGAGTTTAGTATGCAATGAGGAAAGAGCTCGAGTCTCTTGTTGAACATTTCGGTTAACTCACCCTTTGACTAAAAAACAACTCAACCACCCATTTTTGCAACTCACCACAATAACATTTAACCAATTCAATGGGTCTTCTTGCATAGCTCTTAGGCCGAACAGATTTGAGCTCGGTTATGTGCTCGATGAGCTCATTTAGAACCCAAAGGCATGTTTTCAACCTTTCTCAACCCCTTTTAAATTTCATGAACACGTTGGGTCTTCCTAGCAAGACTGAGAGGGATGTATGAACACTAGATTTCACCATTAAATGTCGCAAGTGGACCCCATTTATCGGTCTCTCAAAATGATCAAAGCTTGAAAATCAATGAAGACCAAGAAGAGGAAAAATTATTCTTATGACTTTCAACTCCTCAAAGACCACGATTCTACATATATCCTCCGAGTTGGCTATGTAATCCCTTTGATGCAATCATGCTCTGTTATTTAATTTCACTCGGGGTGAAATTGGATAACAATTTGGTGAATCACAGGCCATTTTCCTTAAATGGGATGACTAGCGGCCTAAAGCCATCCATTGGGCATGGAGTCCGCTTGATCATTATAAACTGGTCTAAACTTTGAAAACTTTGACCTGGAACACTTGGAATGTCATCACTTGCTCTTTGGAACTCCCCTCCACTACTTGTATTTTCCAAATCTTGTAAGAAAATCTTGAAATTTGTTTTGTGAGAGTGGAAAATTGTCTTCAAACTTGAATTTCACCCATTCTTGCAACTGTGATCCGTGAGGCTAAAGGATGACACATGTAACCTCTACCCCAACATCCGATTTCTTTGTAACTATGGCACACCATTGAATTTGGAGTAAAACAGTTGCTAGCTTAGACATTATGGAGCTCTATTAAATCTTGATTTACTTTCTTCTTTTGTATGTTCCATTCTCGACACATTGCTTGGGGTGTTCTTGAAGGTTGGAGCTGATTTCTAACTTGGGCTGCCGACTAATATCTTGATTTCTTCTATGGGTGTAGAGGCTTGTTGCAGTTGTTCTCGAAGGGAATAATTAAAATCACCTCCTTAACTAATTTTATTTTCTCTGCATTTTTTTGATTTGAAGTTTGTGGATTGTTTCACATGCAACTATGAGTTTTCTTGCAAAAATTGAGGGGCACGGTGCACTATATCACCTAGAACAACACAAATAAAAGCTATATACAAAGAAACAAATCATACATGCCTAAGTAAGACATGTAGAGTGTGCACAAGAACTTATTCTACTGAAAACAACCTACTCCTACCCTACACTAACTAGATAAATGGGAAACTTTAAACAAAACCGTGATGATAAATAGCTGCCTTTTTCAAAATTAGTAGCCATTTGGATGATTTTGCATTAATCACATCGGTGATTAGGAGTGAAAAGTTGGCTGAAAATTGGTTCTCCACTCCTTTCATTAAGGAATCAACTCGAAACAAAACAAATACCTCTTCTAATCATTGCTCATTTGGTTTCGAGAGGCCTTGTAGCTGATCCTTGGTACATTGAAGCTCTTCCTCATGTTTAGAGGAAATCATGACTAGTTCGGCTCCTCCCTTGGCTCTAATGAAGCCAAGTACTTGATTTGGCAATGGCTGGTCATTTGAATTTTCCCAATGCTCTGAAATCCAACTTTGATAAGAAAGTATTCATGTAGACTTTCTGGAAAAGGTGATTGTCTATGGATGAATTTTCTTCCTCTTGCACACTTATAGACAATTTATGTGTCACCTTAGTGGATGGTATGAAAGAGATGGCAACTTCCTACTCTTTTCCTTCTTCTTCAAACAACATGGAAGTCCTCTTTATTTTGTAGCTCACTATTTCGATTTGAACATCTAATGAGGTTACTTGTACATCACTACAATCAAATGTAACACATCACTCGTTTTGGGGTTCCTCTGTTTCTTGAAAGACCACACTATTCTTGAATAGCCTCTTCCTCTAGCATGAAATTTGAAAAATCAAACTCTTCAATTTGCTTCTAGAGGACTGTTTTGGGCAGCATGACCTTCTTGGATGTCTTCCTTTGCTATAGATTCATCGATCAAATCAAATCCTCGAATGAAAGTAAAAATTTCAATGATTTCATCTTCATTAAGTGCTCCTAAATCTAATTTGGTTCCTCCAGGTGCTCCTCTTCGATTGAGTCCGGAGTTGATTGTTCTTTTCCTTCCTTCATGACTAATTTTGTAGCCTAAATTAGATTAGCAACCTCTTCAAACAAAGTGCCATCATGGATACTGCATTTGAGCATACCGACTACTGATTTTCCTCTTGTTTTGATGTTGCAACATTAGCTTCAACATCATCCTTGATTGCTTGTTCCTCAACCTTAATTTCACATGTTGGTTTCACCATCATGGGTATTTTTCCATTTTGAATCTTAGAGCCCAACTTCTCAAATCTTGTGTCATATTTTCTTCATTGGGACCCTCCTCTTGTTGCTTTGTTATTGCTACAAAATTAGACTTGGCCACCACTCGTTCTTTAACTTTGACCTCATATGTAGGCTTCCCATTAGGGGAATTTGTTCGTACCAAATGTAAGAGCCCATCTTTTCGATTCTCTTTCATTTCTTGTTGATTGAACTCTTCCTTTTTTTCCCTTGGTTGGTATTCTGATTGTTTTCTTCCTGTTGGTGCAAAATCACAAGCACCCCCCGGATGCGATCGGGCTTCTAGGTTGATCACTCTAGCGGCCAAAGTGTGATTGCACAACATGGAAACCTCTCTCCAAGCGTGGGACTTGTGAAACCGAGAGAGGAATCTCCAGAGAAGGCTGGTTCCTACTCCTAAACTACCTGCCACAAGCTATTCCAGTGCAGGCAAGCTAATCTAATCCTAATCTAACCATGCCAAGGAGACAGAGAGAGAGAGAGAAAGGAAAAGAACAAAAGCCTACACTAAAACGGTGATACACCAGAGAAGGAGAATGTTGAACATCTATCAAAACTGCCATGGAACAAAGAGAGGTGAGCAATGGGAAGGATGGACAGATGCATCACGGGCCCAAGGATAGATTTCACACAGAAAAATGTCCCAAAACTCCATGAACACAGCTCCAAACTTGCAATGAACATTCAAACATGCACAAATACCTGCAATGAAGAGAGGCAAGAAGAGAACAAGCAAAAACGAGCAAGGATGGACAGATGCATCACGAAACACGTTTTGTTGCTCCAGAAGTTTGCACAAAACATCATTTCATAGTAAAAGGCAAAAATGCCATTACAGAGCAAGGGAGGAGGTTCGAACTCCATTTTCAACCCTAGAGAAGAAAAGAAGGGAGGGCAGAGCTGAAAAGATGAACAACTTGTAATTATCTTTTAAAATGAGCCAAATCTGGCTTTATACAATGCATGGGTCGAGCCCAGGAGACAGAAAACATAGGAAAACATGTAAGCAACCCAACCATTGACCAAAACGCATTCTTCATTAAAATCGGTGGTTGAGACATCACTTACGCCATCTTTCAAGAAGAATGAGACCCATGTGCATTAAAACTGGTTGTTAAAGCGTCGCTTCTGGCCATTATCATGCGTCAAATCTGTTTCTTGATTTTCTCTCTCCATCGCACAAAACTCGAGATTAACCCTGAATCATGTAGAGAATTTCACAAGCTTTCCGTTGATATAAAGAACGTGCAAATCTGAGTTCTGGATCGAAAGATATGATGATCTGAAGATTTAGGGCACGGAACAGACCAAAACGGATTTTGAAATCTTTCCCGCGCTCTGCCACCTGGATGACACGTGTCAAGCGCTGATTGGTCGAGCAGTTCTCTCTCCTTCACCTTTCGGTGGGATTTCTTTTGAAATTTCCTTGTGGGCCCCTTAAACTTGGACACGTGTCCTCTTCTGATTGGCTCGGGCTGACCCTTCAAAACTCACCCTTTGACTTTTGGACTCTTTCCCCTGCGACACGTGTCGTGATCTGGTTGGTTCTCGGCCCTTTCGGCTCCTTCGCGCCCTTCACGTCTTTATGTCCGGATGTCCCACCGCTTGGGCTAAAACTTCCGATCCGCCCGAAATGGGCTTCCTCGTCCCTCATTTGGCCGATGACACGTGGCGTTGTTTGATTGGCTTTCAGCTCCTTCTTGATCCGTGTCTCAAGGCGCCCCTTCGTCCCGGATGTCCCAAAGACGAACTTTCTCTATTTTAGACGAACCGCCGGGTTTGCGTTATCACGCCCAAATGTCCCAATTGCTTCCGGATTGTTTGTTCTCATTTCGGCCGATCCGGCTGGTTCGCGTACTTCGCGTACTCTTGTCCCGAATCGTCCCTTTCGCCAGTTAGTCGCTTTTTTCTTGATCTTTCTACTGGATCGGCTTCGCGCGCCGCCGCCAGCGTACTTGTCCCGGATGTCCCTTTGCTTCACGGGCCGCCTGGAGGCTTTTCGGCCGATCCGCGCCTAGATGTCCCAAATGTCCCGATCGCCTTAGACTAGGACTTAGCCAATTTTCACAATTTTTTTCTCGGCCCAAGCTTGTTTTTTGCAACCTTCTCACATTTTCTCGAGCCTTCTCTCTTCAACCTGGACAGGAGAGTTAGAAAAAATCTGAGGGGACCCTGGAAACATGAATTTTTCCCTGAATCAATCCATTTGCCTGGGACTTGAGAATTCTGATGCATGTTATCAATTTAAACCCTGGGGGGTGAATTTGGATAACACTTCCCAAGATGAACTTTGCAAGGCGTGAGGGTTGGGTTGGGTCACAACTGATTTTGCATTTGTTTGTGGTGGTGGGGAAGGTATAACTTCTTGTTTCTGTGGAGGGGATGACTGTTTGGAAGGGAAAAGGGAATAAGAATTGAGGTGGGGTGAGAGATTAGAGGATAGAGAAGGGAACTCAATACTTGGGGCAACATACAATGAACTTGACTCATGGAAATGTTGAAATGATAAAGCTTGGGAAGGAGGAAAGGAAGAAAAAGGAATTGGTGCTTGAATTACCCATTGACAAGGTTGTCTTGCATTTTTCTTATAGGCTTCTATCTCCTCAGTCCACTTTGCAAGTTGGGGCAACATCTCAACCATGAAATCAAGCTTTTGTTGCGGGCTAGAGTGTATTAGAAAAGGGCCTTCCCATGGAAAAGGTTCCTTGTAGCCAATATTGAATGCTTTCATCATCGAGTTGTGGCCCAATATTGAACCATGCATGCCTCCATTCTTTGAATTTTCTCTAGCAAATCAGCCCTCTCCATTTGATTATTGTCACTACACGTATACCCTTGTTCTTGATAAACTCCATAGCCAAACTATTTTTCATATTTCTCATATGGGTAAGCATAGTGATTTTGAACTTGATCATAACACTAATCTGGAGGAGTTGTGAAGCTCATTAGAGGCCGATTACATTCTTTGCAAGTGTGAATTCCACTATGGGAATGAAGTCATGTCAGTAACGCCTTGATTTTTTTAGAAGCTACCATGATAACCTCTTTTCATGATGTTGTAATCTGTGGAAATGAGGATAATTATGTTAAGATATATTTTTTAATCTTAAAAAGAATGTGTTACTGATCTGAACCCTTATTTACTGTAATTTGTTTACTTGGGATGGAGGTCATTATAACTTGTGTTTTGCAAAGTGTGAAACAACAGAATACTTTTATTTTGATGAACTCATATTGTTGTTGACAGCACACCTTGAATCAATTCCATTGATCCAAGGTATGTTGCGACCTTCCTTGTGATCGCTTTATCGATTTACTTTCTATATGGAATGAAGTCTGAAACCAGACTGAAGGTTGTTATAAATGTTACAGAACCTGGTTACAAGTATAATTATTCGGCACCATATTACCAATGGAAAGGTTCGATTTCTGAACTACATACACTTAGTAACGCCGGAGAGCGTAAGGCAGTAAGATTTTTATACAAGAGCACATGGTATAGATATGCGTGTTGGATGAAACGTCCTGCATTGTACTAGTTATGAACACACCACTATAAAACTTGTTGTAATGTTAAGTAAAATACTATGGGGATTAAATTCTAACCTATAACTATGTTTTAGCCTATAACCTATCTACTACCCTATGTGGATTTTAAATTAAATGGGATGTAAAATTATGGCAAATCCTAATGACTAGCGACTCAGGTGGAAAACCTAGCTATGGACAATACAACCTAAACTATTGCTAACCTAAGGAGGGGACCTATGGACACATGCGATGAGCGAGATAAGAAGGGAAGGTTAGAAATTTAATAAAGGACAAGTAAATGATGCCCTTGTAGTTTTAAATGCCAAGTTTCAAGGAACATGGAAAGTTGGAGATATCCAACTAGCAATTTAGCTAAGAAGGAAATTACATGCAAAAAATTTAAAAATGGAACTCGCCAAACCTGAGTCGGTGGTGGCGTGGAAATTAAGGAAAAAGTAATGCATTCAATGCATTTATTGATCTCGGTCTTGGTGACCAGATAGCCTTGGAAAGGGGAAAGAGGAAATTTTGTGGTTATTGTGTTCATTCGGGTTTTGAGTTTTACTCTGCATTTCTTTTATGGTTCTTTCAAACCTGCAACCATTTTGGTCATTGTTGCTTTGTTTGGAGTAACCACGGCTATTTTTAAGCCTGTGGAAGTTAGGAGATTGTTGGGAAAGTCTTGTTGTTGTTGCCATGGAGAAGAATAGCTCCTATGGGCGCGGACGTGGTTTTCTTCAAGCCACAAGAAATTTTACAGGCATGTTGAGCTCTTCTCTTTAAACCGTTTTGCTCTTTGTTAAGCGTCTTCATTAAAAGAACTCTACTCTTATGTTGGGTGTTTTTGTAAAATGAAAATGTTGATACAATTAATGTGATTTCTGGGTTGAGATGTCTGTTGGAGATGAATACGATTTGGGTATTTCTTTGCAAAAAGAGTAAATGAAATGAAATCTGTCCTTGCTGTATGAGTTTTGTTTTGACAGTGTTGGGTATTTGGTTCTATTACCCATTATGGGTTCGAGTTGATGAATGTACCAGCGATGTGAATAATTTTTTCTGAGTTCTGTGCATGTAAATGATTTGGGAAAAATCATGATAATGCTTGATGAAACTGTTTGTGTGAGTTATTATCCTAGTTGCTTTACATTGCATAGAATATGATTTCACGGGGACAAGAATTCATTCCATTGTCTTACCCTTGCTGATTAAAAACGATTCAATATCTCCATGTGGGTTGAAGGCCGTGAATGGTTGTTGGGGAATAAATTATTTAAACACTGAGAAGGAATAACTTGGTTATTTGGTGAGTGAGTAGAGTGTATTGTTTATCTTTCTTTGAATCCATTGAAATGTATATATATAAATAAAGGAACTGTATATCTGAACCTTATCATGGTGTTCGATTAGAACCGTACTAGAGTAAAATCTTGTTCTTGCGGTTGAAAAGAAGGGTTCTTTATTTAATACAGTGATATTTTGGTCATATAGCTGGTTGTTCATCCTTGCTTGTTTCAGACCTAGCTGGGAATGTTTGTTTTTGGCGAATTTACACACACACACACACACACACACACACACACACACACACACACACATGCAAACTGCAGTCTAAACTTCTTTGCTGCTTGCATTAAAACTGAATCGAAACTGGGTTCTTAATTTGGTGTTTGGAGAACGAATCCATTTATTATTATGATAAAAAAAATCATGATTTTGTTGTTAGTTGTACATTATTGCTTGTTTCAGACCTAGCTGTAAATGTTCGTTTTGGTGAATAATTATTGAAAACGAATTTAATTGAAAGATTCAGTTGTTTTGACACTTGCGGAATCAGATGCAAATGAACTCTGGCATGCGTCCATGAATAGTAGTTAGTAAGTTTTATATACTGAAATAGACTTGTTAGAAGAAATCATCTTATGGGAACAGGTCTGTGCTAACTAGTTGATATTCGGCTAGGCAGTGAGAAGAGGTAATATGATTCTTCTTCCTTTCATTCGATTATTGACTTTATTTGCTCTCTCTCTGCTGTTATCATTGATTGATATTACTTCTTGTTTAAATCATCCAGTGCAGTTGCGATGAAAAGAAAGGGAATATTGGATGGGTAATTGGAAGTAATAATTATTTTCTTCTCTTAACCAGTTAAAATTCTATATTTGATATGGGATGAATTTCTTACTGCCTTAGGTGTAAGCATCTGCGTTTAATTGTTGTTTTCCTTCTTTTCAGATTTGAAAGAAGTATTATGCTATTTGTTGAATTTTGAGAAATGACACCAGTGTTTTCATGGTGAATGACTACTTTCTCTTATGCATTTGATTGCTTGAAATTAAATGATTAGTATGAAAGGGAAGTAGTTCTATTTGAATTCTTAATTAAAATTCATCTCTTGAAATTTCAACTACTATAATGGAATGGAATTGATAGTAATTGCATTAGATCAACATTATATACATAAGTGTCTTAGCTCTTTCAGATGTTTTTAATCTGGAACTATTGAAAGGAAATTACTTCTGGTAGTAATTATTTGGGAGAAAGTAAATCTTTTTGTCTGATTGTGATGGTTATTAGGGGATTGAGTTGTTAATTTGTTCATCCTTATCAACACTTAATTCGTAGATGATGTCCATCTCAATTTATTAACGTTTCATAAAATTAGAGTTCTTTTATTGAGACAGGTTAATTAAGATCACCTCATTTTAATGACAAGTGCTTAATATGCTCAGTTTGATGAACTGACCCATGAAAGTAAATTTTCTGAGATGGTTTCCATGAGTAAAAATGAAGACATGTTGTTTTCTTATGCTTCTCCGATTAGCTAAGGATGGATCGTATCCGAGAATCTATTATTCTTCTACGAGCAAATGGAAAAGAGAAAGTTGTATTCTTCTTGTTTATGAGTTGTTAATCTTTGTTTCACATGAATGAAGTCTGGTTGTATGGGCTTGTAAATTGTATAAATTTTAATCTTGAGGATTGAGTACAAAGGAAAGGTGTGTTATTTTAATGGTTGTACCACCTTGGAACTGTTTGAATAAGATTGAGAATATAAATTTTATTCATTGAATTTGGATATATTCAAATGATGGTTGATAGATTTTAAAAGGACATAATATCTATTCTTTACTTGAATACAACTTTTAAGTTGAAATGTACAATTAATTCATACTTAGGTTAATATGGATTTTATATTGACATTGAAAGGAGTTAAGTGAATATGAATTCTTAAATGAATGATATTCGGAACTGGTATATAAGCTAATGAATATAAATAAAAGAGACAATTGAATCTTGTATTCTAATTTCGTTAATATCCTTGAGATGTTTGATCCAGAGGATGTTCGGTATGAGGATTTATATCTCCTCGTAACAAACCTTAACTGAAGTAAGGTTATAGTGAATAAATGAATACATTCATTTGGAATTAGGCCTCATTTAAATGATGTCTAATAAGATGGAATTCTGAATTTAAATTCAGTTGCGAATAAAACTTGGTTAAGTTTAGTAAGTTGATCTTACTACGTTGTCAGTAATTTGTTAATCCAAAGCTTAAATTAAGGAACTAAGATAAAATTAAGCAATCCTATAGTACGAGAGGGTAAAGGCTCATTAAGCTTTAAAGACAATTTAAGTTTCTCTTAGCTATGCAATCAGTAATAAATAAAGTGAGGTTAGAAGATCAACACGGTTGCTTTGAAAATTGATCTTAAATACTTAAGATTATAATCTAATCACACTTCTACCTGGATGTGTATTCCTTGATGAGAGGATTCTGTAGGACCTTGGCACATGCTAGCTGCAATCTGGTGTCTTCATGAAGGTGGGGCCTTCATGACAACACAATGTTGTAGCTGACATGTTACAACGCCCTCCCGAATCGAATCATCAAGTTTACATGTTACTTGGACGATGATAGGAATGTGACCATGTATACGGGGTGACTCAGGAAGACTAAAGATAACTAGACACACGTAGTCGTCTAGGGTCGACAAAGTATGTCTGCATACCTTTAGTCACCGAGAGTGTCTTCCTATACTCTTTCATATTGCTAGTTTGGGTTAAAGTTTAACCTTGGACGAGAGGACTGACAGAGGTCAGAAAAGACCATTCTAGATAATAGACGAAGTGAGGTGAAGGACGTATTCCATTGATGTGTATAACGTCTAGGAATATAATCATGCAAAGCATGCGAAAATATTTGGCCAAAGTATCGCAAGATTCATGGTTGCGTTGTCCTAATCACCTAGTTTAAGAAGCAGGATTTCGAGATGAATATCGGTATGAGATATTTAGATAGGCCTCTTAAATGGAATACTTCGATAACCGAAATGGGTAGAACAATTATACTTAGTATACAATGCATGGGTTAACATGAAGGATCGGTAAGTAGCCGAGTCATGAAATGAGAGATCGTTGAACTCGAGCCATAAATGGAAGATCGGTAGTTCTTCGAGTCATTTACAGAAAGATATGGTATATGTTATATGATTAAAAGGCATTGAATGTGTGTTCCATATTGTAAATATGCAAACAGAGAACATTGGTTTTAAAAGTAATTGTGTGATCTAAATTACATTAATTAGACAGAGAACAATTATTAAAACTTGGTCGTGTGTTTTGAATTACATAATTCAGAACAGAGAACGTTCTAAAAAAAAAAATTCCCTTGTTCTAATGTCTTAAAATGGGGATGTTACACATGCTTGCACAAATCTATAGAATGGACGAAAATGAAAGAGATGGAAAGGAAAATGGGTGGAAATGGATGGAAAGAAGGTTGGAAACTTCAGATAATGGGTTGTTTAAACCAGATGGAGTCACCATATGTGTTTTGCCTATGTCTCCAAAGACTGAAATCTTAACACGAACACACCAACCTCTTAAAATTAAAGCTACTCCTAAGATTGAACTACACTCCAACTAATGATATTGAGTTCAATGTTGTCCCACCGGGCATGTCGAATTTTTATCACGAAATTACAACACCCCATGAATGGCCTAGTTTGAGATGGGGCATTCAATGTAAATTTTGCAACATTGGGTCTCTGGAAGTCTGTGGGACTTGCGGGCTTGAGATAACCCTCCATAGAAATATGGTTCTTGCTTTTAATCCTTCATGCCACAAACTACTCCTAATGTAGGAAAGAAAACTACCTAATCCTATTCTAACCTTTCAAGGAGATAGGGAGAGAGAGTATATGAAAATAAACCTACGCTAGAAGCGGCGATACACCATAAAAAGGAGGTGCTAGACATAATCCAACTACTTGAAATGGAGAGAGGTGAGAAATGGAGAGGGTGGACAAGATGCACCACATACCAAAGATGGATTCACACAGAACACCATTTGTTTCCCATTAAACACAACTCCCAAACCCTACACTAAATATCATAAATATAAACAATATACCCTGTAATGAAGAGAGGCAACTAGATACAACAAAACATGTAGAGGATGGACAAAATGCATCACAAAACACAATCTATTGCTCCATTAATTTTTTTCACAATACATCATTAGTGGGAAAGAGGCAAGAAAATGCCATTACAAATCATGGAGAGGAGGCTTGAAGCTCCACATTCAACCTAGCAGAGAAGAAAGAGAGAGGGGGTAGGAGAGAAAATGACTAACTCCTTTACAAAATGACCTCATGTTACAATTTATAGAATGAGAAGAGAGAGAGAGGATGCAATCCCGAAATCTACTTTCCAACCACTTGAAAATTGCAATAAATGAGGAAAAATGATGATATTTGATTTGTAAAATCTCCCTCATGTTGTCCTATAACTTGTAGTTGAATAAAATGATGCCCATGCTCATTAATTACACTCCCAACCACTTTAAAGGTCTCTGTTTAGAATCGGGTTCTTTTTCTACAAAATTCTATATAAAATATTCTATAATTCAAGAATTTATTAATTTTTTGTGAAGGTCTTAGAACCACGATTCTAACAAGACAAATTTTGTGTAATTCCGTTAAGAAATGCTCAAGTTATGAGCTTCGAGCATATACAACTATTTTGAAATTTCATAGACTTGCTTAACCTTCACGAGACTAAGCAATTAAATTTCTTGTTAGAAATCATATTTTAAAATATTTGTCCTCCTCCCTTATGTTATCACATCATTTAAATGATTTGAGAATTTTATAGAAAGTGGGGCCCACCTTGGTTTTTTTGTTCCCCTGAAAAGAGGTGGGGGTGTTGTATTTGTTTAATGTCAGCTCATCAAACCCGGTCGAGATGGCTCTATTCCTTCATTTCCAAGACTTCTACCTCATCTTTTTAAAGGAGAGTTACTTATACTTGGGTGCCGATTCCGTATATCTCCCACTCTACGCATGCATCTCACACTCCACCTACTTACGTGGAGACCCCTGCCAGCACTGACTTGCCCTTGGCATCGGATTGACCGCCTACACTGCCGCCCATGCCAAATCTTGTTTCAATTCGACAGAGTCCCCTTACCTAGAACCACGTTGCATCTTGCTTTTCGGTGATCTCGGGCTTCTGAGGCCCGAGCCGCACACCCTGCATGTGGGCCATTTCGGCCATTTCAACCCGACTCGCCCGCATTGCACTACTTCCATGTTTAAGTAGGAAACTTCGAGTTTCCACATCCCGTGAGCCACCCGAGCCATTTATCCCCGCCATCCACGCACTATTCCCTGCGGCCATTCCGCGCACAAAGGACACGAGTGCCACTCGGGCCCTCCAACCCCGCATTCGCCACATTGGTCTTTGCGGCCATTTTGGCTTCTCGTGCACGCGAGGCCCAATTCTCCCGGGCCACTTGGACCGTTTCTTTCCGCATTGTCCGCACCAAACCTTGGGCTCCCTAGTCCGTTAACTTATGCTTTCCCCATAATATTCACACTTTCCCATTTTCTAAGTGTTCCCCAAATTGTTTGCGCAGAATTTTCCTTATTGGTCTTCGCATTGATCAACGCTGAGCTCGTGACTTCATAGCATGATGAAAACTCGGTGCCTCCTGAGACGAACCCGACATTACCGTAGAGATTAATCCTTCCTTACTTTGACGTTGCATAGCCTTATTTGAGCTTGTTTCCTCATCATCCTTACCACGGGAGAACTCAGTTTACCTTACACATAGCTCGATAACCATTTAGGTCGGATCTAGATTTGCGACATGTTGGCATGACTTTGACTCATCCTTCACGACATATACCAGTCCACCTTTGAATATTGCTCTGCACTTTTGGCGAGTTGAGCTGGTTCGAGGAACTCGTCACACCGGGTAAGGAATCTCCCGTAGGATTTGAGGAGATTTATAGCTCGATGGAGATTTGAACGGCTTGCCCCTGCAGCTCGCTATTCTATTATGTGCCTGGCTTTGTCCTCACAAAACGACCTGACTTTCATCATCAGAATGAATAGTTCTTGTTCTCTTAGCTCGATGCTTCCACTCCGAACTCGCTGACCTATCATTGCAATAGCTCAGTCCCTTAATGTCTCGACCCATGCAAATCCTGGATGCAAACAACTCGGTGCCTCCATAATGCATAGCTCGGTCTGTAATACAAATAGTTTGGCTCTCCACGTGTATGATTTGGCTATGGAGCTCAACCACATCATTATTAACTCAGTGCCTCCCACAACGTATGTAATTCCAAATGGCTCGGCTCGGTCTTTGCAATGTAGATCTTAATGATTTTTGTTAAAGCACAATTTGGTCTAAGAGCTCGCAGTCACGGATTTACACTAGCCTGCCACCGTGCATGGTCCTCTGTGAAGCTTGCAAACCGCTTGGTGGGTTCAAAAGAACTAGCTCGATGCTGCATTGTATGACCAGTTCACCTTGGCATCTCGGGGAAATCCACAACCCATGATTCATCTTATTTCAACGTTAAGCACCTCCCTAAAGAAACGGCTCGCCCGAAGGACTAATCAGCTTGGTGGAGTATGAGCTCGGTATGCAATGAGGAAAGAGCTCAGTCTCTCATTGAACAACTCGATTCACTCACCCTTTGACCAAAAAACAACTCGAACAACCATTTGTGCAACTTACCACACCAAAATTTATCCAACTTGATGGGTCTTCTTGCATAGCTCAGTCCAACATGATTTGAGCTTGGTTATGAGCTTGATGAGCTCATTTAGAACCTAAAGGCATATTTTCAACCTTTTTGAACCCCTTTTAAATTTCATGAACTCATTGGATCTTCCTAGTACCGGAGGGATGTATGAACATTATATTTCACCATTAAATGTCACAATTCGACCCCGTTATCGGTCTCTCAAACTGATCAAAGCTTGAAACTCAATGAAGACCAAGAAGAAGAAAAATTATTCTTGTGACTTTCAACTCCTCAAAGACCCCGATCCTGCTTGTATCTTCCGAGTTGGCTATGTAATCCCTTTGATGCAAGCTGCTTTGTTGTTCAATTTCACCTAGGGGGTGAAGGTGAAATTGGATAACGATACCTTTGGTTTGTGTTTCCAACCTTCTCAATCCAAGTTTTATCCCTTTCTTACATAATCCTTTCAAAAATTTCTCAAGTAACTTAGAAATTAACATTTTAAATAGTAGTCCTCTTCTTTAATTGTTTAAAGTTCTTCTTGTATTATCCTAGATTTTTCTTACAACCTCAAGATAAGAGTTCTTCCCCCACAAGAATCTTCTAGTGGTTCACTCCCATTCAACTGTTTCATTCACCACATAATTTAATTGTTCTTCTTGACATAATATTAACTATATTGTCTGCATTAGTTCCTTACTAACTCATTGTATTTATATTTTCTTCATACTCTATGTACTTTCATCTTTACATTGTATTTCCCCTTCTTACACATGGTAATGGTCTTGATTCTCTAGGAAAATGAACTATATCTTGAAACTACATTCAAAGTCAAGATGTAAAAACAATAATAACCTCTTATAACTTTGTTGAAGTCATGTTTTCAAATTTCTTATCACAACTTATCTTACATTATGAATCCTTAATTGTTCTTTAGATTAAGGGATTCAAATAATAAGGTCATTTCCACTTTACAAGATTAAACTAACCTCTTAGAAAACTTCCATATTTCTATCTTCTCCTTAATTTTGAATCTAAAATAATATTCTTTGCCTGTTTTGGTCACTTTTACTAAATTTTTCTTCTTTTCATTTATCCTGAATATTGACATTGATATCCTTTTGCATACCTTATAAATACTCCTATAAGGTTCCTCGGGATTTCTTAATCTCTCAATATTAAATTTTGAACAATAGTGATCATTACTCCACTTCTAAGTCCATTCTTGGATTGTCTCGAGATAACATGACTAATTCTCAAAAATCATTAACACAAATTAAGTTCTAAAACACTTTTAAGACACTTCAAGTTTTGATCCTAACTTCAATAAGTTCCTTTTATGGTTTGAGACCTTTACCACAACTGAAAATACAAGAAAATGTATTTTAAGTCTTTTAATCCTTTCAACCTTGTCGCACACAGTTTCTAGCCCTATGAAAAAGTCATTTCTTGATAAATTTTGATAGACTCAATTTATTAAGGAAACAAGATACATTACGAGTATTCATTAAATTCTTTTACTTATATAAATCTTACAAATGCTCATTAAGAATATTATTCCCAATTTTTTGAATGTTTGTTCTTTTTAGGTCTCCTTAATACCCCAAAATAAGAGTGTCACGAAATATTCGTCCATACGGGACCAACTTTTGTAAAACCACAAAAATATATTTATAAATCTTTCTTAGATGGATTGTATTTTCTTGAAATTTCACCCTCTAGCTCTCAATTTATACCCTTTTACTCTTAAACCCTAAGCTAGGGTTTCCTCAAAACCTAAGAGAGAAAATATTTTGTATCTTGAACACAATAATGAATCAAGCCCTAGTTCTTTCTTATTAATATATTTGTTAATCCCCTTCAACTTTTTATTCACACACTAACCCCTGAAAATGTAAAAATAATTCACAACCATAAAGTTTACATTCTTTTTCCTTAAGAAACCTTTCTTTCTAAGTACATTCCCTAAATTTATTTATTCAAATTCAATTTCCTATCATACTTTATCTCTAAGATGTATTCTCACACATGTGTAAGTATACCTCAACTCTTCCATCATCACATCCATCCTTTCCTTACCTTTTTTCTTCAAATTTTCTCAAGAATGTACAAAATGACCATACATGTTTGCTTACACTAAGAAATAATTATTTTTATTTGTATTCTCAACCCTAAGATGGTTCATACACACATTTAAATGCCTATTCCATATGTGTTTATCCACATATAAATTTCTTACTTAATTCCACAATAGAAGATACTTATCACATCATAATGTCTCATCAATATCATCCAATCTTACTTCAAATATCTAACTAAAACGTAAGTGTCAAGATTGACAATCATTCATAGAATGTAATCCATATTATCATGTCATTTTAAGCTCATTGGTCACACATACAAATAGGGATTCCATAGAAAGAATCAGTTTATTCATATGCACAATAATCATCTTCATTCTTTTACAATAATCTTGTTCCTACAAATCCCTCATACTCAACTTTATAGGTTATTTCTTTATGAAAGTTCATCTCCATGTTTTGGACCTCCGATCCTTATCTCCGCATCTATTAAAACCACATAACACTATTTAAAAAAAAAATTAAAGTATGTCTAGCTCATCTAAATTTTCTATGGACAAATCTCAATTACTAAATAGTTCTAATTATAGAATTTGGAGAGTTAGGAGGAAATCCATCTTTATGGCTTCAAAAGCTATGGGATTTAGTTATTGATGTTGAAAAACAACCCACTAGAGACAAGATAACCCTGAAAGCTTGAGTGTATTTTCCCAAAAATCCCAAGAGGCCATGTCCATCCTGTTCAAAGCATTAAAGATGAATTATTGTTTCACATAGGACACATGGAATCTCCATCGATGCATGGAATCAATTACAAACTATGCATGAAGGTAGTCATTAATCATGGAATTGTTTATAACTATAATGAAAGGAGATGAAAATATATTAAATTACCTAGCCAAAATTAAGAATATTAAGGATCAGTTAGATGGCTATAACTATGAGTTATTTTAAGATAAGTTGTATTTTATTATTCATATTAACATTCATGAAAATTTTAGAAACTACATCTCTATCTTTAACTCTAAGTATCAAAATGAATCTAATTTTCCTAATTTGTATACTCTATCATCTCTTCTAATTCAAGTGATAAATATTAATGGAGAATTTTGATTCAAAATAAAATTCCTCTCAAGCATTGTTATCCCAAAATTAGAAATTTGTTAAAAATCAGTTCAACAAGAATTCTAATAAGAAAGCTAAGTTCAATCCTAACAATAATAGGAATAATCAAAAGTTTAAAGTTAAGTTTGATGGCACTTGTACTAAATGTGGATTTTTTTCATAAAGAATATAAATATTATTCTAATTTAAATAAGTCTAATAACATTGCTAAAAGTAAGAACTTCAACAATAAAAAGAAGAATAAAAATTAGAATCATGTTAAAAACCAAGCTAATAATGTTGAGCAATCTATTGCTCTCTCAGCTTCTAATGACAATGAATGGATCCTAAATAGTGGTGCCTCTAGGAACATGACCTATATTCATGAAATTATTTCAGATGTTGTGAAATTTCATGAAAATATATATCTAGGTGATAATTTTTTCATTAAGTCTGAAAGTTATGGAAATGTTAAGTTAGAAAATGGAACTATTAGAAATGTTTTATTTGTTCCTAATTTGAATAAGAATTGTTTATATTTTTCTCAACTAATCAAGAAAATTGTAAAGTTGTGTTATTAAAAGATAAATGATGTGTAAAGAATGATCTTGTGCAATGTTTTTATTGTTGGTATCCATAAAAATGGTTTGTATATATTTTATGGATTTGTGTTTAAATCCTATGTTTATTCTTCTTCTTGTAATGATATTCAATTGTGGCATGAAAGGATTGGGCATGTGAACTTTAAGAGTTTGTATGAAATGTCTCGTCTTAACCTTGTGATAGGTCTTCCTAAGATGAAATCAAACCATGGATCTTGTGAAATTTATTTTGTGGTAAGCAACATGCTAAACCATTTCATAAACATCATGAGTCTAATTCCTATAACTTGTCTGAGTTAATACATAGTGATTTAAGAGGTCCTTTGGAAGTTCCCTCTCTTGTTTGAGCCTTTTATGATGTAAGTTTCATTGATGATTTTTCTAGAATGAATTATTCATATTATATTAATAAAAATTCTGATGTTATGTATAGTTTCAAGAGTTTAAAGCATTAGTTGAAAATATGGCTTATCTAAAAATCAAAAGAATAAAAATTGATAATGGAGGTGAGTATATTAATAATAATTTTGATGATTTCAGGATCAAAGAATAAAGCATATTGAAAACAAATCGACTTAAATACAAAATTTTGGCTATTACTATAAATGTTAGGCAAACCAACCCAAAAAAGTAACTTTTGCCAAGAAAAATTAGGTGAAATAGCAAATGACCGACACCTCAAAATTAGGCAAATCCAAATTTCAAAAACCCAAATATTTGTGAATTAACGAAGATTCGCCACTAAATTTTACACTACATTGAAGATCAAGTAGCATATATTTTTATAAAGCCATTGTGTGCTATAAATTTTTACAAATTTCATGTCATGTTAGGCCTTTCAGAATTTGGCTCAAATGATCATGTGGATGACCTTGATCTCCACCTTTGAATCAGATGAGCATATGTTGTTTGAATAGAATTATCATGTGAATGATGTTGATCTTCACCTCTGAATAAGATGAGCATGAATCAAATGATCATATGAATGATGTTGATCTTCACCTCTAAATAAGATGAGCATGACTCAAATGATCATGTGAATGTCGTTGATATTCACATTTGAATCAAATGAGTGTATGGCCTTTTAAAGTTTCCCTTAAGGGGGAATGAACATGTCAATTCCACCTCTTATCGGCCTAGTTATGCCAATTATAAACTCCATAGACTATTTTCACTGTGTTTAAGTAAATAATCACTTCATGTGACTTTACTTGTAATACCCAACAAAACAATAGATAGGAGAGATTATTATTTTATAAAAGAATCCATAATCTTATGTAAGGCTTCGCAATTAATCACTTTATCTTGAAAATTTGTTTTGTTCCTATGTACGCGAATGTTTCCAAACTCCATCAAGCACTATAACTTTGTCTATGCAAACATGTTTTTCGTAACACCCATAGGACATTAAAAAATATTTGTGTTGTGGATTTTCTAAAAATTGCGGATCACTATGTAGTGTCTTGCATATTTTCAAAAATATGCATAACATTACTATTTTGTACCATGGTATGTTTTTCTTAAAACCCGCAAGACATTAAAAGGCTCGTGTTACGGATTTTTAAAATCCGCAGAACACTAAACCTTTAACCATAGATTTTCCAAAATCCTTGAAACACTAAAGCTTGATGCCACGACATGTTTTTTTTTAAAACCACGGAAAACTAAAGCGGAGTAGTATATTTTGTAAAATCCACGAATCAAATTGCTTTGTTTGCATGCTATCCTAAATCACTTTGATGATTTATGGATTGTAATTCCTTTTGTATAAAAAGGTGACTTGGCATGTGTTATGAGGAACAATTGTTATATGATTTCATGTTAGCCTAAATCATTTTGATGATTTATGGATTGTAATTCCTTTTGTATAAAAATGTGACTTGGCATGTTTCCCTACTTAATATTAAGGGGGAGTGTTGGGGTTTTTAATATTAAGCGAGAAAACCATTTTGTTAAAACCCACCAAAGACTAAAGGCCTTGGCTTAAACTTATGTTTAAAACATAATGTGGAAAATCCCATATTGCATTGACGAATATTTAAATTTGAATTATAAGAGTGACCCATACAATGGGCCACCCACCTTGTATAAATTTTTTTATCTCATTTGAGATTATTGGTAACAAACAAAAAGGTAACACACACATGGGAATTATGCAAGCAATGCGAGCATATGCAAAAAAATGATGTGAATGATGTGAGCTGATTTATACACATGATTGAATGTTTGTGATAGTTCGTAATTACTTTTAAAAGGTGTAATTGCAGAGGATCTACCATAAATAGTGGGAATGTTGGGTGAAATTCAATTCTCAATAAAGATAAGTGATATTTTTAGTGGGTTTTTTACCAATTTTTTTCCCACTTAAATATGTGTTTTGTGTTCATTTGTAATGTGTTATGGGCTCTTTACATTAAACTATAATGCACTCTATAAATCCATAATCTATGTTTAATTCATTATAATTTGTTGTACAATCATAAACTATAATCCTTGGAAAATTCATGGTGGATATCTAATTTGTGTTTATTATTTATCCCCACATTTCCTAACATGTGTGTGAGCTCTTATAGGTCAAATAACATACTGATAATAAATTTTTGTAACGGCTCACATAATAGTCTTGAGGTGGGAGTTGTCATTGAGTAAATGTGATCTCTTTAATTAGTGGAGATATGGTCCTATAAATGTAATGTACCTCACCACACAATATAATAAGTGTTTTATTGAAACAATATCAAGCTTTTTCCTCGATTTTGTAACCAAATCATTATTCAAATTATCAATGTCTTAAGTCAACAAAAATACAATAAACAATCAATTCTTACAAATGCAAAACAATTTGGCCCAACTTACTAATCAACCTCAAATGGTCTCTTAGGGAAATACAAACCAATTCCAATCCACTCCCCTTCCTATTTGTATGAATCGAAAACCCATGTCCCAACCTCTATTCAATTATTCCTTAGAGATCTCTAGCCTTGCCTTGATACATGGTGATATCCTTATCTCCTACCACATTAAAATAATCATTTGAGAAAGTGAAATGTTAAGACTATCTCATAAGAGAATGTGAATAGCCTCCCCTAATAAACAACTATCCAAGAATGTACACGTTTTTTCATGTGTCCCAAAAAACAAGAACACTTATGATAGAGTTAAAAGCACTTTTTTAAGGAACCTCTTCGAATATGACCATCCATGGCATAGATCTTTCCACTCCTAAACCACAACCAATTTCTCACTCCAATTCTTCCCCATAATGAATGTCACCAACCTCTTTCTAAGGAGGAGTTGTGAAATAGTTTACCCAACCATTTACCATTATTGTAGATGTTTCCAAAGAGGCATGCACCCTTTAAAGAGTGGTGTGGTGTCTCCCTTTCCAACTGAAAAAATTGCAACACTCCTAGCCTATGGTTTACCTATATGTTGGAGTGAGTCTCTAGAAAGGGTAAGTTCCCCTAGTGTAACACCTAAAACTAGCTTTTACTCCTAAGACTACTCTACTCTATTGAATAAACAGGAAAAGGGAGAAGTATTTAAGGGGAAAAGCGAAAACATGATGATACACCGAGAAAGTACGATAGACTTATTTAAACCACATAGATGAATCATGGGAGCCACACACACCATACACAACTCATAATGGATATGTCAATGCAAAAGTGTTTCAAAGAAGGGTTTGAATCTATGAAAAAATAAAAAAGGGAAACAAATGTCTCCGAGAAGGAAATTTGGTAATCTCCACAACAAGATCCTACACACACTTGTTAAAACAATCTATGACCTATAAATTAACATATTGTTGACACAAAATCACACACTTGGGTACATTTCTAGGTCCTAAAAGAATACTAGAATTTACATGATTCCTAAGCAAGAAAACTAGTGGTTGAAAAATATCTTTGGCCTCTTTTCTATGTTGTTTGCTTCATTTTTGTCTCACACACCCCTCTGACCAAATCAATCCTTTACTTCTTTATATTTTATGGCTTCAGAAACTAGTGCTCAGCCAAGATAGCAACACCAGTGCTCTATCCCCTTTGGGTGCCCCTAACCCTTTCTTATCTTACTTGCTTATTTTGGGTCTCTTTTATCTTTTTGGCATCTTTTTCACTTATGGGTTGGCCTTCCAATTGTCAATTACAAAATTCAAATAAGGGAATCATATAATTACATAGTTATGTTTTCAAAATAAGGACAAAGCATAAGCATATACTATCATCACCTAGGCTTGCATCCAAAGGAAATAAAGATCACTAAAGGCATCCATCTAGCATTCATTCAAGAGGACATGAGGATTGCATATTCTGCATACACTACATAGGAAGGGGAAGTTAAATCTATTTCATCCACACATACTATAGATTTCTACATTCGGATCTAACATGCTATCAAGTGTAACTTACATTAGGGCATCATAGGGCACAATTCCTACACACACACACATAAGAACTACATGGAATCTGAGATGTAGTGCAACACTTGGCTGGAAGTTCACTCTTGGGGTGACCATCGAGGTCATTTCGACTCCCCATATTGTATCATTATTTTTATGTTTGATGTGGTTTGTGGAATTGTGCGGGTGATATTTTGTTTTACAGGTTACAGGTACCATCGATGATCATAGTGTGATCAATAGGTGATCAATATGAAGTAATTGTGACATCATTGCAACACATCATAGATCATATTTCAATCTCCTTCACAATCATCAATGTTAGGAAGAGGTATCGAGCACCTAGGAGCCCTTTCCCTATCCTAGGTGGCCCTTTTCGGCTTCATTCCTAGCTAAAAAAATTATAGTGTGCAGTAACAAAACTCTTCCCAATCAGTGCATCACTTTTCCTAGTCCAGATCTGTCCCAGGCCGAGCGTAAATCAGCTAATTCTTCTTTCTCCACATCTTACTTAGGTTTTTAATTTACATGCTTATTTTTCTTATGTCATATTATATCTAAACATTGTATATCAATGTTTACATCGTTACTTTGTAATAGGGTTTAGTAAAAAATCTATTTTTCTTAAATCATTTGGTGAACCTGACTAGGATTCACACTTGATGATCTCCACCCACCGCCTCTCTCTCCCCACCTTTATCATGGATGTGTCTTTATTACTACTACTTATGGCCTCTTTGTCTTCCATTTATCAGTCTTTCTTGCACGTAATCCTCGTTCCTCTTCACTTATGCTTGGGAAGTCTTGTCTTAACTACATTGGTGGTACTTTGAATCATAATCATACCGATATCACATTTCCCATGCCTTTTTCCACATTTATAATTGTAATGATTCATTCCTTTGTTATAATCAAAATATCACCCATTCTTATGCACACAATTTTCCACAACTACCTTTCACTGATGAAGAATATCTTTGTGGGGATGTACAATCTATGCCATAATGGCTCTTTATATGATCAACCCCACACTATTTCTTACCAAGTTTCTAATCCAAATCCAATAGGCTATGATCCTAACACTAATGATCTCTTAGATGAATTCACTTGATCCTTCTACAATCACACACTTGGGGGAATCAAGCTTTCTATTTCCCCTATTATCATTAGATCTCTATTATCTCTACTACCACGCTAGCTGTGCTTCACATCTAATCTTTTTCACTACTCTTATGTGCTTTGATATATGCCTTGTATCATCATTACCATATGATGCACTCTAGTTCCACGGTTCATACTCGACTTCTGAGGATCTAAATCTGAAATGAACCTCAAACACATTAACTTTTCACACTCTACACTTCATGATCTATCTTTCTAGAACACATTTTCAAAACATTTTTGATGGCGTACTCTTTTCTACGGTTCATTCTTGATTATTGAGTGGTATTTTATAAATGAACCTCATCTCATACACATCTTCTAGGGGACACACTACTCCTACAATTATTCACACATTGCATACCACTCAATTCCACTCACTCACAACATTTGCATATCTTGGTTATATCTATTGTTTCTAGCTTATTCTACTTACATATTGCATTTTCTTACTATGTTAGCGGATACTCAATGCAATGTCCCTTTCCAATTGAAGACCTTTGGCCTTTTTTCCAACTCGGGCCAAAAGAAAAATATAAGGGTGACTTAAGTCACTGATAAATTATTATAGAGTGTTATAAAAAAATGAAATAAAAATATTAAAACACTTATATTAATTTATTTGGCTTAATAAAAATAAATGATAATCCCTATGGTAAATACAATTTTCCTTGAGGGAAAATATTATTATAAGGAGATTTATTATATTTTATTCTTCCTAGATAAGATTATGGCGATTTGGTCAAAGAGGAGTAATGAAGCTTAGGAAGGATAAAAATATAATTAATTTATGTATTCTCCCTAGAGAAATGCGACTTGCACTAGGAGGGAAATGTTGTTAGGAAAAACATTTAATATGGGAAAATATTAAATGAATGCATAGGGAGAATCATGAATGTTGATTGGAGGAGAAAAAGGTTGTTTTGGGTCTCTTTTCCTATATAAGGAGAGGTCGACTTGCTTGTAGGACATCCAGAAATTTTATATGACATTTTTGTCTTGCATTGAGCTCTCAACTTTTGCAAAAATTCCAAGGATGAAACCCCTTGTGAATTCTACCTCTTGTGGATGAAAACCCCAAGAGTTTGAGAGGGTTTTTCACTCATAAAATCACAGAACGCCTTGATTTTTGTAAGTTATCATGGTGATTACTTTTCATAATGTTGTAACTGCTGAAATGAAGACAAACATGTTAAGATATATTTTTGATCTTAAAGGAATGTGTTGCTAATCGGGACCCTTGTATGCTGTAATTTGTTTACTTGGGACAACAGTTATTATTGCTTGTATGTTGCTGATGTGACAACAGATTTGTCGTATGCTTGATGAACTCTATTCGTTGATTGACAACACACCTTGAATCAATTCCATTGATCCAAGGTATGTTGTGGCCTTCTTGTAATCACTTTGTCGATTTACTTTTAAACCAGACTGAAGGTTGATATAAATGTTGCAGCACCTGATTTCAGGTATGAATATCCGCAATTTAAAATGCCAATGAAAAAGGTTTGATTCTCGAACCATACATTGTTGTAACGCTAGAATACGTAAGGCAATAAAGGCCTGGATGCGGGTGGCTCAGGTATGTGGAACGTGGGGTGGAATGTCCTGCTTAATGTTAATATAACTGTCAGGCGGAAAAATTTGATATGTAAATTCGTTAATTAAGTATTAGGGGACTAAGACCCTAACCTACCCCTAAGTTCTACCTTATACCCTAACTACTATCCTATATGGATTTTTAAATTTTATAAGGGTGAAAATAGATCTAAATCCTATTAACCTATGAACTAGGCGAATGACCTAGATATGGACACTATTAAAAATCCTAAACTAATCCTAACCTAAGGAAGGGGACGCACAGACCCATGTGGATGGAAAGGATAAGGAGGGAAGGTAAGAATTTAATGGGACAGTAAATGAGGTCCTTGCTTGGACAGCGCCAAGTTTGGCGGGAACATGGAAAAGATAGAGGCATCCAGTTAGTCATGAGACTAAATTATGATTTCAAGCAAAATTTGAAATTTGGAACTCGCCAACCCGAGTCGGCGGTGGCGTGAGGAAAAAGGAAAAAGGCAGTGCCTTCAATGCATTAATTGCCTTGGTCTTCGCGACCAGCTCGCCTTGGAAAGAGGATAGAGGAAAAGGAAAGTTGTTGTTGCTGTGCGCATTTGGATTTTGTTGCTCTGCATTTGGTTTCTTCACGGTTCTGTCGAACCAGCTGTGTTTGATTATTATCTCTGTTTCTTTGGAAAAACTAAGGCTATTCTTGAGCCTGTGGAAGTGAGTGGCTAGTTGGAAAGCCCGGGGACGTCGTGGAAGGAAACAATTCCAGTAGGCACGGTTTTCTTCGAGCTTCAAGGAAGATTAACAGGCATGTTAAGCCCTTCTCCTTAAACTGCTTGCTTTTGCTTAATCGTCTCATTAAAACAACCCTGCTCTTCTGATGAGGGGGTTTTGGTTTATTCGATTTTGCTGTCATGATTGAGGTGATTTTGGGTTGAGTCGTTTTCTTTGCGTTGTATGCGACTTGGGTATTTCTTTGCCAATGGGTAAGTTGAATGAATCTGTTCTTGCTGTACGAGTCTCCATTGATAGTATTGAGTAATTGTTTCTATTACCCATATGGATTCGAGTTGGTGAATGTACCAACGATGTGAATGTTGTTTTCTGAGTTCTGCGCATCATTGTGAAATAGGAGAATGAGATTTTCGGGTTGAAATGTCTGTTGAGAAAGAACTCACTTAGGTATTTTGTTGCATTTTGAAGAAAATGAGTGTTTCTTTACTAAGATTATTAAGGAAACGAGTTTTTCTTCTTTCTGCTGTTTTAAATTCTGAAAGTAATGGTAATTGGGTTTCATTGTGCATTATGGGTTCAGTTTGATGGAAGTGATCGTGATATGTAGATTGTTTTCTGAGTCTTTGTGCCTTTTTGTACAAACGGAAGGATGAAATGATTCGTATGATCTCTGATTTGCACTGTCATTCAAAAACGAACTCGACTTGAGTAATTTTGTTGTGTTTTGAAGAAAATGGGTGTTTTCTTATTGAAACAATTAAAGGAACGAATTTTTCTCTTCCTGTTGCTTGAACTCTGGAAATATTAGCAATAGAGCTTCACTGTGCATTACGGATTGGACTTGTTGTAGGTAACAGTAAAGTGCAAATTGTTATTTATGAACTGTGTGCGTTAATGGGTTTAGAAGGCCGTGCAAATATTTCAAAGCGGCTGTATAACTGTTCCTCTGGTTATAATACAGTGTAAGAAGTATGAATTCTTCTAGTACAGTAAGAGCATAGTATGCATCTTTACATTGTTTGCTCTATGGTGGATACGATGTTTTACCTACTTGTTTTTGGTATTCGTATGTGCCTGATTGAAAGGAAGTATTGATATGGATGATAAATTCTTCCTTGTTTTCATTAAAAGCAGAATATGAATGGATTTATTCCTTGCTGTTGGAAAGTGAATTCTCTCATTATTAGGATGAAAATGTGACTTGTTGTGGTTGTTGTACATTCTATATGTTGTAAAGACGTAAATGTCTGTAGAATGAATTATTTAAAAGAGAATTATAATAATTAGAATGAGTCATACTATTGGATTGTGTCTGTTCTAAATAGCGGATATTTGGTTAGACAATGAGAAGAGGTAATATGATCCATCTTCCTTGTATTCGGTTATTGATTTCTTAAGTTTCACTCTGAACTGTTATCATTGATTGGTGTCTCGTTTGGATTAAATTTTCAGTACAGTCATGAGGAAAGGAAAAGGAGTGTGGATGGATAACTTGGAATAATGATCATTTCTTCTCTCATACAGTTGGAAATCTGTAATCGTTAAGGAACGAATTTTGTATTGCTTTGGTTTAAGCATCTACATTTTATTGCTGTTCACTTTTCTCATCAGTATTTGATTGCTTGGAATCAAATGAGTTGCATGAACTGAAAGGAAAGTAATTCGGTTTATATTTCAGTCAAATTTTATCCTTGAAAATTATAACTAATGAAAGGGAATGAAATTGATAGCATTTATGTTATTACAGCAGTATACATACTTGTGTTCCTAGTTCTTACTGATGTTGTAATCTGGAACTGTTGAAGGAAATTACTTCTTGTAATGATTATTTGGGAAAGAGGGCAGTAATCCTTTGACTGATTGGGATGGTAATTAGATGATTCAGTTGTTATGCTGTTCATTCTTTTTGATACTTAATTCTTGAATGATGTTCATAGTAACGTTTCATAAAAGTAGGGTTCTTTTATTGAGACAGTTAATTAAAAGCACCTCATTTTAATGATAAGTGCTTAATATGCTCGATTGATGAATCTAATGGCCGTGCAAGTAATTTTGTAGATGGAACTTGAGTATAAACGAAGACATGGTTGTTTTCTGATACTTCTTTTGATTGACTGAAGATGGATTGTAATTGATAGCTATTACTCCTCTACGAGGAATTGAGAAAAGAAGAAATTACATTCTTCTATCTTATGTGTTGTAATGTTGTTTAATATAAACAAAGTCCAGTCATTTGGACTGGAAAATGTATAGATTATAAAACGGATGGATGAATACAAATACAAGTGTGATATTTTAATGACTGTATCAGTTTTATATTGTTGAATAAGTTGGGAATATAACATTATTCCTTGATTTGGAATTATTCAAATGATCATGGATGGATTTAAAAGGAAATGATATCTATTCTTACCTAAATGCAACTTTTACGTTGAAATGTGCAATTAGTTCATACTTGGGTTAAGATGAATTTTTAATTGACATTAAAAAGGATTTAGGAAAAACATGATCTCTTAATTGAAAGGTATTCGGGATTAGCTTGAAAGCTAAGGAATATCAAATAACTTAGGAGCAGCTGAACCTCGTATTCGGACTCCATTAATAGCCTCGAATGTTAAAATTCAGAAAATAAGGATATGGGGAAAACATATCTATGGTTAACAGACCTTAACTATGTAAGGTTAAGGAGGATAAATGAATAAATTCATTTAGAATTAGACCTCGTTTAAATGACGTCTAATAAGATGGAATTCTGAATTTTGTTTACAGTTGTGGAAAAACTTGGTGAAGTTTAATAGGTTAAAGCTGATTAAGTTTATCGGTAATGGCTGCTTAGTCAAGGATTAAGAAAAGAACCAAGTAGAGAAAATGCAACCCTTGATGCGAAGGAGGAGATGCATAGTAAGCTAGAAGACAGATTAAGTCTCTCTTAGCTACATCTGGCCTTAACAAAACGAGGATAAAGGATCGGCATGGCTACTTTGAAAGTTGAGCTTAAATATTAAGATCATAACCAAATCACACTTGAGTGGATGTGTACTCTTGATGGGAGGATTACCATAGGACATTGACATACGCCGCTTCTGACATGGTGTCTTCATGAAGGCGGGGCCTTTATGGCGACACAATGTTATAAACGACATATTACAATGCCCTCCCGAATTAAATCATCAAGATTACATAAGCTGAATACGTTTAAGTTCTTGGGTGGGGATAGGAATGTGATCACGTATACGGAGTGACTCGGAGGACTAAAGGTAACTAGCGCACGAGTCATCTAGGGACGACACCGTATGTATTTGCGTATCTTTAGTTACCATGAGTAACTTCTATACTCGTTCATATTGCTAGTTGGGGTTAGAGTTTGACCTTAATGGGAAGGGTGGTAGAGACCAGGGAAAGACCATTCTAGATAATGGCGAAGTGAGGTGAAGGACGTATTCCATTGGTGTGTATCAAATCCAGGAATATGATCATGCAAAGCATGTGAAAATCTTTGGCCAAAGTATCACAAGTGCTGGTTGCGTTTTCCTAATCACCTAGTTTAAGATGCAAGATGTCGAGATGAATATCAATATATGAGATATTGATGATAGGCTTCTTAAATGGATCAATTCGATAACTTGGAACGGCATAAAAGAAGAGAACCTTCATATATATTATACTATGCATGAATTAACATGAAGGATCGGTAAGTCGCGAGTCATGAAATGAGAGATCGCTAAAACTCCGAGCCATAAAATGGGAGATCGGTAGTTCTTGAGTCATTTACAACAGCATATGGAATACATTATATGATTGAATGGCAACTGAATGTGTGTGTTCCATATTGCAAATATGTGAAGCAGAGAACATTAGTTTTAAAAGGAAATTGTGTGATCCAAATTGCATTATTTGGACGGAGAACAATTATTAAAACTTGAGCGTGTGTTTGAATTATATAATTCATAACGAGGAACGTTGTATAATTTTTTTCCCTTATTCTCGTATCTTAAAATGGGGATGTTACAAATTCCCATTGATTGTAATCTGATTTTCAGTCATTTCCAGCAGTGTCTTTGAAGGTATTTTGGTGAATAAATTGCAGCAGTATTTCTTCTATTGGATCGACCCAGTTTGGGACAGATTTGGCATGTTTTATGAGGTATTTAGATCTGAAAATTATTGTCAAATATCTCCCAATTTTTATGAATTAAAGTGCAGCAGTTTCATAATTTTCTGAGTGGTTTTTAGAGGGTTTCTAGGCAGTTTATTAATCAGATTTCAGATCTGATTTCTGAGTTGTATTGGCAACTATAAATTCTGATTTTCATATATTTTGGCTTCTAAAAATATGGCAATCAGTTTGTGAAAAGAATATAATTTTTTGAGAGTGATTTGCATTGGTTTCTCATCCAAACCCTAGTCGCATTTCCTCTATTTAAATCAGATTTACCCTAATTTTATTGCCATAGCTTTCAAAAATTATATCTTACTATTTGTGAGTGAGAAAAATTCATTTTGGGCAAAGAGATCCATTTGGGGATCTTTTTAGTGGTATCGATTCCTCCCACATGTAGGGTTTTTATTTGGTGATAGAGCTGAAATCATGGGAGATAAAAGTAAGTTTTCCATGGGATCACGGATAGATATCTTCTTAAGAAAATGGTAGAAACCAAGCGGGCTGATTTAGACCTTGGAACATATGGGCTCCACTGTGACAAGTTGGCATTGGATATGTCAAGAGATAGGAGAAATAGTTTGAGGGTCGAGATAGGATCGGAGGTGTAGATCATCATCACTTTCTATTAGCAAAGGTCCCACGCCACTAGCTTCTGAATTGTTTATACATGGAAGGAATAGTGAATCTTCACATATGGATGATACAACTCTTCATGAGAGTGCTTCGGTGTCTTCAAGTTCCAATGAGGTATGAAAAAAATTATATGATGAATTTGATAGACATGTCGATGATTTATTTACATCATCCTTGCAAGAGGTTTCACTAGAAGCTTCTACTTTAGAGGCTAGCATAGAGCATGTTAGAGTTTTGGATAGCAATGGCATGGATTCATTGGGTGATCATAAGGCATCTTCTAATGTGATAGTCACATCATCTACACATGGAGAAAAATCAGATCTAAACTTGGAGAGAAATCATCCCATTATGTATTCCAAAGAAAAAGAAGCTCCAAAAGGTATGATTTCCGTTGAGCAAGATAAAGGTGTTAGTGAAACTTTTCTTATTAGAGAAACTATTCCCGTGCAAGAAAATAAATTCGTATATGCAAGCAAAGAAGATGTAATGGAAACTCGTAGAAAGTGTGAGGAATCGAATAGAAGAGATAGAGATGCTAGATTTATAGTCACTCAATCGAGACAACACCTAGAAGAGTTTAAGGAGAAGATGCGGACAATGGAAGCTAGGGAGTCTTTATCCACGAAAGAAGACCCTAGGGAGGAGCTGGCACATGAGAATAATTCATAATTTTCAATTGATGATCATGTCGTTCATGGAGTTCATGATTTTTTGATGGCATTCATAGTGGACCAGCCACTCCAGAGTTTTCTTTGATGGGTGTTGAATACATCCATAACATATCTTTGGTTATGCCACTGATTTATTATGATAGGGTAGCTCTCTATTTGTTGATTGGTGACTTCATCTTCATTGATTTTTCAAGGGTTAATAGCTGTCCTACTTGGAACTCCATGTTACTTTTTGATATTTTAGTATCTACATCAGCTTTTGGTAGGCATTGGAGTATGACTTCATGAGAGGCAGATGGTGTGGTAAGAGGTACATCATCTTTGTTGTTGCAGTAGTATTATCATGATGACATTCAGATTTCTTTCCCTCATGAGAAGCATGAAAAATTAGAGGACATTGTTTACATTATGGATTATGTTGAACCATTGGTCCATACTCATGAGCATCATGAGAGCTATATTTTGTGGCAAGATTTTCTTCACTTGACAGGTACAGGTGCAAGACTTGCAGATCACTTCAACATGTTTTGTCTATTGTGCATGACACTTGGACAAAATAAAATTAGGATTGCTTGAGGGCAAGTAATTTTGGGAAGGGAGGAATGTAATGTACCATTTTCCAATCTAACACCTTTGGCCTTTTTTGTCAACCCGAAGGCTAAAGGAAAAATATAAGGGTGACTGTACGCACTGATGATTCAAAATCCTTTCAAGAAGGTGTTCGAGCTCCAAAACCCATTCACGTAGTATATATTTGTAGCCTAGATAGCCTTACTTATCTTTTCCTTGCATTTTTCTAGCTTCCCCTTTTTCTGTGCTTGTTTTGGCCTTCAGTGCCAGGACCGCCACCCTGCCTAGGTGGTGGTTCGCAAACCACTACCCCTGCCCGGGGTGCAGTCCTCGAAAACCGCCACCCTGCGTAGGGTGGCGGTCCTGATTGATTTTTCCATAATCTTCATGCGAGAAATTGCATGTGACGATTCACTTAAGTTTACCTTTTGAGCACATCCGTGAGCTGAATTTGCTAAAAATAGCTTCGTTTGCTTGGTTCTCCTTGTTCCTTCTATTTTTAAATAGATTTAATGAGTGGAATTGCCTCTTCATTCCTTGTGCATGAAGTAACCTTCTATCCTTCATTCCTATATATTCCATGCTTGTATTCAAGTAAAAAGGGCCTGAGAATTTTGTGTATCTTGCATTGTTGTGCTGCCATAATCTTGCTAGGAATTGCATAGCCAAGTTCATATCTCTTGTGCTATCTTTCTTCTACCTGCATTACATCCAGATTGCTTCCAAGCTACCATCGCTCAAGTGCCATCCTCTTGTTGTTGTTCTTTGCATTCCCAATCCTTGGACTCACATGAACACTCAGAGAAAGAAAGGAAAGAACTGAGGGGACAAATACTCATACTACTAGATTTGCCAAAGCTCTTGCTCTTCTAGGTTGGAGTTGTGTATTTGTTTGCTTTGTTTTGTCAAATTGTCAATTGCATATCAAATAGAGTAGAGAAACAATTCATTTCAATTAATCAGATAGTTGCAAGTAGATCAAATCAATAGGAAGTTTTCTCTTCAATATTGCCAAGGAAGTTGTGGGGAACAATAGCTCTGTTAGAGTCATGATTTGTTCTTCACTTCTGAGGTAGGGTTGGAAAGATTTTATTTGAATTAGAATAGATCTTAGATTTAGATTCACACATCTGCACAGATAGCTAGCTACATCCGGCTAGTTATTTGTTTTTAAATTATTTATTAGATTAGATGCATTGTCTGAAAAGTTAGAAAAGCACAAAAATATTTATTTCCATAGATTAGTTTGTTTTATTGCTTTGTTCTGATATATTGAGAAAACACCAAAAATATAGTTTAGATTTCCTTTGATAGATAGTTTATTTACCAAAAACAAATCAATTCATTTGCATGACCATCAACGGTCCGCAACAGGAAAAGACCTATAGTTGTGATCCTGGTCCCACAACCCAACATGGGCAGAGCTAATAACTAACATTGACACAAGTTTGCACTTAACAATCTTACGCACACCGCCACATACATAGAAAATAAGACAATTAGAGACCTTGAACATAGCTACTAATCAGGCCTATGACTTTTGGAATGCTCTGGAAATAGGATTTGATTGCATGCATGACCATATAAGGGCCTCAGCCTCAACGAGTCTTTGGTTGTGACCCAGGTCCCGCAACCCAATGGCCTACTAGTCAATTAGATATCGACACTAGCTTATGCACACATGTATTCATATCTTCACCACTTCCACTTGATATTATCACACAACTTTCATTGTTGAATATAAGCAGCCGATCAAGCTAAGACTTTTTGGACAAGACTAGAGAATCACCCTTAGTTCCTGTAGCTCCACTACATCTCTTGTCTCAATTTCCATGACCTTGTTCTGAAAACCCATATCGAGGCACCTGCAGTTACTTTCCACGTATTCCGCAACCAATCAATAGAATCTCAACTGAACTAGACATCGATTGGAGTCTCGAGTAGCTATCATATCAGACCCTACCATCACACCCCTTAGGTTAGGAGAGCATTCTTTGCCTTAGATTCACAGATTTCCATTATTGTGTGTTGAAGACATAAGGTTCCCAATTAGCTTGGTCATCACCATCACTTTCACTCCCATTTCAATTCCACACTGGTTGTCTCGGCATGACCTCGGGAGGTTGGGTGTGAAGAAGGTCACATGTTGATTTTTTGTCATACAAATTGGTGAACCCGACGTGAAGAGCTAGTCTCTAAGCATTTCCACTTTTCATCCATCCTTTATTTTATGGGTATTCTTATACCCCGAATATGTTGGGATATGATGAGTACATGGTCGACCCATCCGGGTTTTGACATGTACCAATACCAATCAAATATACCACAATAGTCACCTTCACTTTCAACATGGGTAGACAACCACTCATCCACTCAAAACCCTCTGCTTCAGGGAACCAATGTTGGTTCTTTTGTACGCATCAAAGAATTGGATCAAGTCACTTAGACTTATCCTCTTGAACAATCAAGTTCAAATAACATGACATTCACTGGTGAAGTGAGTTCATCTCCTTGGGTATTGTTTTGACATCCCATTACCATACAATCCGATCAACTCCCCCATCTCGATGAGGAGTATTTAGCATGGTATGCTAGGAGTGAGCAGCAATTCCAACAAATGAACCAATATTTCGATAGGTTGCAAGGACAAGGTGATGTCTTGCTTCAGAACAACAATGCTACCCCTCCACCAACGACAATACAACCAATGAGGGGTGGCAACATCATGAACAATTCATAGCAGATACCATACTCCTCAACAACCTCCAAGGGTTCAACCAAAGGTATCTAAGAAAGGTATTCCCATCAACAATGGGTGATGTCATTTCAGCTTTGGTTGATAAAGTTAAGGAGTTAGAGCTTTCCCAAAATACATAGAATTCATATGCGGGCAAGCATGGGCTCCTTCCTACCCACAGAACTATGGGCAAGTGTCGACCGCATAAATCCGCCAGTATACATGAATACTCCAAATCATGGGGACTTGTTAATTGGGATGGGTACCTTGGGTATGCCTCCTCAAGCTACATATGGATATCTACAATAGGCCACCAGAGAAGTGCATTCTCAAATGCTATACCAGCTGGAAAAGTGATGTTCCCTGGCTTTGTGCCTTTAGCTCCATATCAAAGTAATCAACCCCCTTATATGCACATGTATTCTAAATCTCCACAGGGGGACATGTACTCCTACCCAGGTCCATATGGACAATCATAGGGATGTCATACGCCCCACCAAATGTCTATGTTGTCCCATTTCAACAGCCAATGCAACCCCCACCTCCCCAACAAGGGTCTTCAATGGTGGAAAATGTATGCAATGGGACTTATTCTGAATATCTCAAAGAACCCCTAGATTTCTCCATTGGGTAGTCATGCTCCCGAGACCCTTTCCGATCTCCCAAAGTTCAAGGGGAGGGTGATCCAAATTCCCACATCAAGGCTTATGTAATGGCCATTCGAGAGCTGCTCCCATGGGATGCAGTCGTTGCAAATATTTTCCCTAAGACACTTGAAGGTATTGCTCTCGATTGGTATTATAGGATACCAGAGGCTTCAATACACTCGTTCAAACAACTCGTGTTAGATTTTATCAAATATTTTGATATGAACAAGTCTTTGAACCAGAATTAGAGAATTTCTTCATATCAAACAAGAACATAACGAATCCGCAGCCCACTTCATTCAGAGGTGGCAACATGTTCTCTACTCTTCCGCAAGTGCTCCAAACATGGATCAAACAAAACTTTGTGATTTGTTCCTTCACTCCCTCTCAATGGGAGATGAAGGAAGAGGTTCAAAAGTTCCCATTAAGGAGCTATGAAGAGGTGCTAGAGGGTGCTCTTCGGATCGACCAAGGCCATCGACAAAGTGGTCGTAAGACCTATGGAACAAATGGGAAGTTAGTTACCCCTGCTCAAAGCACTTCCCGGTTACTCCAACAATACAAACAACAATCAAGGACCAAAGATCCTTAACAAGAATCATGGAGTCATGACCGATGGTGTAATTGATCAACCTAAAAATCCTAACATTGTTAATCCCATTCGGTATATGTGCTATGAATAACAACAACAATGGCAATAATAATGGCAACAATAAGAGAAACAACAATTTTCACCCTCGATAAATGTTGTGGATTTTAATCATCCCCAACAACAGCAAACAACCTCAGCCATAAAGACAAATGCCGACCCCAAGCCCTAAGTCAATACCCCAACCAATTCCAAGAACTAGGGGCAAGGGTTCCAAAGTGTTAATTATAATAGTCAACAACAAACAACAACCATGGATTCGACAACAACAAGGGACAAACCAAAGGCCTCGGGATTACGATCCTGACCTATATTGTAGTTTCCATAGGGTCCGTGGGCATGACGCAAGAACTTGTCATGATTGTAATAAGTTTTTGCAGTGGTTTCTAGAAGACCAAAGATAGTTGTTTGTCGACATGTTTCTAGCCAACCCAACTACACCTAGTCAGAACACCTATATGGGACCGGTGTCTCCACAGAACACACCATTGGGAATCTTCAATGATCCTCTCCCCACACATCCAAAGGATGGTAGACTGGATCCTAATGGTTTGAATAAAGGTATTGTAATAGGGACTCATGATCATGAAGCCTCAACTTCGTCAAACCCACAGGTGGCACCTCCTTTGGATGGTCATCAAAAACGAAGATTGTAGGTTTGGTTGAGTTAGATGTTGAACCCCAAATTAATGCTAACAAGAGCTAGAGACTATTCATCGCAGCCAATCCCGATTTATCCAATTGTGTTAGATAGTGTTCATGACACATGCTAAGCAAGCTAATAGGGCTTATGACTTGATCAAGTGATCTAACCAAGACCTTTTCACACATTTCCTTTTTAGATCTATTAAAGAATTCCCCACTCATCGAGCACTCTCTTGGAAGTGCTTGGTCTCGGCCATTTGGCTAACGTTACCCCCCCCAGAGGCATGTAGATAAACCATATAGACTTTGACGTTTTCCCTCCAGGGCAGCCCGAAAGGGATATTGGGTTTGTATTTGACATAAGCAAGATGCCTACGGATGTTGAAATAGCTCGTAGAGGTGATCCGGCCTTGTTTTTTGCAGGTTTGGATCTACAACAACTATGTGAAGTGCGCAATGATCGATGATGGGGAAGCAATTAATATAGTCCCCTTCTCTTTTCTTCAGAAGTTAGGATATGGGGAGACTAATTGCTCCTCGACGTGAAACACATTGAGGGGCTATGATAGTCTCAAGGTGACCTCAATGGAACCATAGTATTACTAGTCACTCTTGGACCCAAGACGGTGCTTACTGAGTTTTATATTATAGATTGGGAAACCAACTATAATATGATCCTTGGTCGCCCTTGGATCCACCGCATGAAAGCAATCCCTCCACCCTATTCCAAGAAGTTAGATTCTTGCATTTAGGGAAAGTCTTTGTCACCCAAGGTGATCCAAAGCCCTTTGATATACATCTAGCCAACTTGAGGAAAAATCTAGGGTCCACTCTAAATTTGAGCTTCCCACCAACCAGTTAAACAAACCGCAACGCAGCAATGTTACCAAAGAAAAGTTGGTTCCCACAACGGAATTAGAGGTTACAGGTTTGATCGAGGGTATTCCAATGGTCAAGGATGAGAGTGTTGTTGTAGAGACAGTATCGTTAGGAACTACAACAAATATTGTTGAACTATTAGAAAAGGATTTTCCTATCCTTCTCCCCTTTGATTCCATGGGTATGGGACATGCTTTGGGGCTTGGTTCCCTTCCAATGGATGAGGTTTGTATGGTAGATGTAACCGAGATAAAAGGAGAACTCACAAAGGATGACTCAACATCTGTCTTTCCGAGTAATTACTGGACCCTCCATTTTGATGGGGCCAAGTGTCACTTCAGCCACGCTAGGGGGTGCAATCCTTACTTCACCCAAAGGAAGGGTTTTACCTTTTGCTTTCAAACTGAATTTTGAATGCACAAATAATGGGGCCAAATATGAGGCTCTCCTACTAGGTCTCATTGTAGCTAAGAGAATGGGCATCCTCAATATTAGGGTGTTGGGTGATTTCACAGCTAGTCACAAATCAGGTATCCGAGGTATACGAGACTAGGGTGAACACTTACAACTCTACAAAACCGTCATGTTGGGCCTAACTAAGGAGTTTGATTTTATATCAATCGAGGTAGTTCCACGTGAACAAAACCTTCTATGGAAGACTCTATAGCAACTTCCACCTCACGCTTCACCCCAAGTAGTGATTTAGAGGACACCAACTTCATGGTTTCACTCCGCGTTGAATCATTGATTCAGCAAAGTGCGATAGAACGTCAATGTTGACATATGTGGAAGTTGAAGACCAGCTTGACTCTTTAGACCTATTGATAGGGATGAGTCAACCTTAAGTTACTTAAATGCTCTGGAGAGTTACATCTTACTTGTCAAGAGGTAGAATTTTCCCTAATTCCACGTTCCTCCTCTTATTTTGGCAATCCAATGATTGAGTCCTCTCGGGAAAAGATCTTGAGATTTATGATGTAGAAGAAGAAGGGGATTTGGAGTTTCCTCCAGCCCCACTTGAGTTTGAGGAGGGTAATGCCTCCTTAATCGAGGGAATGATTGATATAAACATCGGAACAGAGGAGGAACCAAAAATCTTAAAACTAGGGTCCTCTCTAACTCCGGAGGAAATAGAAATTCATACCCAAATCCTCAAGGAACATCAAAAAGCCTTCACATTTAGTTACAAAGAAATGATAGGAATTGCACCACACATCACAGTTCACAATCTCATCACTAAGCCATGCCAAACCAATTAAGTAGAAATCAAGACCTATGAAGCCAAAGGTGGCCCTTATGGTAAAAGAAGAGGTAATGAAGCTTCTCCAAGTAGGATTTATCAAGCCCATCGATTATTCACAATGGGTATCTAACATTGTCCCCATCCTAAAAAAGAATGGAAAGATCCGTATTTGTATAGACTTCTGGGACATTAACAAGGCTTGTCCCAAGGATGATTTTCTGCTACCATCCATTGATGTTATCATTGATGCAAATAACTAGATTTGAGTTGTTGTCTCTTATGGATGGGTTTTCAGGATATAATCAAATCAAAATCTCTACCGAGGATCAAGCTAAAACTACATTTATAACTCCTTGGGGAACCTATTGTTATGTTGTCATGCCATTTGGTCTTAAGAATGTTAGCGCTACATATCAACGAGAAATGACCTACATATTCCATGATCTTATTCATAAAATTGTGGAATCCTATGTAGATGACCTGCTGGCCAAGGCCAGGAAGCGTGATCACCTAGAGGTGCTTCGTATCATTCTCTCACACTTGATTGAGTATGGTGTCACATTAAATCTAGAAAAATGTGTATTTGGTGTAACAGGTGGTAAGCTCTTGGGTTACATTATATCTTCATGAGGGAATTGATGTTGACCTAGCCAAAATCTGGGCTATGTTAGAAATGGTTCCGCCATTAGATGAGTCTGGTATTAGATATTTTCTTGGGAAACTTGGTGCAATCCAAAGGTTCATCCCTGACTTAACCTTTGCCGTTCATCCAATCAACAATTTGTTGAAGAAATATTATAACATTGATTGGATGGAGGAATGCGATGAGGCCTTCGAGGTAGTTAAATGATTTTGTTATCTCCTCCCATGCTAATGCCACCAAGGTCAAATCACCCTTTGATCTTATATTCATGGGCTACAGACGTTTTGCTAGCCTATATGTTGGCTCAAGAGGATGATGACAAGTGAGAATGAGTTGTTTATTTTATCAGTCAGACGTTACTCGATTATGAGACATGCTACATGTAGGTAGAAAAGGAATGCCTTGCCATAGTTTTTGCAACCAAGCGCTTAAGACATTATATGCTCAATCAAGAAACAAGGGTCATCATCAAGTCAGACCACTTATGGAAACATTCCTCATGTAGGGATCCTTGTCTAAAAAGGTTGGGTGTTTCATTACATTAATGGGTGAGTTTGAGTTAACATTTGTAAATCAAAAATCCATTAAGGGTCAAATCATTCGATAGTATCTAATTGGTTGGTTGATAATCCATTAGATGGGGGGTGTTTGGTAGATTTGGATTTTCCGATGAGTGTGTATATTTCATTGAAACTAGGCCCCCTATCTCTCGTGTGCCCTTGGTACACTGACATTATTAATTTCATCATGGACCACACGTACCGTTAAGGGGCAACGATCCACAACAAAGAAGAAGGTTACACGTAATTGCCACTAAGTACGTTATCATTTTGGAACAAGTGCTTGATCGTGGAGCCTTTGGGAAATTTATTGAGATGTGTTGATGCTAAAGAGTCTAAAAGGATTATTTATGAGTCACACAGTGGAGTATGTGGTAGTCACTTTTGGCCATGCCATTGCTCTAAGATACATCAGATGGGTTATTTCTGGCCCACCCTAGAGCATGATGCGGTAGATTTTGAGGCATGATGCCACAAGTCTCAAGAATTTTCCCACGAGATCCACATAACGACACGAGCTTTACAACCAATCACAACTCCATGGCCCTTCTCCACGTGGGGCCTAGATCTAATAGGGAAATTCTCTCCCTCGTCAACAGATGGCCATAATTTCATAATCACAAACAAAGTACTTTACCAAGTGGGTAGAGGCCATGCCCTTACCACTTCCCTAGCTCATGAATCGCTAAGTTCATCCCGAACTAGATCGTTTTGGGTAGGTATGGAGTGCCACGGGTCATTATTTCTGATAATGACACGTCTTTCAAAAATGACAAGGTGCATGAGTTGTATACAAAGTTTAAAATAAGTCATCACACGACTTCTCTCTACTTGAAGAAGGCTAATGGAAAAGCACGAGGCTACCAATAAGACTTTAAAGTCCATTCTTTAAAAACCATTAAGGAGAATAAATGAGATGGCATCTAAAGATTTTCCGGCCTGTGGGCCTACCGAACATTGGTTAGAACACCAACGGGAGAAACTCCCTTTTCCTTAGTATTTAGTGCGAGAGGTAGTTCTGCCAGGCTGAAGAGGTAAAATATCCTGGGCCTTTGCATTGGAGAGCCTACATGGGATCTTTGGGAGAGGAGGGTTATAGAGAAGCGTGTCTAAAGGAGGGAAGCCCAATTAGAAATCCTCGATGAAGCTAGAGGCGAATGTTGAGAAACAACACGCTTTTACATGGTGACCTGGATATTGGAAAGGGCATGTGGCTAAGGGCTTCCCTTGAATTCACAAAGACACGTGCTTGTTTTGGCCCATGTGAGTTCAGGACCATCGCCCGCTTGGTGTGGAGGTCTGAAAGCGATTGCCCTATCCAGGCGGCGGTCTCGATCGATTTTTCATAATCTTCATGCGATAAATTGCATGCGATGATTCACTTAAGTTTACCCTTTGAGTGCATTCGTGAGCCGAATTTGCTAAAAATAGCTTCGTTTGCTTGGTTCTCCTTGTTCCTTCTATTTTTAAATAGATTTAATGAGTACAACTTCCTCTTCAATTCCTTATGCATGAAGTAACCTTCTATCCTTCATTCATATATATTCCATGCTTGTATTCAAGCAAAGGGCCTGAGAATTTTGTGTATCTTTCATTGTTGTGCTGCCATAATCTTGTTAGGAATTGCATATATAAGTTTAGATCTCTTGTGCTATCTTTCTTCTACTTGCATTAATTTCATGAGAAATTTTGAGAAGCTAGCCATGCTCAAGAGCCATCCTCTTGTTATTTTTCTTTGCATTCCCAGATTTGGACTCATGAACAAGATGAGAAAGAAAGGAAAGAACTCGAGGGGACAAGATACTCATACTACTAGATTTTCACAAAGCTCTTGCTCTTCAGGTTGAGTTGTGTATTTTTTGAATTTCTTTGTCAAATTGTCAATTTCATATCAAATAGAGTAGAGAAAAATTCATTTCAATTAATCGTAATTAAATTAGATCAAATCAATAGGAAGTTTTCTTCAATATTGCATTATGAAGTTGTGGGGAACAATAACTCTGTTAAAGTCATGATTTGTTCTTCACTTGAGGTAGGGTTGGAAAGATTTTATTTGAATTAGAATAGATCTTAGATTTAGATTCACACATCTCATTTTAAGATAGCTAGCTACATTCGGCCGCTTATTTGTTTTAAATTGTTTATTAGATTAGATGCATTGTTCTAAAAAGTTAGAAAAGCACAAAAATATTTATTTTATAGATTAGTTTGTTTTATTACTTTGTTATGATATTTGAGAAAACACCAAAAATATAGCTTATATTTCCTTTAATAGATAGTTTATTTACTAAAAATAAATTGATTCATTAGTTTGCATGACCATAAAGGTTCTCAGAAAAGATATGGTGAAATCTCCTCTGGTCCCACATTCCCCAATGGGCCAGAAATAGCAAATAACATGATCACACATTTGTACCCTTATTTGTCTTGATCTTACACAAACTGAACACATTCATATGAAAATAAGATAGGTTTTAGAGACCTTAGTAACATACCTTGTTAATAAAATATCTCCATTTTTGGAATGACTCCTGAAATAGGATTTGGTGCATGCATGACCATATAAGGGCCTAGCCTCAACGAGCTTTGGTTGGACTCTTCATGTCCCGCAACCCAATGGGCCTTGAAAGGCACAACCTAAAGTCGATAGTTAGATATCCATTTCTCCGCACTAACTAGATTATGCACACATGTATTCATATCTTTACCAGCTTCCACATGATATTATCACACAAATTTCATTTTGAATATAGCCCGATTAAATTTAAGAATTTCTCGGATAAGACCGGAGAATCACCCTTAGTTCCCAGCTCCACTACATCTCTTGTCTCAATTTCCATGACCTTGTCTAGAAACCCATACGAGGCACTTGCGGGTTACTTTCCACGTATTCCACAACCAATCAATAGAATCTCGACTTAACTAGACATCGATTAGTAGTCTGAGTAGCTATCATATCAGACCCTACCATCACACCCCTTTAGGTTAGGAGAGAATTCTTTGCCTTAGATTAACACATTCCGTTATTCAAGTCAAGAAGACATAAGGTCATCCCAATTAGCTTGGTCATCGCCATCATTTTCACTCCGATTTCAATTCTACATGTTGGGTGTTTAATTACATTACCTCAAGAGGTCGGGTTCAAAGAAGGTCACGTATTGATTTTCTATTGTATAAATTGGTGAACCCAAAGTGAAGAGTTAGTCTTCTAAGCGTTTCGCTTTCATCCATCCTTTATTCGATGGGTATTCTTATACCCCGAATATGTCAGATATGATGAATACGATGACCCATCCCAGTTTTGACATGTTTCTTGGTAAATCAAATACACCCAACAATCACCTCACTTTCAACATGGGTAGACAACCACTGCTCATCCACTCGAGAATCTACTTTCAATGGAACCAATGTTGGTTAGAAGGGGAAACGTACGCATCAAAGAAGGATCAAGTCACTCAATTTACTTCTTAAACAATCAAGTTCAAATAACATGAAATTCATTGGTGAAGCGAGTTCATCTCCTGGGTAAGAATTTTAAACCCATTATTTTTTACAATCTAATCAACTCCCCATCTGATGAGGAGTATTTAGCATGGATATGCATTGGAGTGAGAAACAATTCCAACAAAGGCGGTAGATCTTTCGACATGTTACAAGGGCAGAGGTGATGTACCGGCACAAGATTTTAAGCAATCACAACCCTACTTGAGAACAATGATACCCCTCCACCAGCTTCGACAATACAATCAATGAGGGGTTCTCAACATCGTGGCCTAGATTCATAGCGGGATACCATCCTCCCTCAACAACCTCAAGGGTTCAACCAAAGGTATCTTAGCAAGTGGGTATCATCCCTCACCACGAGCGATGTCATTCACTAAGTTGATAAAGTTAAGGAGTTAGAGTATTGCCAATGGTACAAAATTCATATGCCGGGAAGGCATTTCTCCTTCCTACCCACAAAACTATGGGAAAGTGTACATAGTTCAAAATTAGTCATCACACCGCTTCCTCGATATTATCACATAGCTTTCATTGTTGAATATAAGAGGCGATCATGCTAAGACTATCTCGGACAAGACTAAAGAACCAGTTAAGGATAGCTCCACTACATATCTTGTCTCTAAAGCTTTTTCCATGACCTTTCTAGAAACCCATACTAGAGGCACACAGGTTACTTTCCACGTATTCCATAACCAATCAATAGAATCTCACTTGAACTAGACATCGATTAGAGTCTCCGAGTAGCTATCATACGACTTGGGACCATCACAGAAGGTTATCGAGAAGCAATTCTTTCCTTAGATTCACGGCTGTTAATGTGCATGAACAAGACATAAGTGTTTCCTAATTGGCTTGGTCATCGCCATAGGAATTTTCACTCCCATTTCATTTTGAAGGATATTTGGTATTAAGACTCGATATCCAAATAGACAAGAATACCGGTGAGGGAAGAAAGTTCAGACCTAGGTGGTTAGGTCCATATCAAGTGGTGGAAGACTATAAAAATGGCATATTTCACTTGTGTACTCTAGAAGGTGAGGATTTTAGTGAATCTATGAACTCTCTTCACCTAAAGAGATACTACGCATGATCCATTAACATTCTCATATGTACATTATTGCATCTACATTGCATTTTCATCTGTCTGTTCATTTTGTAAAAAGTGTGATCAAGGAGCTTATTCTTATAGCAATTCCTAAAAACTTTTGAAAATATTGGCAAAACATTCAAATCATGTCTCTTCAAATCTTCATTGTATCATCAACTATTTCTGTATCACTCATCAATCCAAACAAGATAAGACAAAGTTTTGATAGTAACCATACCAAGGCTTGCATACTTGGTTCTACTTTTTGTCTCTTCATAGGATAGGTGTCTTTTGTTCATGGTATATTCTAAAAGCTTCATGGTGTCACATATATCCCACATACATATCCTTGGAAATAAGAGCATTCTAAACATTTTTCCCAAATAAGTAATTCAAATGCAAATCACAGAAAAAAAAATATTTTACACATTTCTTTGCCCTACCAACCTTCGGTGTTGAGCTCCATCTCTTACTAGTGACGTAGGGTTGGGAAAGGAAGGAAATGCCCTTACTTCATATGCTTTGTCCATGGTGATAAGCTTGTGCTTCCTACTGGTAGCATGGGGCAAGGTATAGGGGGTCTCTTTGACAAATTTGAAAGTCATAAAAATTAAATCAATTAATGTGAAATCTTAAGTAAAAAAGAAAGTGAGTTAGATGTTCAAAATTCCAAGAAGAATTCAAAACCCTAAAACCAAATTTTGTCAACCAAGTGGCCATCTACGGATCCAAGTCTAGATAAACTACAAAGCAATTCACATTCTAAACTATGAGGTAACATGGGTAGGGTAAGGTTGTAGCATCCCAATTTGGTTCTCATCAAACCTCTGTCTTTTTCTCATCACTGCCATTCAACAAATTTCATGGCTTGTGCCCTTTCTAACTCTTGGTGTGAGCCCTCGCATCTTACTAGTTGTGTGGGTTAGGAGTGGGGAAAACATATCTATTCATCATATCATTATATCATCATGTTTTGTATCAAGAAAATATGAAGTACTGAAGATTGCAAAAGAAACTAAGTTTAAAATCACATTGTGTTTGCATCATCATATATCAGCATTATGAAATACAAAAAAAATCATTTTGTTATCATTTCACATCCATTGCATACATTCTGAAAAGCATAGAAAAGTGGAAATTCTAAACATCTAGAGTACACATGAGAGATAAGCCAAAGAGAGTCAACTCGGATATAATGGAATGTCAAACCAAAAATAGATTCTGTATATATCATAGTGGATCAAGTTTGTATACAATGTCATCATGTGCTAGGCATGGTCAAAAACACTCGCAATGAGCCCGAAACATACAAAAAAATCATATAATGTCAAAAACAATATCAAAGCAATAAAGGCTCAATGGCGGCTCAATCCCTTTGGGATCCCTCAGATGGTGCACGACCGCACCTAGGGCTCCTACTATGGATGTGACGTCAATTGAGAATGGACTGAATGGTGTGAGTGCTCATGGTGGCGCCGCTACCCATAGCCTCACTATGAGAATCACTTTACCTCATCAAGCGCTCGACAGTCTCATATCCAGCCATTGTGGTATGAAGAGAAGACACTATCTTCGTGACCTTTATATGGGGGGCGAACACGTTGGTATGTTGGTCGATGGCTAAGGGCTGCCCTGAATCAGTAGTCAATTCGGCCGGGTCTTCCCAAAGGGATCAATAAGGTATCTACACATACCCAACAAATGAGCTCTCGCCACTCATGTGCAGACACTGCAAAGGAAGAAAAGAAGAGATAGTGAGCTAAGAGAAAACCAAATAATGCGAGTCAAAAGAGAATGCTAAACTAAACATGCAAAAATTGATAGCAAAAATAGAGAAAGGAGTATTGAACATACTCGGGTCTCCAGGCATCCATGTGGGATCGGCGGGTGTGGCAGCGGAGTCTTCTTGGTGGCTATGGATCCTCCCGAATCTCGATGGCATGGTGTTATCCCATCATGGACTCATCATCCCCTCCAAGTGTCTCCTCACGAGACCAGAGTCTCTCTCTCCATGCTCACCTCCTCACGCGCTACTTTGAGGATCTCCTAAGTGTCATGTCACTCGGGAGTGGCCGTCGCGCTCCTCCAAAGGTCCTGCCCCCTCATCCTCATCTCCCCGACTCCCCCTCCGTATCGTCTCCCGCCTCCTCCTCAGAGTTGGAGTCCAAATCAATCGGCTCATCCTCCTCCCCACTATGAGTAGGAGCCACCCCAATATGAAGTAAGGGTTCTTGAGGAGCACCAGCTGCCGCGCCAAGTGTGAACTACGTACCTAGCTATAATAGGCACATCGAGAGTAATAACTATCCAACCAAGATCCTCTAGACGTCTTTGTGCCTCTGAATAGTCCTGTAAACATGCGTCACTGGAGGAAGCATGACAGGGTATGGAAGACCAAACTGCTGGGGTACCCGGTCAAAGGGGTGAATCTCTAGTCTCCCAGCTCTGTCAACTAGCTGGCTCATGGAAGAGCAAGCTACCATCATCATAGTCTCCTCACCCCATATCCCTATCATGTCCTAATAGGGTGTGGGGGTCATGTTAGCCATAGTCAAAGAGGCCACTGAATGATGTGGAGTCCAGAGCACTAACATGCTTTTCCATCTAGCTTCCCGAATAACCTCTGGATCTAATACCTACACCCCCTACCATACGGGATGAAACACTCATAGACCCAACTCATGACTAGAGTGGGGTGGCTCAAGGACTGTCCCCATGTCGATGACTTTGTATAAATCATGGTACGTGTTCCCAGAATATCTAGTCCCTAAGAATACTTACGGCCATGAGCCTTGATCTATGTAATGATGGGGGCCCAACAGTACAAAAGTGTATCTCCTCCTTTTCCCTGATCAGTCTCGAGGACAAGATACCCATGATGGCTCTCTGAAGGATAGGAATGGGAGCAGTAATAATAGACCAAACCTTCATTCCCTTCTTCGAGCCAGAAGAGACAATAACATCTCCCATGTATGTAGCCTGCTATGTCATCATAGCTCTGGACCCTGCTGTCACCAATGTCAGCTCCTACTAAGTACCGAGAGTCTAAGAATGTGGTAAACATCCTCCAAAGTGATGGTCCACTCCCCTCTGACACCTGGGAACCGGAAAGTGTTCCGGTCCGCATCCTAGTAAGAGAATAAGTCACACAGAATGTGACTGGCAAGAGCAACATGGGGCACTTGTGCTATCCACTGGGAGATATACCTACCCATTATAAAAGATCTATCTCGGCTGGGTTAGTGATGTAAATCTCAGGATCCAATCACACTCTCTCTTTGCTCTAGCGTATGTACTGCACCTTCTTCGCATCCACCAAAACATGAGAAAAGAGAAAGTTAGTAAAGAACATCACACAATAAGCTAATCATAAACATGGTAAACTCTCAAAAATCCAAAAAAATTAAGTTTCAATCATGTTTTGACATTTTGTCTAGAACCACCACACAGTGTAGGGTGGCGGTTCCCTGACCACCAGTACCTTGAGCAGCAGAAATCCCATGATCGCCGTCCCGCTTTGGGTGGTGGTCCTGAATCGACTTTCAAAACATGCCCTTAACCCTAGAAAGGACCAAAAATGTTAAAATTGACCATTTTCGAAAAAATAAAAGCATGCCCTATGGGTGCCCCCTAAAGACCCATTCAAGACAAGAAATTTTGAAAATCTCCCCCTAGGTGAAGTTTTCAACATTTAAACTTTTAGGGTACAAAAAGAAAAAGAAGGAAATAACTAACCCGGAGAGCGTGTTGGCTGATCTCCCACTCATGGAGGCATGATCACGATCTCGACATGAACGTATCGATTGTATTCTCATCAAAAACGGTCACCATGAATCCAAGAGCTCCAAATCAATCAAACAATCCAAATCAACAATGCACAAATGAATTGGGAAATGAATTTGTTTTGATATATATATATGATATTTCTAACTTTGTTTTGAGTGTATGTGTTTACAGGGCTAGAGCGTTGGCGTAGGTATATTTCTACATCCCCACACAAATGGTAAGTCCTCTTTTCATTTAATTTAATGTTTATTTTTTGATGTTTTATCTATCTGCACTTGAGTCTTCCTTTTCTTTTGCAGGTAGTGGGAGTTTGGACGGTGATATTTCGACACACGGGTGTGTCAGGTATAGCTTCTAACTCCCCATTTCGGGAACACCATACTCAGACTCTACGTTTTACGCCTCTTTCATGGCTAAGACGCTTTTCGAGGGGGAAATATATACGCACCTAAAATTGCATGTGCTACATTGTCAGAAAACGGTTATAAAGGTCCCTAGTGATGATTCAAAATCCTTTCAAGAAGGTGTTCGAGCTCCAAAAACCCATTCGCAGTATATATTTGTAGCCTAGATAGCCTTACTTATCTTTTCCTTGCATTTTTCAGCTTCCCCCTTCTTTATGCTTGTTTTGGCCTTTAGTGCAGGACCGCTGCCTACGCAGTGGCCAAAATGCGATCTTGGTCAAATTTTCCATAATCTTCATGTGAGAAATTGCATGCATGATGATTCACTTAAGTTTACCTTTTGAGTGCATCCGTGAGCTGAATTTTCTAAAAATAGCTTCATTTTCTTGGTTCTCCTTGTTCCTTCTATTTTTAAATAGATTTAATGAGTGGAACTACCTCTTCAATTCCTTGTGCATGAAGTAACCTTCTATCCTTCATTCCTATATATTCCATGCTTGTATTAAAGAAAAAAGGGGCCTGAGAATTTTGTGTATCTTTCATTGTTGTCTTTGCCATAATATTGCTAGGAATTACATAGCCAAGTTTAGATCTCTTGTGCTTATCTTTCTTCTACGCATTATGTCCAGATTGCTTCCAAGATGCCATCGCTCAAGTGCCATCCTTTTGTTGCTGTTATTTTGCATTCCCAATCATTGGACTCACATGAACACTCGAGAAAGAAAGGAAAGAAGCGGGGGACAAATACTCATACTTCTTTGGATTTGCAAAGCTCTTTCTCTTCCAAGTTGGAGTTGTGTATTTGTTTGCTTTGTTTTGTCAAATTGTCAATTGCATATCAAATAAAGTA
>CM031233.1:91157962-91357778 GCA_018340775.1 Taxus wallichiana var. yunnanensis | reverse complement strand
TTAACTTTCGATTCCACGATAGTAATATGGATGGGTATAGGAAGGCACTCACAGTAACTGTAAAGATACTGCAGGACATACGGTGTCGTTACCCCGACTCCGTGTGTCGATTATCTTTAGTATTCCCGAGTCACTCCGTATACGAGATCATACCCTATCTCCTCCCGGCTAAGATCTACACTTTACGGCCTATGTATTCTCAATGTTTTAATTCGGGAGGGCATTCTGCTATGTAGAGCCATTTATGAACATTGTGTCGTCATGAAGACCCAGTCTTCGTGAAGAAGACACCTTGCTTTAGGCTGGCATACCAACGTCTGTAGAACTCCTCCCATCGAGAATACACATCACCTTAGTGACTTAGCCACGAGTTAATAGTTAAAGCAATTTTCGGCATCCACGTCCCATCCCAGATCCTCGTTTTACATTACTTGCGATTGTATATAACTAAGAGGACTAAGCTGTCCATTAGTTTTCCAAGTATCATCTCCTTCGTATCGAAGGGCTACATTTCCTTACTTGGTTTATTTCTTAATCATTGGATTAAGCGATCCGTAAGCCGGACATAATAAGTTTAACCTATTAAACTTAGCGAAGATGTTTCCAACTCGCAACTAATTTGAAATATTAACTTATTAGATGTCATTCAAACAAGGTCTAAACTTCGAGAAATGTATTCATTATTCTCTTTAACGTTACATAATTAAGGTCCATTGGTTATGGATATATGTGTCTTATATCCTTTATTCTGAATTTTATCAAGCGGGATCATTAATGAGGTTAGCAAAAGCGAAGTTCGAATACTCCCGATTTAAATTGGTATTCCTTAGCTCTAAGCTAATCCCGAATACCCTCGATTATAAAATCATATTCTTCTTAATCCTTTTTAATGTCGATTGAAAATTCATCTTTACCCAGTATGAATTAATTGCATGGTTCGACTTAAAAGTTGTATTTAAGTAAGAATAGATATCGATTTAACTCGAGAATCCATCCAAGGACTATGAAACAATTCCAAATCAAGAATTAACATCTTATTCCCAATTTATATAACAATATCAAAAATGATATAATTATTGAAAATATCACACTTGTAAGCGTATTCAATATTTCAAGTCATAATTTGTACATTTGCCAATCCAACTGATTGGGTGTAGTTTATACAAACATCCATACAACTCATGGACAGTGAAGAATATATTTTCTTCGTTCACAATTCCTCAAAGAGGAATAAAAGCAACGATTCTGAATTTAATTTACATTTAATCAAGAGGCATCGAAAACAGCCCGCTGACTAAGCTTCATTCTAATCAAATTCCATCTGCGAAATGAATTGCACGGGTGGGTTCGATGGTAACTGAGCACATTAAGCACTTATCCTTAAAAATCAACTAATCTGTTTGAATAAAAGAACCTGGTTTTATGACACAAAAACAAAACATCAATCTCGAAAAGCACAAAGAGAGATCAACATAACCACTAAACTATCAAATATCATCACAACTGACCGGCCAAGGACTCGCATGTCCGTTTCCACATAATCATTGCAGTATCAATTTACAAAATTTGTAAAGTTAGGAATTCAAGTAGCTTGTCTTTATACAAAGATACATTTATCTTTTCCACACCTTTCATTAATAACAAATGCAAAGGATGAAACTAAGCTGGATATAAATCCATTACTTTCCTTTCCGTTCATGAAGCATGTTAAATTTAAAGCATTAAGTACTGAACAAGAAAGTTTAACAGCAATGCATATAGTAGCTCCCATCTAAGCACTATAAAATTCTTCATTCACGAATTCCAGATTTCTAACTCGGATGAAAGAAGAAAGATCATTTTCTAAAACATTAATTCATATCTCTATTTCTTTCTACATGACATCTGCCCTAACAAAGGAAATCAAGCGAAAATCAATTCAAGATAACAGATTCAGTGAAACTTACAAAATCCACTCGGAATTCACTTTCCTAAGCCAATGAAGAATAATTTCATTTTATTCCGGTTCATATGAATACCAACAGTTAGTAAGACATTATATTCATCGTTGGGCAAGCCGCATCAATATGCATACTATGTATTGCTTCAAACTAGCGATTCCCTACTTCTTACACTTGTATAGCTAGCCAACAACAATTATGTAACCACGAAAGCATATATAATCATATGATCTTTTATACCTCTCGAGCATATAGTTATTAATAACAAGTGGTACATTGTTGTTACCTACAAAGAAGATCAAGTCATATGCACTATAATTCCAATGTCACTTTCAGAGTCCAAATAGCAAAAGAGAAGAATTCATTCTCTATGATTTCATTAAGAAACAGTCATTGTATTCAGCAGGAAGTAAAACACTCAAATCATGTTTTTCTTAGCATGACAACTCAAATTATAAAAATAGCAGAACAGTTGTCCTTATTGAATAGCAACTCACATGGCACATAATATCAATCCAACATGCTTCAACAATGAATACTCAATTCGAGTTCTATCTCGATCAACCGTTAATTCCAAAACAACATTTTCCATTTTCTTAAGGAGGGACAGAACTCCAATTATAACATTCATATATCAGTACCTCTATAAGGTCAAACCCGTTTAAGGGGTTAATTACCTAAGCATGGTACAGTCAAATAGACTCAAAAAACAAGCTAATTCCCACAATTTCTATTTATTAAGGACAGAAATCCAAGTCGAGTTCACATTCACAAGACAATTCAGACAGAAGGTCAAACCTCATCTACAAGACACCATGGAATCAACTTTCCATCACCGAATAAAGAAATATAATCATTCACTGCACTGAATACAAATCAATTTGTATTTGGGTATACAGTCCGAACAGGGAGACCGAACAGCATCATTAGATCACCATAAGACCAACCCATTCTCACAGAAAGAGAAAATGTCAATGTCTGCTACAGTTGGTTCGATTGAACCGCACAGAAAGAAACCAAATGCAGAGCAACTTTACAAAAGGCTCGAACCAACAAAATGAAAACCAATTTTTCCTCATGCTGTTTCCAAGGCGAGCTGGTCGCGAGGACCAAAAAAACAATTAATGCATTAAAGGCTTTGCCTTTCTCCTTACTTTCCACGCCACCGCCACTTGGGTTGGCAAGCCTCCAAATTTCAAATTTTCCATGCAAATGAATTTAGCCATAACTTCCAAATGGATACCTCTATTTCCTTGCCTGTCCCGCCAAAACTGGCGCCGTCCACGAAGGGACAGTTCATTTAATACCAATGAATGCCTCTTTCCCATCCTTATCCCTTTCCTCCCAGGGTCTACGACCCCTTAGTTTAGGATTAGTTTAGGTTACATAACTCATTCGACCTAGGTCTTAGTTAAACCTTAGGTTTTAGAATTTAGATTTATTTTCCTTTCCTTTTTTTTTTTTGTAATTTAAAAATCCACTTAGGATAGTAGTGTAGGATGTATGTTAGGCCTTAGGGTTAGTTTAGGTTTAATTCACACTAACCACTAACACTAACAACTTCCTTCCCAATTTCTTACTAACATCCACGTTACGCAGAGCGCAGATGTTCCGTCCTTCAGATTACATGCCAAGGCCACCCGTGTCCAGGCGTTTCTCGCCCCACGAGGTCCCGAATTCGACAGTACAGGGTTCAAGAATCGAACCCCTATCGTTGGCATTTTCGTGCTAGCTATTCACACCTGTAATCAGGCGCTGCACGCTCATAATAATCCTAGTCCAATTCGAGTGTGAATTAACATAGAAACACAAGAGGACCTCAGCATACTTGAATCAATGGAATTGATTCGAGGTATCTTGTCAATCAAAGACAAGAGCAAGCAATTATACTGACAACTGTTGTCACATCAAAGCCAAACACACAAGTACAATATTTGTTGTCCCATGCAATAAATCATAGTATACAAGAATCAAATTAAGAACACATTCTCTTAAGATCCAAACATATCTTAACATGTTTGCTTTCATTCCAAGAGCTATAATGTGATATGTAAAACATTCACCAAGTTAACATATAAAATCGTAGTATTACAAGCAACAACCTCGGAAGGAAAAATAGGCTTTTTCTCTATTCTCACGGGTACCAAAACGTATTCGCTTATTTCTTAAACAAGTAAAGACACAACAATGGAAATATCACAAATACTTCATTCAAGCGAAACCAGATACTCATAGAAAACCCAAATACCATCTTCATTAAAATCCCAAAACTGGAGAAGGGGAATGATCTATATCCATGAAACTTTCAATAAGAAACAATTTCCAACACTAATGCTTCTTTATTTTTTGAGTCCTCAACAAAAGGACGTATAGTTCTAATGCCAAAATTGAAGCTCAAGTAATGCATCTTGTTTACTTTCCATTCCACAAGAATGATCAATTAATATTTTCATATAACACCCATAACCAGCACCTTATGGAGGTAATTCCATTCAGAGAAGAACAATACGAGCTAAACACAAAAGAACAGAGAAACAATTTTCTTAACATTCCCTAAAGAAAGACAACAAGAAAAGATTATACTTTAAGAAACAATTCCACTTTAAGGAGCGAATGCACAGCCTTTTCCGGTTTTGAGCAACACGAACAGTCAAGGGAATATCCATCTCAAACCATTTATACAGTCAACAACTAATACTGTATATCATTTTCAACATGAATCGAAAAAGGCAAATCAAGGCCGAAACGGACCAAAATCAAATCTTCTTATCATTTTCCAAAGAAAAGAAGCAAGAACCAACAAAATCCATTTCCAAATCAACTCAATAACAATCATGCAATCCCAACCCAAGAGCAGGGTTGTTTTAATGAAACATTTAATCAAAGCAAAGATTTTTAAAGAGAAGGGCTTAACGCGTTCCGTGCATTCTCTCTTCCGAACTCAAGAAAACGCGTTGCTTGCAGCGTTTTCTTCACATCAACACACAAGATATTCCTAAAGCCTCCCTTCCTTCTTCAGGCTTATCAACAGCCTCAAATCTTCCAGGAAAATGTCAAATGCAAGAGCTGGTTCGACTGAACCAGACCAAAGAAACCAAATGCAGAGCAACTTTTCAAAAGGCTCGAACCAACAAAAATGAAAACCAATTTTTTCCTCATGCTGTTTCCAAGGCGAGCTGGTCGCGAGGACCAAAAAAACAATTAATGCATTAAAGGCTTTGCCTTTCTCCTTACTTTCCACGCCACCGCCACTTGGGTTGGCAAGCCTCCAAATTTCAAATTTTCCATGCAAATGAATTTAGCCATAACTTCCAAATGGATACCTCTATTTCCTTGCCTGTCCCGCCAAAACTGGCGCCGTCCACGAAGGGACAGTTCATTTAATACCAATGAATGCCTCTTTCCCATCCTTATCCCTTTCCTCCCAAGGGTCTACGTACCCCCTTAGTTTAGGATTAGTTTAGGTTACATAATTCATTCGACCTAGGTCTTAGTTAAACCTTAGGTTTTAGAATTTAGATTTATTTTCCTTTCCTTTTTTTTTTTTTTTTTTTTGTAATTTAAAAATCCACTTAGGATAGTAGTGTAGGATGTATGTTAGGCCTTAGGGTTAGTTTAGGTTTAATTCACACTAACCACTAACACTAACAACTTCCTTCCAGCCCCTTACTAACATCCACGTTAACGCAGAGCGGGACATTCGAGTCCTTGCCCTTCCGATTACATGCCAAGGCCACCGTGTCCGGGCGTTTCGCCCCACGAGGTCCCGGCAATGTGCGGGGTTCAAGAATCGAACCCTATCGTTGGCATTTTCGTGCTAGCTTATTCACACTGTAATCAGTGCACGCTCATAATAATCTAGTCCACCCGAGTGTGAATTAACATAGAAACACAAGAGGACCTCAAGATACTTGAATCAATGGAATTGATTGGGGTATCTTGTCGATAATCGGCTGAGACAAGAAATAAAGCAATGATTATGACGATCTGTCACATCAGCAAACACACAAGCATCCCGTACGATAAATCACGGTGTCACGAGAAGTCCAAATTAGCAACACATCTCTTAAGATCAAAACATATCTTAACATGTTTGCTTTCATTCCAAAGCTATAACAATATGTAAAACATTCACCAAGTTAACATACTGAAAATCAGTGTTACAAATGATATTGACTTCAATGTTGTCCCACCACTCTAAATTTTGCAACATTGGGTTCTCAAGTCCCATGTGGGACTTGCGGGCTTGAGATAACCCTCCATAGAAATATGGTTCTTGCTCTTAATCCTACCTGCCACAAACTACTCCTAATGTAGGAAAGAAAACTACCTAATCCTATTCTAACCTTTCAAGGAGATAGGGAGAGAGTATATGAAAATAAACCTACGCTAGAAGCGGCGATACACCATAAAAGGAGGTGCTTAGACATAATCCAACTACTTGAAATGGAGAGAGGTGAGAAATGGAGAGGGTGGACAAGATGCACCACATACCAAAGATGGATTCACACAGAACACCATTTGTTTCCCATTAAACACAACTCCCAAACCCTACACTAAATATCATAAATATAAACAATATACCCCAGTAATGAAGAGAGGCAACTAGATACAACAAAACATGTAGAGGATGGACAAAATGCATCACAAAACACAGTCTATTGCTCCATTAAATTTTTTCACAATACATCATTAGTGGGAAAGAGGCAAGAAAATGCCATTACAAAGCATGGAGAGGAGGCTTGAAGCTCCACATTCAACCTAGCAGAGAAGAAAGAGAGAGGGGGTAGGAGAGGAAAATGACTAACTCCTTTTACAAATGAGCTCACATGTTACAATTTATAGAATGAGAAGAGAGAGAGAGGATGCAATCCCGAAATCTACTTTCCAACCACTTGAAAATTGCAATAAATGAGGTAAAATGATGATATTTGATTTGTAAAATCTCCCTCATGCTTGTCCTATAACTTGGAATTGAATAAAATGATGCCCATGCTCATTAATTACACTCCCAACCACTTTAAAGGTCTCTGTTTAGAATGGGTTCTTTTTCTACAAAATTCTATATAAAATATTCTATAATTCAAGAATTTATTAATTTTTTGTGAAGGTCTTAGAACCACGATTCTAACAAGACAAATTTTGTGTAATTCCGTTAAGAAATGCTCAAGTTATGAGCTTCTGAGCATATACAACTATTTTGAAATTTCATAGACTTGCTTAACCTTCACGAGACTAAGCAATTAAATTTCTTGTTAGAAATCATATTTTAAAATATTTGTCCTCCTCCCTTATGTTATCACATCATTTAAATGATTTGAGAATTTTATAGAAAGTGGGGCCCACCTTGGTTTTTTTGTTCCCCTGAAAAGAGGTGGGGGTGTTGTATTTGTTTAATGTCAGCTCATCAAACCCGGTCGAGATGGCTCTATTCCTTCATTTCCAAGACTTCTACCTTGCACGTTGGGCTCATCTTTTTAAAGGAGAGTTACTTATACTTGGGTGCCGATTCCGTATATCTCCCACTCTACGCATGCATCTCACACTCCACCTACTTACGTGGAGACCCCTGCCAGCACTGACTTGCCCTTGGCATCGGATTGACCGCCTACACTGCCGCCCATGCCAAATCTTGTTTCAATTCGACAGAGTCCCCTTACCTAGAACCACGTTGCATCTTGCTTTTCGGTGATCTCGGGCTTCTGAGGCCCGAGCCGCACACCCTGCATGTGGGCCATTTCGGCCATTTCAACCCGACTCGCCCGCATTGCACTACTTCCATGTTTAAGTAGGAAACTTCGAGTTTCCACATCCCGTGAGCCACCCGAGCCATTTATCCCCGCCATCCACGCACTATTCCCTGCGGCCATTCCGCACCTGCACAAAAGGACACGAGTGCCACTCGGGCCCTCCAACCCCGCATTCGCCACATTGGTCTTTGCGGCCATTTTGGCTTCTCGTGCACGCGAGGCCCAATTCTCCCGGGCCACTTGGACCGTTTCTTTCCGCATTGTCCGCACCAAACCTTGGGCTCCCTAGTCCGTTAACTTATGCTTTCCCCATAATATTCACACTTTCCCATTTTCTAAGTGTTCCCCCAAACTATTTGCGCAGAATTTTCCTTATTGGTCTTCGCATTGATCAACGCTGAGCTCGTGACTTCATAGCATGATGAAAACTCGGTGCCTCCTGAGACGAACCCGACATTACCGTAGAGATTAATCCTTCCTTACTTTGACGTTGCATAGCCTTATTTGAGCTTGTTTCCTCATCATCCTTACCACGGGAGAACTCAGTTTACCTTACACATAGCTCGATAACCATTTAGGTCGGATCTAGATTTGCGACATGTTGGCATGACTTTGACTCATCCTTCACGACATATACCAGTCCACCTTTGAATATTGCTCTGCACTTTTGGCGAGTTGAGCTGGTTCGAGGAACTCGTCACACCGGGTAAGGAATCTCCCGTAGGATTTGAGGAGATTTATAGCTCGATGGAGATTTGAACGGCTTGCCCCTGCAGCTCGCTATTCTATTATGTGCCTGGCTTTGTCCTCACAAAACGACCTGACTTTCATCATCAGAATGAATAGTTCTTGTTCTCTTAGCTCGATGCTTCCACTCCGAACTCGCTGACCTATCATTGCAATAGCTCAGTCCCTTAATGTCTCGACCCATGCAAATCCTGGATGCAAACAACTCGGTGCCTCCATAATGCATAGCTCGGTCTGTAATACAAATAGTTTGGCTCTCCACGTGTATGATTTGGCTATGGAGCTCAACCACATCATTATTAACTTAGTGCCTCCCCACAACGTATGTAATTCCAAATGGCTCGGCTCGGTCTTTGCAATGTAGATCTTAATGATTTTTGTTAAAGCACAATTTGGTCTAAGAGCTCGCAGTCACGGATTTACACTAGCCTGCCACCGTGCATGGTCCTCTGTGAAGCTTGCAAACCGCTTGGTGGGTTCAAAAGAACTAGCTCGATGCTGCATTGTATGACCAGTTCACCTTGGCATCTTGGGGAAATCCACAACCCATGATTCATCTTATTTCAACGTTAAGCACCTCCCTAAAGAAACGGCTCGCCCGAAGGACTAATCAGCTTGGTGGAGTATGAGCTCGGTATGCAATGAGGAAAGAGCTCAGTCTCTCATTGAACAACTCGATTCACTCACCCTTTGACCAAAAAACAACTCGAACAACCATTTGTGCAACTTACCACACCAAAATTTATCCAACTTGATGGGTCTTCTTGCATAGCTCAGTCCAACATGATTTGAGCTTGGTTATGAGCTTGATGAGCTCATTTAGAAGCTAAAGGCATATTTTCAACCTTTTTGAACCCCTTTTAAATTTCATGAACTCGTTGGATCTTCCTAGTACCGGAGGGATGTATGAACATTATATTTCACCATTAAATGTCACAATTCGACCCCGTTATCAGTCTCTCAAACTGATCAAAGCTTGAAACTCAATGAAGACCAAGAAGAAGAAAAATTATTCTTGTGACTTTCAACTCCCTCAAAGACCACGATCCTGCTTGTATCTTCCGAGTTGGCTATGTAATCCCTTTGATGCAAGCTTCGCTTTGTTGTTCAATTTCACCTAGGGGGTGAAGGTGAAATTGGATAACGATACCTTTGGTTTGTGTTTCCAACCTTCTCAATCCAAGTTTTATCCCTTTCTTACATAATCCTTTCAAAAATTTCTCAAGTAACTTAGAAATTAACATTTTAAATAGTAGTCCTCTTCTTTAATTGTTTAAAGTTCTTCTTGTATTATCCTAGATTTTTCTTACAACCTCAAGATAAGAGTTCTTCCCCACAAGAATCTTCTAGTGGTTCACTCCCATTCAACTGTTTCATTCACCACATAATTTAATTGTTCTTCTTGACATAATATTAACTATATTATGTCTGCATTAGTTCCTTACTAACTCATTGTATTTATATTTTCTTCATACTCTATGTACTTTCATCTTTACATTGTATTTCCCCTTCTTACACATGGTAATGGTCTTCAATTCTCTAGGAAAATGAACTATATCTTGAAACTACATTCAAAGTCAAGATGTAAAAACAATAATAACCTCTTATAACTTTGTTGAAGTCATGTTTTCAAATTTCTTATCACAACTTATCTTACATTATGAATCCTTAATTGTTCTTTAGATTAAGGGATTCAAATAATAAGGTCATTTCCACTTTACAAGATTAAACTAACCTCTTAGAAAACTTCCATATTTCTATCTTCTCCTTAATTTTGAATCTAAAATAATATTCTTTGCCTGTTTTGGTCACTTTTACTAAATTTTTTCTTCTTTTCATTTATCCTGAATATTGACATTGATATCCTTTTGCATACCTTATAAATACTCCTATAAGGTTCCTCGGGATTTCTTAATCTCTCAATATTAAATTTTGAACAATAGTGATCATTACTCCACTTCTAAGTCCATTCTTGGATTGTCTCGATATAACATGACTAATTCTCAAAATCATTAACACAAATTAAGTTCTAAAACACTTTTAAGACACTTCAAGTTTTGATCCTAACTTCAATAAGTTCCTTTTATGGTTTGAGACCTTTACCACAACTGAAAATACAAGAAAATGTATTTTAAGTCTTTTAATCCTTTCAACCTTGTCGCACACAGTTTCTAGCCCTATGAAAAAGTCATTTCTTGATAAATTTTGATAGACTCAATTTATTAAGGAAACAAGATACATTCTGAGTATTCATTAAATTCTTTTACTTATATAAATCTTACAAATGCTCATTAAGAATATTATTCCCAATTTTTTGAATGTTTGTTCTTTTTAGGTCTCCTTAATACCCCAAAATAAGAGTGTCACGAAATATTCGTCCATACAGGACCAACTTTTGTAAAACCACAAAAATATATTTATAAATCTTTCTTAGATGGATTGTATTTTCTTGAAATTTCACCCTCTAGCTCTCAATTTATACCCTTTTACTCTTAAACCCTAAGCTAGGGTTTCCTCAAAACCTAAGAGAGAAAATATTTTGTATCTTGAACACAATAATGAATCAAGCCCTAGTTCTTTCTTATTAATATATTTGTTAATCCCCTTGAACTTTTTATTCACACACTAACCCCTGAAAATGTAAAAATAATTCACAACCATAAAGTTTACATTCTTTTTCCTTAAGAAACCTTTCTTTCTAAGTACATTCCCTAAATTTATTTATTCAAATTCAATTTCCTATCATACTTTATCTCTAAGATGTATTCTCACACATGTGTAAGTATACCTCAACTCTTCCATCATCACATCCATCCTTTCCTTACCTTTTTCTTCAAATTTTCTCAAGAATGTACAAAATGACCATACATGTTTGCTTACACTAAGAAATAATTATTTTTATTTGTATTCTCAACCCTAAGATGGTTCATACACACATTTAAATGCCTATTCCATATGTGTTTATCCACATATAAATTTCTTACTTAATTCCACAATAGAAGATACTTATCACATCATAATGTCTCATCAATATCATCCAATCTTACTTCAAATATCTAACTAAAACGTAAGTGTCAAGATTGACAATCATTCATAGAATGTAATCCATATTATCATGTCATTTTAAGCTCATTGGTCACACATACAAATAGGGATTCCATAGAAAGAATCAGTTTATTCATATGCACAATAATCATCTTCATTCTTTTACAATAATCTTGTTCCTACAAATCCCTCATACTCAACTTTATAGGTTATTTCTTTATGAAAGTTCATCTCCATGTTTTGGACCTCCGATCCTTATCTCTGCATCTATTAAAACCACATAACACTATTTAAAAAAAAAATTAAAGTATGTCTAGCTCATCTAAATTTTCTATGGACAAATCTCAATTACTAAATAGTTCTAATTATAGAATTTGGAGAGTTAGGAGGAAATCCATCTTTATGGCTTCAAAAGCTATGGGATTTAGTTATTGATGTTGAAAAACAACCCACTAGGAGACAAGATAACCTGAAAGCTTGAGTGTATTTTCCCAAAAATCCCAAGAGGCCATGTCAATCCTGTTGCAAAGCATTAAAGATGAATTATTGTTTCACATAGGACACATGGAATCTCCATCTGATGCATGGAATCAATTACAAACTATGCATGAAGGTAGTCATTAATCATGGAATTGTTTATAACTCTAATGAAAGGAGATGAAAATATATTTAATTACCTAGCCAAAATTAAGAATATTAAGGATCAATTAGATGGCTATAACTATGAGTTATTTTAAGATAAGTTGTATTTTATTATTCAGATTAACATTCATGAAAATTTTAGAAACTACATCTCTATCTTGAACTCTAAGTATCAAAATGAATCTAATTTTCCTAATTTGTATACTCTATCATCTCTTCTAATTCAATGATAAATATTAATGGAGAATTTTGATTCAAAATAATATTCCTCTCAAGCATTGTTATCCCAAAATTAGAAATTTGTTAAAAATCAGTTCAACAATAATTCTAATAAGAAATCTAAGTTCAATCCTAACAACAATAGGAATAATCAAAAGTTTAAAGTTAAGTTTGATGGCACTTGTACTAAATGTGGATTTTTTTCATAAAGAATATAAATATTATTCTAATTTAAATAAGTCTAATAACATTGCTAACAAAAGAAGAACTTCAACAAGAGAAAGAAGAATAAAAATTAGAATCATGTCAAAAACCAAGCTAATAATGTTGAGCAATCTATTGATCTCTCGGCTTCTAATGATAATGAATGGATCTTAAATAGTGGTGCCTCTAGGCACATGACCTATATTCATAAAAGTATTTCAAATGTTGTGAAATTTCATGAAAATATGTATTTATGTGATAATTTTTTTCATTAAGTCTGAAATTTATGGAAATGTTAAGTTAGAAAATTGAGCTATTAGAAATGTTTTATTTGTTCCTAATTTGAATAAGAATTGTTTATATTTTTCTCAACTAATCAAGAAAATTGTAAAGTTGTGTTATTAAAAGATAAATGATGTGTAAAGAATGATCTTGCAATGTTTTTATTGTTGGTATCCATAAAAATGGTTTGTATATATTTTATGGATTTGTGTTTAAATCCTATGTTTATTCTTCTTCTTGTAATGATATTCAATTGTGGCATGAAAGGATTGGGCATGTGAACTTTAAGAGTTTGTATGAAATGTCTCATCTTAACCTTTTGATAGGTCTTCCTAAGATGAAATCAAACCATGGATCTTGTGAAATTTATTTTGTGGTAAGAAACATGTTGAACCATTTCATAAACATCATGAGTCTAATTCCTATAACTTGTTGAGTTAATCCATAGTGATGTAAGAGGTCCTTTGGAAGTTCCCTCTCTTGGTGGAGCCTTGTATGTTGTAAGTTTCATTGATGAATTTTCTAGAATGAAATCTTCATATTATATTAATAAAAATTCTGATGTTATGTATAGTTTCAAGAGTTTAAAGCATTAGTTGAAAATATGGCTTATCTAAAAATCAAAAGAATAAAAATTGATAATGGAGGTGAGTATATTAATAATAATTTTGATGATTTCAGGATCAAAGAATAAAGCATATTGAAAACAAATCGACTTAAATACAAAATTTTGGCTATTACTATAAATGTTAGGCAAACCAACCCAAAAAAGTAACTTTTGCCAAGAAAAATTAGGTGAAATAGCAAACGACCTGACACCTCAAAATTAGGCAAATCCAAATTTAAAAACCCAAATATTTGTGAATTAACGAAGATTCACCACTAAATTTACACTACATTGAAGATCAAGTAGCATATATTTTTATAAAGCCATTGTGTGCTATAAATTTTTACAAATTTCATGTCATGTTAGTCCTTTCAGAATTTAGCTCAAATGATCATGTGGATGACCTTGATCTCCACCTTTGAATCAGATGAGCATATGTTGTTTGAATGGAATTATCATGTCGAATGATGTTGATCTTCACCTCGAATAAGATGAGCATGAATCAAATGATCATATGAATGATGTTGATCTTCACCTCTAAATAAGATGAGCATGACTCAAATGATCATGTGAATGTCGTTGATATTCACATTTGAATCAAATGAGTGTATGGCCTTTTAAAGTTTCCCTTAAGGGGAATGAACATGTCAATTCCACCCCTTATCAGCCTAGTTATGCCAATTATAAACTCCATAGACTCTTTTCACTATGTTTAAGTAAATAATCACTTCATGTGACTTTACTTGTAATACCCAACAAATCAATAGATAGGAGAGATTATTATTTTATAAAAGAATCCATAATCTTATGTAAGGCTTCGCGATTAATCACTTTATCTTGAAAATTTGTTTTGTTCCTATGTACCGCGAATGTTTCCAAACTCCATCAAGCACTATAACTTTGTCTTGCATCGCAAAGATGTTTTTCGTAACACCCATAGGACATTAAAAAGATTTGTGTTGTGGATTTTCTAAAAATTGCGGATCACTATGTAGTGTCTTGCATATTTTCCAAAAATATGCATAACATTACTATTTTGTACCATGGTATGTTTTTCTTAAAACCCGCAAGACATTAAAAGGCTACGTGCTTGGATTTTTAAAATCCGCATGAGAACACTAAACCTTTAACCATAGATTTTCCAAAATCCTTGAAACACTAAAGCTTGATGCCACAACATGTTTTTTTAAAACCACGGAAAACTAAAGCGGAGTAGTATCTTTTGTAAAATCCACGAATCAAATTGCTTTGTTTGCATGCTATCCTAAATCACTTTGATGATTTATGGATTGTAATTCCTTTTGTATAAAAAGGTGACTTGGCATGTGTTATGAGGAACAATTGTTATATGATTTCATGTTAGCCTAAATCATTTTGATGATTTATGGATTGTAATTCCTTTTGTATAAAAATGTGACTTGGCATGTTTCCCTACTTAATATTAAGGGGGAGTGTTGGGGTTTTTAATATTAAGCGAGAAAACCATTTTGTTAAAACCCACCCAGAAGACTAAAGGCCTTGGCTTAAACTTATGTTTAAAACATAATGTGGAAAATCCCATATTGCATTGACGAATATTTAAATTTGAATTATAAGAGTGACCCATACAATGGGCCACCCACCTTGTATAAATTTTTTTATCTCATTTGAGATTATTGGTAACAAACAAAAAGGTAACACACACATGGGAATTATGCAAAGCAATGCGAGCATATGCAAGAAAAATGATGTGAATGATGTGAGCTGATTTATACACATGATTGAATGTTTGTGATAGTTCGTAATTACTTTTAAAAGGTGTAATTGCAGAGGATCTACCATAAATAGTGGGAAGGTTGGGTGAAATTCAATTCTCAATAAAGATAAGTGATATTTTTAGTGGGTTTTTACCAAATTTTTTCCCACTTAAATATGGGTTTTGTGTTCATTTGTAATGTGTTATGGGCTCTTTACATTAAACTATAATGCACTCTATAAATCCATAATCTATGTTTAATTCATTATAATTTGTTGTACAATCATAAACTATAATCCTTGGAAAATTCATGGTGGATATCTAATTTGTGTTTATTATTTATCCCCACATTTCCTAACATGTGTGTGAGCTACTATAGGTCAAATAACATACAATAATAAATTTTTGTAACGGCTCACATAATAGTCTTGAGGTGGGAGTTGTCATTAAGTAAATTTGATCTCTTTAATTAGTGGAGATATGGTCCTATAAATGTAATGTACCTCACCACACAATATAATAAGTGTTTTATTGAAACAATATCAAGCTTTTTCCTCGATTTTGTAACCAAATCATTATTCAAATTATCAATGTCTTAAGTCAACAAAAATACAATAAACAATCAATTCTTACAAATGCAAAACAATTTGGCCCAACTTACTAATCAACCTCAAATGGTCTCTTAGGGAAATACAAACCAATTCCAATCCACTCCCCTTCCTATTTGTATGAATCGAAAACCCATGTCCCAACCTCTATTCAATTATTCCTTAGAGATCTCTAGCCTTGCCTTGATACATGGTGATATCCTTATCTCCTACCACATTAAAATAATCATTTGAGAAAGTGAAATGTTAAGACTATCTCATGAGAGAATGTGAATAGCCTCCCCTAATAAACAACTATCCAAGAATGTACACGTTTTCATGTGTCCCAAAAACAAGAACACTTATGATAGAGTTAAAAGCACTTTTTTAAGGAACCTCTTCGAATATGACCATCCATGGCATAGATCTTTCCACTCCTAAACCACAACCAATTTCTCACTCCAATTCTTCCCCCATAATGAATGTCACCAACCTCTTTCTAAGGAGGAGTTGTGAAATAGTTTACCCAACCATTTACCATTATTGTAGATGTTTCCAAAGAGGCATGCACCCTTTAAAGAGTGGTGTGGTGTCTCCCTTTCCAACTGAAAAATTGCAACACTCTAGCCTATGGTTTACCTATATGTTGGAGTGAGTCTCTAGAAAGGGTAAGTTCCCCTAGTGTAACACCTAAAACTAGCTTCTACTCCTAAGACTACTCTACTCTATTGAATAAACAGAAAAGGGAGAAGTATTTAAGGGGAAAAATGAAAACATGATGATACACCGTAAAGTACGATAGACTTATTTAAACCACATAGATGAATCATGGGAGCCACACACACCATACACAACTCATAATGGATATGTAAATGCAAAAGTGCTTCAAAGAAGGGTTTGAATCTATGAAAAAATAAATTAGGAAAACAAATGTCTCCGAAAAAGGGAAATTTGGTAAGCTCCACAACAAGATCCTACACACACTTGTTAAACACAATCTATGACCTATAAATTAACATATTGTTGACACAAAATCACACACTTGGGTACATTTCTAGGTCCTAAAAGAATACTAGAATTTACATGATTCCTAAGCAAGAAAACTAGTGGTTGAAAACTATCTTTGGCCTCTTTTCTATGTTGTTTGCTTCATTTTTGTCTCACACACCCTACAAACACCAAATCAATCCTTTACTTCTTTATATTTTATGGCTTCAAAAACTAGTGCTTAGCCAAGATAAGCAACACCCAGTGCTCCTATCCCCTTTGGGTGCCCCTAACCCTTTCTTATCTTACTTGCTTATTTTGGGTCTCTTTTATCTTTTGGGCATCTTTTTCACTTATGGGTTGGCCTTCCAATTGTCAATTACAAAATTCAAATAAGGGAATCATATAAATACATAGTTATGTTTTCAAAATAAGGGACCAAGCACTAAGCATATACTATCATCACCTAAGCTTGCATCCAAAGGAACTAAAGATCACTAAAGGCATCCATCTAGCATCCATTCAGGGACAAGGGATTGCATATTCTCGTTATACACTACATAGGAAGGGGAAGTTAAATCTATTTCATCCACACATACTATAGATTTCTACATTCGGATCTAACATGCTATCAAGTGTAACTTACATTAGGGCATCATAGGGCACAATTCCTACACACACACACATAAGAACTACATGGAATCTGAGATGTAGTGCAACACTTGGCTGGAAGTTCACTCTTGGGGTGACCATCGAGGTCATTTCGACTCCCCATATTGTATCATTATTTTTATGTTTGATGTGGTTTGTGGAATTGTGCAGGTGATATTTTGTTTTACAGGTTACAGGTACCATCGATGATCATAGTGTGATCAATAGGTGATCAATATGAAGTAATTGTGACATCATTATAACACATCATAGATCATATTTCAATCTCCTTCACAATCATCAATGTTAGGAAGAGGTATTGAGCACTTAGGAGCCCTTTCCCTATCCTAGGTGCCCCTTTTCGGCTTCATTCCTAGCTGAAAAAATTATAGTGTGCAGTAACAAAACTCTTCCCAATCAATGCATCACTTTTCCCAGTCCAGATCTGTCCCAGGCCGAGCGTAAATCAGCTAATTCTTCTTTCTCCATATCTTACTTAGGGTTTTTAATTTACATGCTTATTTTTCTTATGTCATATTATATCTTAACATATGTATATCAATGTTTACATCAGTTACTTTGTAATAGGGTTTAGTAAAAATCTATTTTCTTAAATCATTTGGTGAACCCGACTAGGATTCACACTTGATGATCTCCACCCACCGCCTCTCTCTCCCCACCTTTATCATGGATGTGTCTTTATTACTACTACTTATGGCCTCTTTGTCTTCCATTTATCGAGTCTTTCTGCACGTAATCCTCATTCCTCTTCACTTATGCTTGGGAAGTCTTGTCTTAACTACATTGGTGGTACTTTGATCATAATCATACCGATATCACATTTCCCATGCCTTTTTGCCACATTTATAATTGTAATGATTCATTCCTTTGTTATACTCAAAATCTCACCCATTACTATGCACACAATTTTCCACAACTACCTTTCACTGATGAAGAATATGCTATGGGGATGTACAATCTATGCCATAATGGCTCTTTATATGATCAACCCCACACTATTTCTTACCAATTTTATAATCCAAATCCAATAGGCTATGATCCTAACACTAATGATCTCTTAGATGAATTCACTTGATCTTTCTACAATCACACACTTGGGGGAATCAAGCTTTCTTTTTCCCCCTATTATCATTATATCTCTATTATCTCTACTACCACGCTTTGTGCTTCACATCTAATCTTTTTCACTACTCTTATGTGCTTTGATATATGCCTTGTATCATCATTACCATATGATGCACTCTAGTTCCACGGATCATACTCGACTTACGAGGATCTAAATCTGAAATGAACCTCAACACATTAACTTTTCACACTCTAGACTTCATGATCTATCTTTCTAGAACACATTTTCAAAACATTTTTGATGGCGTACTCTTTTCTATGGTTCATTCTTGATTATTGAGGGTATTTTATAAATGAACCTCATCTCATACACATCCTCTAGGGGGGACACACTACTCCTACAATTATTCACACATTGCATACCACTCAATTCCACTCACTCACAACATTTGCATATCTTGCTTATATCTATTGTTTCTAGCTTATTCTACTTACATATTGCATTTTCTTACTATGTTAGCCGGATACTCAATGCAATGTCCCCTTTCCAATTGAAGAACTTTGGCCTTTTTTCCAACTTGATGGCCAAAAGAAAAATATAAGGGTGACTTAAGTCACAATAAATTATTATAGAGTGTTATAAAAAAATGAAATAAAAATATTAAAACACTTATATTAATTTATTTGGCTTAATAAAAATAAATGATAATCCCTATGGTAAATACAATTTTCCTTGAGGGAAAATATCATTATAAGGAGATTTATTATATTTTATTCTTCCTAGATAGGATTATGGCGACTTGGTCCAAAGAGGAGTAATGAAGCTTAGGAAGAATAAAAATATAATTAATTTATGTATTCTCCCTAGAGAAATGTGACTTGCACTAGGAGGGAAATGTTGTTAGGAAAAACATTTAATATGGGAAAATATTAAATGAATGCATAGGGAGAATCATGAATGTTGATTGGAGGAGAAAAAGGTTGTTTTGGGTCTCTTTTCTATATAAGGAGAGGTCGACTTGCTTGTAAGACATCCATAAATTTTATATGACATTTTTGTCTTGAATGAGCTCTTAGCTTTTACAAAAATTCAAGGATGAAACCCCTTGTGAATTCTACCTCTTGTGGATGAAAAACCCCAAGAGTTTGAGAGGGTTTTTCACTCATAAAATCGTAACATTGCCTTGTTTTTGTAAGTTATCATGGTGATTACTTTTCATATAAATTCCCATTGATTGTAATTTGATTTTCAGTAAGGCAATAAAGGCCTGGATGCATTTCTAATGTTAGTAAAATTTGTGTCTTTGAAGGTATTTTGGTGAATAAATTGCAGCAATATTTCTTCTATTAGATCGACCCAATCTGGGAAATATTTGGCATGTTTTATGAGGTATTTAGATCTGAAAATTATTGTCAAATATCTCCCAATTTTTATGAATTAAAGTGCAGCAGTTTCATAATTTTTTGAGTGGTTTTTAGAGGGTTTCTAGGTAGTTTATTAATCAGATTTCAGATCTGATTTCTGAGTTGTATTGGCAACTATAAATTCTGATTTTCATATATTTTGGCTTCTAAAAATATGGCAATCAGTTTGTGAAAAGAATATAATTTTTTGAGAGTGATTTGCATTGGTTTCTCATCCAAACCCTAGTCACATTTCCTCTATTTAAATCAGATTTACCCTAATTTTATTGCCATAGCTTTCAAAAATTATATCTTACTATTTGTGAGTGAGAAAAATTCATTTTGGGCAAAGAGATCCATTTGGGGATCTTTTAGTGGTATCAGAGCAATGTTCCTCCCACATGTAGGGTTTTTATTTGGTGATAGAGCTGAAATCATGGGAGATAAACAAGTAAGCTTTCCATGGGATCTGGATAGATATCTTCTTAATAAAATGGTAGAAACCTAGCAGCGGTTGATTTAGACCTTGGAACATATGGGCTCCACTCTTGACAAGTTGGCATTGGATATGTCAAGAGATAGGAGAAATAGTTTGAGGGTCAGATAGGATCGGAGGCCTAGATCATCATCACTTTCTATTAGCAAAGGTCCCACGCCACTAGCTTATGAATTGTTTATACATGGAAGGAATAGTGAGTCTTCACATATGGATGATACAACTCTTCATGAGAGTGCTTCGGTGTCTTCAAGTTCCAATGAGGTATGCAAAAAATTATATGATGAATTTGATAGACATGTCGATGATTTATTTACATCATCCTTGCAAGAGGTTTCACTAGAAGCTTCTACTTTAGAGGCTAGCATAGAGCATGTTAGAGTTTTGGATAGCAATGACATGGATTCATTGGGTGATCATAAGGCATCTTCTAATGTGATAGTCACATCATCTACACATGGAGAAAAATCAGATCTAAACTTGGAGAGAAATCATCCCATTATGTATTCCAAAGAAAAGAAGCTCCAAAAGGTATGATTTCCGTTGAGCAAGATAAAGGTGTTAGTGAAAATTTTCTTATTAGAGAAACTATTCCCGTGCAAGAAAATATATTTGTATATGCAAGCAAATAAGATGCAATGGAAACTCGTAGAAAGTGTGTGGAATCGAATAGAAGAGATAGAGATGCTATATTTATAGTCACTCAATCGAGACAACACCTAGAAGAGTTTAAGGAGAAGATGCGGTTATCGACAATGGAAGCTAGGAGCCTTTATCCATAAAAAAAGCACTCTAAGACCCTAGGGAGGAGCTGGCACATGAGAATAATTCATAATTTTCAAATTGATGATCATGTCGTTCATGGAGTTTAAGGGGGATCGGTAGAGACTTGATGATTTTTTGATGGCATTCATAGTGGACCAGCCACTCCAGAGTTTTCTTTGATGGGTGTTGAATACATCCATAACATATCTTTGGTTATGCCACGCTTGTATATTTTATTATGATAGGGCAGCTCTCTATTTGTTGATTGTTGACTTCATCTTCATTGATTTGTAAGGGTTAATAGCTGTTCTACTTGGAACTCCATGTTACTTTTTGATATTTTAGTATCTACATCAGCTTTTGGTAGGCATTGGAGTATGACTTCATGAGAGGTTGATGGTGTGGTAAGAGGTACATCATCTTTGTTGTTGCGTAGAATTATCATGATGACATTCAGATTTCTTTCCCTCATGAGAAGCATGACAAATTAGAGGACATTGTTTACATTATGGATTATGTTGAACCATTGGTCCATACTCATGAGCATCATGAGAGCTATATTTTTGGCAAGATTTTCTTCACTTGATAGGTATAGGTGTAAGACTTGCAGATCACTTCAACATGTTTTGTCTATTGTGCATGACACTTGGACAAAATAAAAATTAGGATTGCTTGAGGGCAAGCAATTTTGGGAAGGGAGGAATGTAATGTCCCATTTTCCAATCTAACACCTTTGGCCTTTTTGTCATACTTTCTAAAGCTAAAGGAAAAATATAAGGAGTGATTTGTACACACCCAAAATTACATGTGCTACATTATCAAGAAAATGTTTATAAAGGTCCCAGTGATGATTCAAAATCCTTTCAAGAAGGTGTTCGAGCTCCAAAACCCATCACGTAGTATATATTTGTAGCCTAGATAGCCTTACTTATCTTTTCCTTGCATTTTTATAGCTTCCCCCTTCTTTCTATGCTTGTTTTGGCCTTGATGCCGGACCGCCACCACCGCCTGGGTGGTGGTTCGCAAACCACTACCCCGCCACAGGGGCGAGTAGTCCTGAAAATCGCCACCTGCTACGTGTGAGGTGGCAGGCGGCCACGATTTTTTCCATAATCTTCATGCGACATTCACTTAAGTTTACCTTTTGAGAGCACATCTGTGAGATGAATTTGCTAAAAATAGCTTCGTTTGCTTGGTTCTCCTTGTTCCTTCTATTTTTAAATAGATTTAATGAGTGGAATTGCCTCTTCATTGCCTTGTGCATGAAGTAACCTTCTATCCTTCATTCCTATATATTCCATGCTTGTATTCAAGTAAAAGGGGCCTGAGAATTTTGTGTATCTTGCATTGTTGTGCTGCCATAATCTTGTTAGGAATTGCATAGCCAAGTTCATATCTCTTGTGCTATCTTTCTTCTACTTGCATTATGTCCAGATTGCTTCCAAGCTACCATCGCTCAAGCGCCATCCTCTTGTTGTTGTTCTTTGCATTCCCAATCCTTGGACTCACATGAACACTCAGAGAAAGAAAGGAAAGAATTGAGGGGACAAATACTCATACTACTTGGATTTGCCAAAGCTCTTGCTCTTCTAGGTTGGAGTTGTGTATTTGTTTGCTTTGTTTTGTCAAATTGTCAATTGCATATCAAATAGAGTAGAGAAACAATTCATTTCAATTAATCTAGATAATTGCAAGTAGATCAAATCAATAGGAAGTTTTCTCTTCAATATTGTCAGGGAAGTTGTGGGGGAACAATAGCTCTAGTTAGAGTCATGATTTGTTCTTCACTTTTGAGGTAGGGTTGGAAAGATTTTATTTGAATTAGAATAGATCTTAGATTTAGATTCACACATCTGCACAAATAGCTAGCTACATCCGGCTAGTTATTTGTTTTAAAATTATTTATTAGATTAGATGCATTGTCTGAAAAGTTAGAAAAGCACAAAAATATTTATTTCCATAGATTAGTTTGTTTTATTTCTTTGTTATGATATATTGAGAAAACACCAAAAATATAGCTTAGATTTCCTTTGATAGATAGTTTATTTACCAAAAATAAATCGATTCATTTTGCATGACCATCAACGGTCCGCAACAGGAAAAGACCTACAGTTGTGATCCTATGGTCCCACAACCCAACAGGCCATAACTAAAGCTAACATTGACACACGTTTGCACTTAACAATCTTACGCACACTGCCAAATACATAGAAAATAAGACAATTAGAGACCTTGAACATAGTTGCTTACCAGGCCTATGAATTTTTGGGAATGCTCTCGAAATAGGATTTGATTGCATGAATGACCATATAAGGGCCTCCCTCAATGAGTCTTCCGTTGTGACCCATGGTCTCCATGACCCCAATGGGCCTACTAGTCAGTTAGATATCAACACTAGCTTATGCACACATGTATTCATATCTTTACCACTTCCACTTGATATTATCACACAACTTTCATTATTGAATATAGCAGCTGATCAGGCTAATACTTTTTGGACAAGACCAGAAAATTGCCCTTAGTTCCTGCAGCTCCACTACATCTCTTGTCTCAATTTCCATGACCTTGTTTGAAAACCCATACGGGGCACCTGCAAGTTACTTTCCACGTATTCATGACCAATCACTAAAATCTCGGAACTTAACTAGACATAGATTGGAGTCTTTGAGTAAAGCTATCATATCGGAGACTCTACCATCACACCCCTTCAGGTTAGGAGAGCATTCTTTGCCTTAGATTCACATATTCCATTATTACGTGTTGAAGACATAAGGTTTCCCAATTATCTTGGTCATCACCATCATTTTTACTCCCATTTCAATTCCACATCGGTTGTCTCGGCATGACCTCGAGAGTTTGGGTGTGAAGAAGGTCACATGTTTATTTTTATCGTACAAAATTGGTGAACTTTGAAGTGAAGAGCTAGTCTCTAAGCATTTCCCCTTTAAATCTATCCTTTATTCCATGCGGGTATTCTTATACCCCGAATATGTTGGGATATGATGAGTACATTCAACCCATCCGGGTTTTGACATGTACCAATACCAATAAAATATACCACAATATTCACCTTCACTTTCAACATGGGTAGACAACCACTCATCCACTCAGAACCCTCTACTTAGGGGAACCATTGTTGGTTCTTTTGTACGCATCAAAGAATTGGATCAAGTCACTCAAACTTATCCTCTTGAACAATCAAGTTCAAATAACATGACATTCACTGGTGAAGAGTTCATCTCCTCAAGTATTGTTTCGACATCCCATTACCATGCAATCTGATCAACTCCCCCATCTTGATGAGGAGTATTTAGCATGATATGCTAGGAGTGAGCAGCAATTCTAACAAATGAACCTATATTTCGATAGGTTGCAAGGAAAGGTGATGTCTTGCTTGAGAAACAATACTACCCCTCCACTAACCAAAATACAACCAACCATGAGGGGTGGCAACATCATGAACAATTCATAACAGGATACCATACTCCTCAACAACCTCCATGGGTTAAACCAAGGTATCTAAGCAAGGTATTTCCCGTCGAACGGGTGATGTCATTTCAAGCTTTGGTTGATAAAGTTAAGGAGTTAGAGCTTTCCATAATACATAGAATTCATATGCGGGGTGTAGGCATGGGATCCTTCCTACCCACAAAACTATGGGAAAGTGTCGACCACTAAATCTTCCACTCTATACATGAATACTCCAAATCATGGGGACTTGTTAGCTGGGATGGGTACCTTGGGTATGCCTCCTCTAGCTACATATGAATATCTACAATAGGTGCCAGCCTGAAGTGCATTCTCAAATGCTATACCATATGGAAAAGTGATGTTCCACGGCTTTGTGCCTTTAGCTCCATATCAAAGTAATCAACCCCTTATATATGCACATGTATTCTAAATCTCCACAGGGGGACATGTACTCCTACCCAAGTCCATATGGACAATCATAGGGATGTCATAGGCCTTGCCAAATGTCTATTTTGTCCCATTTTAGTAGCCAATGCAACCCCCACCTCCCAACAAGGGTCTTGATGGTGGAAATGTATGTAATGGGACTTATTCTGAATATCTCAAAGAACCCCTATATTTCTCTATTTGGGTAGTCATGCTCCAGACCCTTTCCTAATCTCCCAAAGTTCAAAGGGGAGGGTGATCCAAATTCCCACATCAAGGCTTATGCAAAGGTCATTCGAGAGTTTGCTCCTATGGAATGCGTTGTTGCAAATATTTTCCCTAAGACACTTGAAGGTATTGCTCTCGACTGGTATTATAGGATACTAGAGGCTTCAATACACTCGTTCAAACAACTCGTGTTAGAATTTATCAAATATTTTGATATGAACAAGCTTTTGTGAACAGGAATTAGATAATTTATTCATATCAAACAAGAACATAACGAATCCGCAACCCACTTCATTCGAGGTGGAAAAATGTTCTCTACTCTTCCATGCAAGTGCTCCAAACATGGATCAAACAAAACTTTGTGATTTGTTCCTTCACTCCCTCAACAGGAGACAAAGGAAGAGGTTCAAAAGTTCCCATTAAGGAGCTATGAAGAGGTGCTAGAGGGTGCTCTTCGGATCGACCAAGCAGGCCATCGACAAGTGGTCGTAAGACCTATGGAACAAATGGGAATTTAGTTACCCCTGTTCAAAGCACTTCGGTTACTCCAACAATACAAACAACAATCAAGGACCAAAGATCCTTAACAAGAATCATGGAGTCATGACCGATGGTGTAACTGATCAACCCAAAAAGCCTAACATTTTCAATCCCACTGGTATATGTGCTATGAATAACAACAACAATGGCAATAACAATGGTAACAATCAAGAGAAACAACAAGTTTTCACCCTCGATAAACGTTGTGGATTTTAATCATCCCCAAAATAGCAACAACCTCAGCCACAAAGACAAATACCAACCCCAAGCCCTAACAAATACCTCAACCAATTCCAGAACTAGGGGCAAGGGTTCCAAAGTGTTAATTATAACAATCAACAACCAAACAACAACCGTGGATTTGTACAACAACAAGGGACAAACCAAAGGCCTCGGGATTATGATCCCAACCTATATTGTAGTTTTCATAGGTCCGTGAGAATGACACAAGAACAATTGTAATAAGTTTTTGCAGTGGTTTCCAGAAGACCAAAGATAGTTGTTTGTCGACATGTTTCTAGCCAACCCAACTACACCTAGTCAAAACACCTATATGGGACCGGTGTCTCCACAGAATACACCATTGGGAATCTTCAACGATCCTCTCCCCACGCATCCAAAGGATGGTAGACTGATCCTAACGGTTTGAATAAAGGTATTGTAATAGGGACTCATGATCATGAAGCCTCAACTTCAAACCCGCAGGTGGCGCCTCCTTTGGATGGTCATTAGAAAACGAAGATTGTAGGTTTGGTTGAGTTAGATGCTAAACCCCAAGTTAATGCTATAGCAAGAGCTAGAGACTATTCATCACAACCAATCCTGATTTATCCAGTTGTGTCGGATAGTCTTCATGACATGCTAAGCAAGCCAATAGGGGCTTATGACTTGATCAGTGATCTAACCAAGACCTTTTCACACATTTCCTTTTAGATCTACTTGAAGAATTCCCCCACTCATTGAGCTGCTCTCTTGGAAGCGCTTGGTCTCGGCCATTTGACTAACGTTACCCCTACGCCAGAGGCGTAGATAAACCATATAGAATTTGACGTTTTCCCTCTAGGGCAGCCTAAAAGGGATATTGGGTTTGTATTTGACATAAGCAAGATGCCTACGGATGCTGAAATAGCTCGTAGAGGCGATCTACCTTGTTTTTGTAGGTTTGGATCTACAACAATGTGACTATGTGAAGTGCGCAATGATCGATGATGGGGAAGCAATTAATATAGTCCCCTTCTCTTTTCTTTAGAAGTTAGGATATGGGGAGACTAATTGCTCCTCGACGTGAAACACATTGAGGGGCTACGATAGTCTCAAGGTGACCTCAATTGGAACCATAGTATTACTAGTCACTCTTGGACCCAAGACGGTGCTTACTGAGTTTTATATTATAGATTGGGAAACCAACTATAATATGATCCTTGGTCATCCTTGGATCCACCGCATGAAAGCAATCCCCTCCACCCTATTCCAAGAAGTTAGATTCTTGCATTTAGGGAAAGGTCTTTGTCACCCAAGGTGATCCAAAGCCCTTTGATATACATTTGTCCAACTTGAGGAAAAATCCAGGGGTCCACTCTAATTTGAACTTCCCACCAACCAGTTAAACAAACCGGCAAACGCAAGTTACCAAAGAGAATTTGGTTCCCACAACAGAATTAGAGGTTACAGGTTTGATCGAGGGTATTCCAATGGTCAAGGATGAAAGTGTTGTTGTAGAGATGGTATTGTTAGGAACTACAACAAATATTGTTGAACTATTAGAAAAGGATTTTCCTATCCTTCTCCCCTTTGATTCCATGGGTATGGGACATGCTTTGGGGCTTGGTTCCCTTCCAGCGGATGAGGTTTGTATGGTAGATGTAACTAAGATAAAAGGAGAACTCACAAAGGATGACTCAACATCTATTCTTTCCAGTAACTGTTGGACCCTCCATTTTGATGGGGCCAAGTGTCACTTTGGCTAGGGCATATGCAATCCTTACTTCACCCAAAGGAAGGGTTTTACCTTTTGATTTCAAACTGAATTTTGAATGCACAAATAATGGGGCCAAATATGAGGCTCTCCTACTAGGTATCATTGTAACTAAGAGAATGGGCATCCTCAATATTAGGGTGTTGGGTGATTTGGAGCTAGTCGTAAATCAAGTATCCGAGGTATACGAGACTAGGGCTGAACACTTACAACTCTACAAAACCACCATGTTGGGCCTAACTAAGGAGTTTGATTTTATATCAATCGAGGCAGTTCTACATGAAAAAAACCTTCTGGCAGAATCTATAGCAACTTCCACCTCACGCTTCACCCCAAAAGTAGTGATTTACAGATACCAACTCATAGGTTTCACTCCACGTTGAATCATTGATTTGCAAAAGTGCCCTAAGCGTCAATGTTGACATATGTGGAAGTTGAAGACTAGCTTGACTCTTTAGACCCTATTGATAGGGATGAGTCAACCTTAAGTTACTTAAATGCTCTGGCAGAGTTGCATCTTACTTGTCAAGAGGTAGAATTTTCCCTAATTCCACGTTCCTCCTCTTATTTTGGCAATCCAATGATTGAGTCCTCTCCGGGAAAAGATCTTGAGATTTATGATGTAGAAGAAGAAGGGGATTTGGAGTTTCCTCCAGCCCCACCTGAGTTTGAGGAGGGTAATGCCTCCTTAATCGAGGGAACGATTGATATAAACATCGGATGAAGGAGGAACCAAAAATCTTAAAACTAGGGTCCTCTCTAACTCTGGAGGAAATAGAAATTCATACCCAAATCCTCAAGGAACATCAAAAGACTTCACATTTAGTTACAAAGAAATGATAGGAATTGCACCACACATAGTAATTCACAATCTCATCACTAAGCCAAACGCTAAACCAATTAAGTAGAAATCAAGACCTATGAAGCCAAAGGTGGCCCTTATGGTAAAAGAAGAGGTAATGAAGCTTCTCCAAGTAGGATTTATCAAGCCTATCTGATTATTCACAATGGGTATCTAACATTGTCCCCATCCTCAAAAAGAATGGAAAGATCCATATTTGTCATAGACTTCGGGACATTAACAAGGCTTTTCCCAAGGATGATTTCTGCTACCATCCATTGATGTTATCATTGATGCAATAACTGGATTTGAGTTGTTGTCTCTTATGGATGGGTTTTCGGGATATAATCAAATCAAAATCTCTACCGAGGATCAAGCTAAAACTACATTTATAACTCCTTGGGGAACCTATTGTTATGTTGTCATGCCATTTGGTCTTAAGAATGTTGGCTACATATCAATGAGCAATGACCTACATATTCCATGATCTTATTCATAAAATTGTGGAATCCTATGTAGATGACCTACTGGCCAAGGCCAGGAAGCGCTGTGATCACCTAGAGGTGCTTCGTATCATTCTCTCACACTTGATTGAGTATGGTGTCACATTAAATCTAGAAAAATGTGTATTTGGTGTAACAGGTGGTAAATTCTGGGTTACATTATATCTTCACGGGGGAATTGATGTTGACCTAGCCAAAATCTGGGCTGTGTTAGAAATGGTTCTCGCCATTAGATGAGTCTAGTATTAGATATTTTCTTGGGAAACTTGGTGCAATCCAAGGTTCATCCCTAACTTAACCTTCGCCATTCATCCAATCAACAATTTGTTGAAGAAATATTATAACATTGATTGGATGGAGGAATGTGATGAGGCCTTCGAGGTAGTTAAATGATTTTTGTTATCTCCTCCCATGCTAATGCCACCAAGGTCAGATCACCCTTTGATCTTATATTCATGGGCTACAGACGTTTTGCTAGCCTATATGTTGGCTCAAGAGGACGATGACAAGTGAGAACATGAGATGTTTATTTTATCAATCAGACGTTACTCGATTATGAGACATGCTACATGCAGGTAGAAAAGGAATGCCTTGCCATAGTTTTTGCAACCAAGTGCTTAAGACATTATATGCTCAATCAAGAAACAAGGGTCATCGTCAAGTCAGACCACTTACAAACATTCCTCATGTAGGGATCCTTGTCTAAAAAGGTTGGGCATTTCATTACATTAATGGGTGAGTTTGAGTTAACGTTTGTAAATCAAAAATCCGTTAAGGGTCAAATCATTGCAGATTGGTTGGCTGATAATCCATTAGATGGGGGTGATTTGGTAGATTTGGACTTTCTGATGAGTGTGTATATTTCATTGAAACTAGGCCCCCTATCTCTGTATGCCCTTGGTACACTGACATTATTAATTTCATCATGGACCACACGTACCCAGAAGGGGCAACGTCACAACAAAGAAGGTGGTTACACATAATTGCCACTAAGTACATTATCCTGGAACAAGTGCTTTATCACAGAGCCTTTGACGAAATGCTATTGAGATGTGTTGATGCTAAAGAGTCTAAAAGGATTATTTATGAGTCACACAGTGGGGTATGTGGTGGTCACTTCGGTGGCTATGCCACTGCTCGGAAGATACATCAGATGGGTTATTTCTGGCCCACCCTAGAGCATGATGCGGTAGATTTTGTGCTGCAGATGCCACAAGTGTCAAGAATTTTCCCACGAGATCCACATAACGACACGAGCTTTACAACCAATCACAACTCCATGGCCCTTCTCCATGTGGGGCCTAGATCTAATAGGGAAATTCTCTCCCTCGTCACATAAAGATAGGCCATAATTTCATAATCATCAAAACAAAGTACTTTACCAAGTGGGTAGAGGCCATGCCCTTACCACTGTCCCATCTGTAATCACTAAGTTCATCTAAAACTTTGATCATTTTTTAGGTATGGAGTGCCACGGGTCATTATTTGATAATGACACGTCTTTCAAAAAGGGGTGACAAGGTGCATGAGTTGTATACAAATTTTAAAATAAGTCATCACATGACTTCTCTCTACTACCCTCAGGCTAATGGAAAAGCTGAGGCTACCAATAAGACTTTAAAGTCCATTCTTCTAAAAACCATTAAGGAGAATAAATGAGATTGGCATCTAAAGATTTTTCCGGCCTTGTGGGCCTACCAAACGTTGGTTAGAACACCAACGGGGGAAACTCCCTTTCCTTAGTATTCAAATCAGTGCTAAGGTAGTTACGCCACTTGAAGTCAAAATATCTAGCCTTTGCATTTCGCTACATGGGATTTTGGGAGAGGAGGGTTATAGAGAAGCGTCATCTCTCCCAATTAGAAATCCTCGATGAAGCTAGAGTGAATGTTGAGAAACAACACGCCACTGGTGACCACCAAGGATATTGGGCGGCGGCGGCTAAGGGCTTCCCTTTCTTTCTGTGCTTGTTTTGGCCTTTAGTTCTAGGACCAACTCTCGCCCACTTGGTGTGGAGGTCTGAAACACCTGCTTTTCTTAAGGCGGCATAGTCTGATCGAATTTTTATAATCTTCATGCGATAAATTGCATGCGATGATTCACTTAAGTTTACCCTTTGAGCGCATTCGTGAGCTGAATTTGCTAAAAATAGCTTCGTTTGCTTGGTTCTCCTTGTTCCTTCTATTTTTAAATAGATTTAATGAGTGGAACTTCCTCTTCAATTCCTTATGCATGAAGTAACCTTGTATCCTTCATTCATATATATCCCATGCTTTTTCCCCAAGCTAGAAGGGCTTGAGAATTTTGTGTATCTTTCATTGTTGTGCTACCATAATCTTGTTAGGAATTGCATATATAAGTTTAGATCTCTTGTGCTATCTTTCTTCTACTCGCATTACGTCTCATATTGCTTCCAAGCTACCATTCCTCAAGAGATCCTCTTGTTATTTTTCTTTTCATTCCCAATCCTTGGACTCATATGAACACTTGAGAAAGAAAGGAAAGAACTGAGGGAAAGATACTCATACTACTAGATTTTCCAAAGCTCTTGCTCTTCTAGGTTGGAGTTGTGTATTTTTTGCTTTGACATTTGTCAAATTGTCAATTTCATATCAAATAGAGTAGAGAAACAATCATCATTTCCGTGTTTCGAAAATCGGGTAATTCAAGTTGATCAAATCAATAGGAAGTTTTCTTTCAATATTGCCAGGGAAGTCCATGGGGGAACAATAGCTCTGTTAGAGTCATGATTTGTTCTTCACTTCTGAGGTAGGGTTGGAAAGATTTTATTTGAATTAGAATAGATCTTAGATTTAGATTCACACATCTGCACAGATAGCTAGCTACATCCGGCCAATTATTTGTTTTTAAATTGTTTATTAGATTAGATGCATTGTTTGAAAAGTTAGAAAAGCACAAAAATATTTATTTCCATAGATTAGTTTGTTTTATTACTTTGTTCTGATATATTGAGAAAACACCAAAAATATAGCTTATATTTCCTTTAATAGATAGTTTATTTACCAAAAATCAATTGATTCATTTTGCATGACCATCAATGGTCCCAACAAGAAAAGACCTACAGTTATGATCCTCTGGTCCCACAACCCAACGGGCCAGAGCTAATAGCTAACATTGACACACATTTGCACTTACCTCCACCATTTCATCTGAGCAACAATCTTACACACACCGCCACATACATAGAAAATAAGATAATTAGAGACCTTGAACATATCTGCTAATCGTGCCTAGGACTTTTGGAATGCTCCTGAAATAGGATTTGATTGCATGCATGACCATATAAGGGCCTCAGCCTCAGAGTCTTTGGTTGTGACCCACAAGTCCTGCAAAGTGACCCAAGAGGCCTCAAGTGTCCTCCAATGCGTCGAGTTAGATATCGACACTAGATTATGCACACATGTATTCATATCTTTACCACTTCCACATGATATTATCACACAAATTTCATTTTGAATATAAACCTCCACGTGTCCTCTGATCGCTAAGAATTTCTCGGATAAGACCGAGAGAATCACCCTTAGTTCCTGTAGCTCCACTACATCTCTTGTCTCAATTTCCATGACCTTGTCTAGAAACCCATACGAGGCACTTGCAGGGTTACTTTCCACGTATTCCACAACCAATCAATAGAATCTCGACTGAACTAGACATCGATTGGAGTCTCCGAGTAGCTATCATATCAGACCCTACCATCACACCCCTTTAGGTTAGGAGAGAATTCTTTGCCTTAGATTCACATATTCCGTTATTGCATGTTGAAGACATAAGGTTTCCCAATTAGCTTGGTCATCGCCATCATTTTCACTCCGATTTCAATTCTACAGGGTAGAAATGTCTCGCACCTCCAAGAGGTCGGGTTCAAAACATGGGAGAAGGTCACGTGTTGATTTTCTATTGTATAAATTGGTGAACCCAAAGTGAAGAGTTAGTCTCTAAGCGTTTCCGCTTTCATCCATCCTTTGATTACGACCCAAGGTATTCTTATACCCCCGAATATGTCGGGATATGATGAATAATCGACCCATCCTGTTTTGACATGTACGGTACTAATCAAATACACCACAACAATCACCTTCACTTTCAACATGGGTAGACAACCACTCGTCCACTCAGAACCCTCTGCTTCAAGGAACCAATGTTGGTTCTTACGTACGCATCAAAGAATTGGATCAAGTCACTCAAATTTATCTTCTTAAACAATCAAGTTCAAATAACATGAAATTCATTGGTGAAGCGAGTTCATCTCCTCGGGTATTATTTTGAAACCCATTACCTTTACAATCTAATCAACTCCCCCATCTTGATGAGGAGTATTTAGCATGGTATGCTAGAGTGAGAAACAATTCCAACAAAGGAACCAATCTTTCGACATGTTGCAAGAGGCAAGGTGATGTCCTGCTTGAGAAAAACAATGATACCCCATCCACCAAGCTTTACTGAAAATACAATCAATGAGGGGTGGCAACATCATCGAACAATTCATAGCGGGATACCATACTCCTCAAAAACCTCCAAGGGTTCAACCAAAGGTATCTAAGTAAGGTATCACTCCGTCAGACGAGCGATGTCATTTTCTAGCTTTGGTTGATAAAGTTAAGGAGTTAGAGCTTGCCCGAGATACAAAAATTCATATGCAACGGGTAGGCATTGGCACTCCTTCCTACCCACAAAACTATGGGAAAGTGGTGACTACACACAAATCCACTTGATATTATCTTATCTTCACCGCTTTCACCCGATATTATCACATAGCTTTCATTGTTGAATATAACCGTTAATGATCATGCTAAGACTATCTGACAAGACTAAAGAATCACCTTAGTTCCTTGTAGCTCCACTACATATCTTGTCTCAATTTCCATGACCTTTTCTAGAAACCCATAAGAGGCACATGCCTTAGTATTCGGTTACTTTCCACGTATTCCATAACCAATCAATAGAATCTCAGCCTCCTAGACATTTCATTAGAGTCTTGGGAGTAGCTATCATATCGAGACCTACCATCACACCCCGTAGGTTAGGAGAGAATTCTTTTCCTTAGATTCACAGATTTTGTTGAATGTTGAAGACATAAAGTTTCCTAATTAGCTTGGTCATCACCATCATTTTCACTCCCATTTCATTTTGAAGGATATTTGGTATTAAGACTCGATATCCAAATAGACAAGAAGACCGGTGAGGAAGAAAGTTCAGACCTAGGTGGTTAGGTCCATATCGAGTGGTGGAAGACTATAAAAATGGCACATTTCACTTGTGTACTCTAGAAGGTGAGGATTTTAGTGAATCTATGAACTCTCTTCACCTAAAGAGATACTACGCATGATCCATCAACATTCTCATATGTACATTATTGCATCTACATTGCATTTTCATCTGTTGTTCATTTTGTAAAAAGTGTGATCAAGGAGCTTATTCTTATAGCAATTCCTAAAAACTTCTGAAAATATTGGCAAAACATTCAAATCATGTCTCTTCAAATCTTCATTGTATCATCAACTATTTCTATATCACTTATCAATCCAAACAAGATAAGACAAAGTTTTGATAGTAACCATACCAAGGCTGCATACTTGGTTCTACTTTTTGTCTCTTCATAGGATATGTGTCTTTTGTTCATGGTCTATTCTAAAAGCTTCATGGTGTCACATATATCCCACATACATATCCTTGGAAATAAGAACATTCTAAACATTTTTCCCAAATAAGTAAGTCAAATGCAAATCAACAAAAAAAAAATATTTTACACATTTCTTTTCCCTACCAACCTTCGGTGTTGAGCTTGCATCTCTTACTAGTGACGTAGGGTTGGGAAAGGAAGGAAATGCCCTTACTTGCCTATGCTTTGTCCATGGTGATAAGCTTGTGCTTCCTACTGGTAGCATGGGGCAAGGTATAGGGGGTCTCTTTGACAAACCTAAAAGTCATAAACAATTAAATCAATTACTGTGAAATCTTAAGTCAAAACAAAGTGAATTAGATGTTCAAAATTCCAAGAAGAATTCAAAACCCTAAAACCAAATTTTGTCAACCAAGTGGCCATCTACGGATCCAAGTCTAGATAAAATACAAAGCAATTCACATTCTAAACTATGAGGTAGCATGAGTAGGGTAAGGTTGTAGCATCCCAATTTGGTTCTGTCAAACCTCTGTCTTTCTCTCATCACTTGCCATTCAAAAATTTCATGGCTTGTGCCCTTTCTAACTCTCGGTGTTGAGCCCTCACATCTTACTAGTTGTGTGGGGTTAGGAGTGGGGAAAACATATCTATTCATCATATCATTATATCATCACATTTTGTCAAGAAAAATATGAAGTACCGAAGATTGCAAAAGAAACTAAGTTTAAAATCACATTGTGTTTGCATCATCATATATCAGCATTATGAAATACAAAAAAAAAAATCATTTTGTTATCATTTCACATCCATTGCATACATTCTAAAAGCATAGAAAAGTGGAAATTCTAAACATCTAGAGTACACATGAGAGATAAGCCAAAGAGAGTCAACTCGGATATAATGGAATGTCGAACCAAAAAAAGATTCTGTATATATCATAGTGGATCAAGTTTGTATACAATGTCATCATGTGCTAGGCATGGTCAAAAATGCTCTCAACGAGCCCAATAAACATACAAAAAAATCATATAATGTCAAAAAAACAATGGTAATCAAAGCAATAAAGGCTCAGTGGCCTGTCAATCCCTTTGGGATCCCTCAGATGGTGCACGACCGCACCTAGGGCTCCTACTATGGATGTGATGTCAATTGAGAATGGACTGAATGGTGTGAGTGCTCATGATGGCGCCCGCTACTCATAGCCTCACTATGAGAATCACTTTACCTCATCAGGGCTCTCGGTGGTCTCATATCCAGCCATTGTGGTATGAAGAGAGGACACTATCTTCGTGACCTTCTATATGGGGAAAACACGTTGGTATGTTGGTCGATGGCTAAGGGCTGCCCTGAATCAGTAGTCAATTCGGCCCGGGTCTTCCCCAAAGGGATCAATAAGGTATCTACACATACCCAATAAATGAGCTCTCACCACTCATGTGCAAACACTGGAAAGGAAGAAAAGAAGAGATAGTGAGCTAAGAGAAACCAAAGAATGCGAGTCAAAAGAGAATGCTAAACTAAACATGCAAAAATTGATAGAAAAAATAGAGAAAGGAGTATTGAACATACTTGGGTCTCGGGCATCCATGTGGGATCAATGACTACTTGCTGCAGGCGGAGTGCTTCTTGGTGGCTATGGAGCCTCCTCGAATCTGAAGGCATGGTGTTGTCCCATCATGGACTCATCATCCCCTCCAAGTGTCTCTTCGAGACCGAGTCTCTCTCTCGTTCTCACCTCTCATGCGCTACTTTGAGGATCTCCCGAGTGTCATGTCACTCGGGTCGCCGCTGTCGCTCCCTCCAAAGGTCCTGCCCCCTCATCCTCCTCTCCACCCGACTCCCCCTCCATATCGTCTCCCGCCTCCTCCTCAGAGTTGGAGTCCAAATCAATCGGCTCATCCTCCTCCCCACTTTGAGAGTAGGAGCCACCCCAATCTAAGTAAGGGTTCTTGAGGAGCACCAAACTGCTCGCGAAGTGTGAACTACGTACCTAGCTATAATAGGCACATCGAGAGTAATAACTATCCAACCAAGATCCCCTCTAGGACCTCTTTGTGCCTCCTAAATAGTCCTGTAAACATGCGTCACTGGAGGAAGCATGACAGGGTATGGAAGACCGAACTGTTGGGGTACCCGGTCAAAGGGGTGAATCTCTAGTCTCCCAACTCTGTCAACTAGCTGGATCATGGAAGAGCAAGCTACCATCATCATAGTCTCCTCACCCCATATCCCTATCATGTCCTAATAGGGTGTGGGGGTCATGTTGGCCATAGTCAGAGAGGCCACTGACTGATGTGGAGTCCAGAGCACAAACTGCTTTTCCATCTAGCTTCCCAGACAACCTCTAGATCTAATACCTTACACCCCCCTACCATACGGGATGAAACACTCATAGACCCAACTCATGACTAGAGTGGGGTGGCTCAAGGATTGTCCCCATAATCTGATGAATCTGTATAAATCATGGTACGTGTTCCCCAGAATATCTAGTCCCAGGGAATACTTACGGCCATGAGCCTTGATCTATGTAATGATGGAGGATCAAGAGTACAAAGTGTATCTCCTCCTTTTCCATGATCGTCTCGAGGACAAGATACCCATGATGGCTCTCCGAAGGATAGGAATGGGAGCGGTAACAATAGACCAAACCTTCATTCCCTTCTTCAGCCTAGAAGAGACAATAACTTCTCCCATGTATGTAGCCTTCTATATCATCATAGCTCTGACCCCTGCTTTGTCACCAATGTCAGTCTCCTACTAAGTACCGAGAGTCTAAGAATGTGGTAAACATCCTCCAGAGTGATGGTCCACTCCCCTAACACCTGGGAACTGGAAAGTGTTCCGGTCCGCATCCTAGTAAGAGAATAAGTCACACAGAATGTGACTGGCAGGAGCAACATGGGGCACTCATGCTATCCACTAGATACCTACCCACTGCAAAAGATCTATCTCAGCCTGGGTTAGCTGATCTAAAATCCTAGGGAGCCAATCACACTCTCTCTTTACTCCAGCGTATGTACTCCACCTTCTTCTGCATCCACCAAAACATGAGAAAAGAGAAAGTTAGTAAAGTACATCACACAATAAGCTCATCAAAAACATGGTAAACTCTCAAAAATCCAAAAAAATTAAGTTTCAAGCATGTTTTGACATTTTGTCTAGAACCACCACACAGTGTAGGGTGACGGTTCCCAGCCACCACCAGTACCTTGAGCAGCGGTCCCATGACTCGCCGTCCCGCTTTGGGTGGTGGTCCTGAATCGACTTTCAAAACATGCCCTTAACCCTAGAAAGGACCAAAAATGTTAAAATTGACCATTTTGAAAAAATAAAAGCATGCCCTATTGGTGCCCCCTAAAGACCCATTCAAGACAAGAAATTTTGAAAATCTCCCCCTAGGTGAAGTTTTCAACATTTAAACTTTTAGGGTACAAAAAGAAAAAGAAGGAAATAACTAACCTAAGAGCGTGTTGGTTGATCTCCCACTCATGGAGGCATGATCACGATCTCAGCATGAACGTATCATCGTATTCTCATCAAAAACGGTCACCATGAATCCAGAGCTCCAAATCAATCAAACAATCCAAATCAACAATGCACAAATGAATTGGGAAATGAATTTGTGTTGATATTGATATATATATATGATATTTCTAACTTTGTTTTGAGTGTATGTGTTTACAGGGCTAGAGCGTTGACGTAGGTATATTTCTACATCCTCACACAAATGGTAAGTCCTTTTTCATTTTATTTAATGTTTATTTTTTGATGTTTTATCTATCTGCACTTGAGTCTTCCTTTTCTTTTGCAGGTAGTGGGAGTTTGGCGGTGATATTTCGACACACAGGCATGTCAGGTATAGCTTCTAACTCCCCATTTCGGGAACACCATACTTAGACTCTACATTTTACGCCTCTTTCATGGCTAAGATGCTTTTCCGAGGGGGAAATATATACGCACCTAAATTTGCATGTGCTACATTGTTAGAAAAAAATAGTTATAAAGGTCCCTAGTGATGATTCAAAATCCTTTCAAGAAGGTGTTTGAGCTCCAAAAACCCATTCGCAGTATATATTTGTAGCCTAGATAGCCTTACTTATCTTTTCCTTGCATTTTTCCAGCTTCCCCCTTCTTTCTATGCTTGTTTTGGCCTTTAGTGCTAGGACCGCTGCCCTACGCAGGCGGCACTCTTGGTCAAATTTTCCATAATCTTCATGTGAGAAATTACATGCGATGATTCACTTAAGTTTACCTTTTGAGTGCATCCGTGAGCTGAATTTTCTAAAAATAGCTTCATTTGCTTGGTTCTCCTTGTTCCTTCTATTTTTAAATAGATTTAATGAGTGGAACTACCTCTTCAATTCCTTGTGCATGAAGTAACCTTCTATCCTTCATTCCTATATATTCCATGATTGTATTAAAGAAAAAGGGGCTGAGAATTTTTGTATCTTTCATTGTTGTCTTTGCCATAATATTGCTAGGAATTACATAGCCAAGTTTAGATCTCTTGTGCTATCTTTCTTCTACCGCATTATGTCCAGATTGCTTCAAGCTGCCATCGCTCAAGTGCCATCCTTTGTTGCTGTTATTTGCATTCCCAATCATTGGACTCACATGAACACTCGAGAAAGAAAGGAAAGAACGAGGGGACAAATACTCATACTACTGGATTTGCCAAAGCTCTTTCTCTTCCAAGTTGGAGTTGTGTATTTGTTTGCTTTGTTTTGTCAAATTTTCAATTGCATATCAAATAAAGTAGATAAACAATGCATTTTAATTAATCATGTAATTGCAAGTAGATCAAATCAATAGGAAGTTTTCTCTTTAATATTGTCGGGAAGTTATGGGGAACAATAGCTCTGTTAGAGTCATGATTTGTTCTTCACTTCTGAGGTAGGGTTGGAAAGATTTTATTTGAATTAGAATAGATCTTAGATTTAGATTCACACATCTACACATATAGCTAGCTACATCCATCCAGTTATTTTTTTTAAATTGTTTATTAGATTAGATGCATTGTTTGAAAAGTTAAAAAGCAAAAATATTTATTTCCATAGATTAGTTTGTTTTATTGCTTTATTCTGATATATTGAGAAAACACCAAAAATATAGCTTAGATTTCCTTTGATAGATAGTTTATTTACCGAAAACAAATCAATTCATTTTGCATGACCATCAACGGTCCGCAACAGGAAAAGACCTACAGTTGTGATCCTCTAGTCCCACAACCCAACGGGCCAGAGCTAATAACTGACATTGACACAAGTTTGCGCTTAATAATCTTACGCACATCCCCACATATGTAGAAAATAAGATAGAGACCTTGAACATAGCTGCTAATTAGGCCTATGACTTTTGGAATGCTCTTGGAAATATGATTTGATTGCATGCATGACCATCATACAAGGGCCTCAACTTCAACGAGTCTTCGGTTGTGACCCACAGTCCCGCATGACCCAACGGTCCTACTAGTCAGTTAGATATCAACACTAGCTTACGCACACATGTATTCATATCTTCACCACTTCCACCATATATTATCACACAAATTTCATTGTTGAATATAGCAGTCGATCAAGATAAGACTTTCTGGACAAGACCAGAGAATTTCCCTTAGTTCCTGCAGCTCCACTATATCTCTTGTCTCAATTTCCATGACCTTGTCTAGAAACCCATATGAGGCACTTGCAGGTTACTTTCCACATATTCCGCAACCAATCAATAGAATCTCGGTTGAACTAGACATCGATTGGAGTCTCCGAGTAGCTATCATATCAGATCCTACCATCAAACCCCTTGGGGTAGGAGAGCATTCTTTGCCTTAGATTCGCATATTCCATTATTGCATGTTGAAGACATAAGGTTTCCCAATTAGCTTGGTCATCACCATCATTTTCACTCCCATTTCAATTCCACATTGGCTTTATCTCGGCATGACCTTAGGAGGTTGGGTGCGAAGAAGGTCACGTGTTGATTTTCCATCATACAAAGTGACTTAAGTCATAATAAATTATTATAAAGTGTTATAAAAAAATGAAATAAAATTATTAAAGCACTTATATTAATTTATTTGCCTTAGTAAAAATAAATGATAATCCTTATGGTAAATTACAATTAATTCGCTTGAGGGAAAATATAATTGTAAAGTGATTTATTATATTTTATTCTTCCTAGATGGGATTATGCCGACTTGGGCCAAAGAGGAGTAATGAAGCTTAGGAAGGATAAAAATATAATTAATTTGTCTTCTCCTAGAGAAATGTGGTTTGCACTAGAGATAAATATTTTAAGGAAAAATATTTAATATGGGAAAATATAAAATGAATGCATAAGGAGAATCATGGATGCTGATTGGAGGATAAAAAGGTTTTTGGGTCTCTTTTCATATATAAGGAGAGTTCGAATTGATTGCAGGACATCCAAAAATTTATATGAGATTTTTGTCTTGCATTGAGCTCTCATCTTTTGTAAACATTCCAAGGATGAAACCCCTTGTGGATTCTACCTCTTGTGGATGAAAACCCCAAGAGTTTGAGAGGGTTTTTAACTCATAAATTTCCATTGATTATAATCTAATTTTAAGTCATTTCTAACAGTGTCTTTGAAGGTATTTTGGTGAATAAATTGCAGAAATATTTCTTCTATTGGATCAATCAAGTTTGGGACAGATTTGGCATGTTTTATGAGGTATTTAGATCTGAAAATTATTGTCAAATATCTCCCAATTTTTATGAATTAAAGTGCAATAGTTTCATAATTTTCTGAGTGATTTTTAGAGGGTTTCCAGGTAGTTTATTAATCAGATTTCAGATCTGATTTATGAGTTGTATTGACAACTTAAGTTCTGATTTTCATATATTTTGGATTCTAAAAATATGGCTATCAATTTGTGAAAAGAACATTATTTTTTTAGAGCGATTTGTATTGGTTTCTTATCCAAACTCTAGTTGTATTTCCTCTATTTAATTCAGATTTACCCTAATTTTATTTCCGTAGCTTTAAAAATTATATCTTACTATTTGTGAGTGAGAAAAAATCATTATTGGCAAAGAGATCCATTTGGGGATATTTCAATCGGTATGTCATTATCCTTATCATATACACATGCATGTTCACTTGGCCTTTAGTTGTGAAATCATATTTTCACATGTTGCAAAAATTCTTGGCACTGTACCTTTTACCAATCCCATTTAGGCTCCTGAGGGCATCTACATTTCCTAATCTCATACATTCTAGGTGTTATTGTTTCATTATTCACTACTTATACTTTCTAGCACACTACTTTCCTTCGAGAAGTAAATGTTTTGATATACTTTTTATCTTTCTAACTTGCTAGAATTGATTCATGTGTGGCACTTTCATTCTGAGACTATTTGCCACCATGGTTGTCTTATACATTTTTCTTTCCATTGTTTGTTATTTTATGCCATTGTTCGTGGGCTATGCTCTATGTTTTGTTTGATTACTTCTTGTATGCTTTTGGCCGCTTCATCCCTAATTATCTTGTGACATTGTGAGAGATGTCCCATGTAAGAAAGCAACTTTTTGCAGGTATAATTTGTTTGTACACTTGTTTGATTACATTTTCTTAAATTGCATGTTTATTACTTTTTCTACTAACACATGTTTCAAGCCAACATTTTTGCATGTGCCTTTGTTTCTACCATGCACATCCCTCATGTAGAGGATACATTACAACACAACATCGGTCCTCTCTTTTTGGCCACACACTCATACAGTCATCACATACACCTCTAAACGAGGGGGAGCATACATTGGGTGAATAAATCACCCCTACATCAGCTCGAGATCTACAATAGAGTTATGCACAATACACAAAAAACGTCATAGGTAATGATTTATAACACTACCTCAATCAAAATTGCTTCGAATTACAACACATACACCAATGCCTAGACTTAGAAAATAGAACCTAAGTGCTCCTAACCTCCTCTAGGTGTTATTTTCCTAGGGTAAGATATGGTTATCTTCTCAGATCAACACATTTCACATAAGTCTTAATATAAGTTTTTATAGTACATGGACATTCCTCCAGTAGCATAATGCATTCTATCTCCTTCAATCGATACAACTTAGAACTAATTTGGAACAATCAGGACAATATGAACAAATTAGGGATGCACCATCCGGAGTGGTGCTTGTTGGGTAGAGTCATGGGTGGATATTTTCACTAGACCTCTCTCCCGACACTTTCTCTTTAGCGTGAGATCACCCAAAAACCTTTCTCTTGGCATGAGATCACCCAAAAAACACTTGGCATGAGATCACGAAAAAAAAACTCGTACTTGGCATGAGATCACCTAAAAAATCATTCTTCCCAACATTTCAAGACACTTCTCTATCCTTTTACACTCTTATACATCAAGTGCACACTTTCCTGTTACTACTTTTACACATTTTACATGCTTTACTCATATTTCTCATATACATAAATTTGACTACTCTTTCACTCTTATTTTACAGGTTCATCCTTGATACACAATAATAAGTATCATAAAATAGTAAAATATAAGCACAACATATATAATGCAATGCATACGCTTCACCCCTAGGGTCCACTTTCCTTTCCTAGTCTCCACGCTTAACTTTTACCTCATTTCACGCTTCACTTGTCCACTCGACATGCATTTCACCACACGCTCTACATGGTTATCAGGTATGCATCTCTTATCTACTTTATGTTATTGATTATTTACTCAATAACATAAAGTATGGTAAAATGTATACACAAAATCACTCATTTGGTTACATTTCTAGGCCCTAAAAGAATAATAGAATTTACATGATTCTTAAGCAATAAAACTAGTGGTTGACAATTATCTTTGGCCTCTTTTCTCTATTGCTTGCTTCCTTTTTGGTCTTACACACCCTACAACCCTATTGGTAATTATTTATTTTTCATGGCTTCAAACACCAACACCTAACTAGGATAGCAATGCCTAAGAACTCATGTCCCCTTTGGGTGCCCCTGACCCTTTCTTATCTTACTCGCTTCTTTTGGGTCTCTTTTATCTTTTGGGAATTTTTCTAAATTATGGGTTTGTCCTTCCAGTTATAAATTAAAAAATTCAAACAAGGTAATCATATAAATACATAGTTATGTTTTTAAAATGAGGGACCAAGCACTAAACATATACTATCATCACCTAAGCTTGCATCCAAAGGCACTAAAGAGCACTAAAGGCATCCATCTAACATCCATTCAAGGGAAAAGGGACTGCATATTCTACATACATTGCATAGGAAGGGGAATTTCATTTTATTTCATCCACACATGTTATACATTTATACATTCTAGATCTAGCCCATTATCAAGTGTAACTTACATTAGGGAATCCTAGGGCAATTCCTACACACACTCATAAGAACTACATGGATTTTGAGATGTAGTGCAATGCTCGGTCGTAAGTTCACTCTCAAGGTGACCATCAAGGTCATTCTAACTCCCCATATTGCATCTTTATTTTTATATTTGATGTGGTTTGTGGGCTTGTGCAAGTGAACTTTTGTTTTGCAGGTTATAGGTACCCTCGGTGATCATAGTGTGATCAAAATGAAATCAACGAGAATTAATTATGACAACTTTGTGACACATCGAGATCATATTCCAAGATTTTGCGTAGTCACCAATGCCTAGAGGAGTTCTCCAGCACCTATGTGCCCTTTTCCTATCCCGGTGCACATGTTTCCTTCATTCCTTCTGAAAGAATTTACAATGTGTAGTTTCGATGCTCTTTCCATTATATGTATCACTTTTCCCGATTTTAATAAGTCCTAAGCCAAATGTAAATTGGCTAAGTCTTCTTTCTCCATCTCTTGCTTAGGGTTTTTACTTTACATGATTATTTTTCTTGTGTCATATTATATCTTAGCATCTATATATCAGTGTTTACATCAGTTACTCTATAATAGGGTTTAATAAAAAAATCTACTTTTGTTAAATAACATATAATTATATAAAGGCATGAAAATTAAAATGTAAATCAAGGATTAAATGGTATCACGATATGAAATCAGCTTTAAAACACTATATTTCATGATAAATAGGTCTTAAGAAGTTAAAATGATTTCTTTATTGATTTGCAATGTGAAACAAAGTACAAAAGATCACTCATGACCCATACTCTTCCAATCAAACTCTAATTTACTCTAGACGATGAATAGAAGGTGCAAAGATTGTTTTTACAATGAATTCTGTTAAGTTTTATAGAGAATGTGGAAGAAAAAAAGGAAAATAGACCATACATGCAAGTCTAAAGCTCGAAATAGAAAAGTATGTGAGAACATGCATTAATTTGGTCTCTTCCACTCCAAGATCTCTCTTCTCACACTCAAAATTTGATTATGCATGCCTAGAAATAAAAATTGGTGTCCCTTACACATTTCATTTCTATTTTTAGACTCTTATACATGATTTGAAATCTCTTCTTGAATAAAAACTATTAATTTTAGCTTTTGAATTATAAAAATAGAGTCTTACTTGTATGATCTTACCAATTTTAGCTTCGTATAATTCAAATTTACATTTTGGGTAAGAAAATGGCTAAAAATAGGTTGTTCGAGATGTTTTCTAGGCTATGCATGCCTTTTGGTTGGGCATGCCAGCAATCCGAGAGCATAAACAAAATGGTGGAATGTTCCTCAAGGGCCTTAAAAATATGACTTAACCTTTTGTTCCCCTTTTTCCTTATTCATCCAAATCGATGATGCAAGGAACTACAATAACGGGGCACTATTCCTTGTGTTCCATTTGAGGCCAACATGTCTAATTTTTTTCCTTTTGTGCCTCGATCAATTAATGCAAAGTTGTAGGGAATGAAGAGAATGAGGGAATTGTTTCTAAGGTTCCTTATGGGGCTAACTTAATTGATCCTTTTCCTATCCCTTTTGTCGGTAAAATTGGGGTTGTGGGGAACAACTAGAACTAGGGAATTGTTTCATCGGTACCATCAATTTTTGACTAATCCTATGCGGAGATGGTGCGGAAGTGGGGCAAAAACTAGAAAACTTGAATGGTTCCACTACTTTTGTCAATTACTGACTCAACCAATGAACACTTGTATTATGTTGAGTTTGGGAAATGTGGGTGGTCGAGGAACCAAATGAACATAAGAACTCTTCCCATTGTGCTAAGAAAACTTGACTTATCTAATTGTAGTGTACTATTCTTCTTGTGTTGTTGATTGGGGAAACCAAGAATGCACAAATTGTTCCCCATGTTCTATTAATTCATGACTTAACTAAAACCATTTGTATTATAGCCAAGGTGGTAAAATAGGGAATGGGAGGAACTTGGGAATATTTCCTCATGTTCCTCCGAAGGATGATTTTACCAAATTTGACTCAACTTTTCCATTTTTAACCAACTCCTATTCACAAAAGGCTTAATAAGAGGTAAAAGAAAGGATAGAACATGAATTTTTTTCCCATAACTCTCAAAATTTTGAAATTTTCTTGATCCATGACATTTCAAAACTCATTTCCATGACTTATGAAAACTTTAAAATGGCCCGTCAAGACATCAAAATGGTTTGTCAATACATCAAAATGGTTTGAGGGCGATTAACTAAATATAGATTTTTTTATGGTTTTTAACTATTTTATAAGTTAATCTAAATATAAACTAAGTGCTATATTAAAGTGCTAGATCTAAATATTTTAATTTTGTATTTGATGGATTGAAATAATAGAAATGAGAGAGGCATTTTACTAACTCAGAAATAACTTACCTCACCAATGTGGATTGGATCGTAGAATAGAATGCAAATTGGGTAGGTTATGACTAAATGAATTTAGGAAGGGAAAAAGGTGATTGTTTGTCTACATTGAGGTGCTTGGGAGTATACTAGGGCACCCCGGTATGGATTCAGACACTTTGGGAACAATGAAAATTATCGGGATCTATGTTCGGAAGTGTCGCAAGGAAATCTAAAACCCCGCATGTCTTTAACGTTGGATTCACCGGATGGACTGGATAATGACCTGCAAAACAAAAGGTTAGTGGGGTCGGACTATCCTCAACCACCAAACTAGTGGACTTATTGCTGAGCACTGCACTACATTACGGACCCTGATGTAGTTCTAGTGTGTGTGTGTGTAATTTTGTGCCTAGGATGCCCTAGCGCCAATGATGTGATAATAAGGGGCAATAACTAGATGTAAAATGCAAAATAATGAATGGAAAAGGAAATAATACAACCCTTCCCCTTTGTGCTTGTGTGATGCAAATGTAGAAGAATCCCAAATGCAGTCCCTTGCCTTAGTAGATAGCTTCCCTTGATGTGTTTGATGTCCGCCCCTAATGTAGTGAGTATGCTTTGTTTATATAGGGATCTCTTGCTCAAATTTCAACACTAGTGACTTGAAACTACCGACTATGACCTAGGGGAATACACAGGTAACCGTTAGGACCGACCTTGAACAAAGAAATTAAGATCACAAATTACAATGACACGGGTGCCTAAAATCATAGACTAGGGCACCCCGAGGTGCCCCAATGCAACCCTAGGTGCCCCAGTGTAGACCTAAAGATGACAACTGAACAAATTACGACATCTAAGACACCCTAAAAGATGGCCAAAACTATAGAGATAACTAATAATTGACCCGACAAAACACAATGACACCTGACTAACTGACCACAAGACCTAGAGATGGGTCACTAGTGAATATTTTTATCACACAAGATCCATATATAAATTAACATACCCGATGGTATAAATGTAATAGTAAGTGTGTGATTTTGTGACTACATTTTCCCCACTTTATGTTGGTGAGCAGAAATCTCAGTAACATAAAGTAGATAGAGATGTGTACTTGAGGAAAAGTTGAAGAAGCCCAAGTTGTAGAAGAATGTGTAGATGTGTAGTAGAAGCATGCCGATAGAAATATAAAAGCATGCCGAACCATGGATCAATGAGTTGATCCATGCAAAAATTGTAAAATTATAAGTGTCCAAGCTTTAACTTCATGAAGTGTGGAAAATGAAAATGATGATGTGATGATTTTAAAATGGTTAAACCGAATAGTGGGTAGGGAGTGATCTTTCCCCACTTCAACCCAATGTAATTGATATGAATGGAATGATGGGATAATTTCATTTGGATCCTAACACAAGAGAAAGAGGTCAGTGGATTCGAAGTACATAATGTAAAATGAGAAAAGTGTGTTATTTTCCAAGCTTTAACTTCATCCCCAAGATCTAGCTACTAATGGATTTGAATGGTTTGATCAAAAGTGGTGATTTTGGATCCAGGATGATTTTGGTTTAAATAGTTGACCCATATATGAGTGATAAGGGAACGACACTTTACCCCCACTTCATGGGTTTCCACAATGTAATAATGATTCCAAGTTAGTCATGAGGTTTCCCCATCTTAGGTCATTAGGGGGAATTGATAAGTTACTGATGAAGAAATGAGATGGCTTTGAAATTAGGTCATTAGGAGAGATTGAACACATGGTGTAAAAATGAGATATTCCATATTAGGTCATTTAGAAGCGAATGCGGGGTATGGAGTAAAATCCCAAGTTATGGTCATCGGGGAATGGAGTGGTGAATGTAACTACCAAGTTAGGTCATCCGGGAGAATATAAAATAGTGGTAAGGTGAAATGGTTTGATTTAAATCAATTAATTCCCCTTGATTTTGATTGGTTGATTATTGGTTGTTTTTGATTGGTTACTCATGGTGAGGTTTTTCGCTTATTTCCACTATTGAATTAAAAATTCAAATTCAAATCCTCACCCACCCTTAGGTCATTAGGGGAAAGTTTTATGAAATGGGTGATATAATGTCAAAATTATTTTTAGTCACCTTGTTTTCCCCACTCATCTAGGTCATTAGGGGAATTTTATAAATTACATGTGTGAAGGTGTTTTAAGAAATCATTAATGATCCCTCTACAACCCCCCTCCCTTAGGTCATTAGGAGAGATTGATGGTGAAGTGTCACGGTCTAAGTTTTGTTTCCTTAGCAAAGAACATGTTTGACACATCCTAATATAAATAGCCTCATGATGTGCCCCCATTTTGGTGAAAGTAAGAGGAAGTGGTGAGGCGCTCCGTCTTGAAGAAAAGCACATCTAAGCCAAAAGTAATGGTTTCCTAATTCGAGGTTAAAATGTAGTTGTAAGGAGGAGGTATAAAATAGTGGTAAGTGTATATTACATATATATGGATGAAACATGTGTAGTATGGTGGTAGGTGGAATTCTGAAAAGAATTCCACAAATGGGGTGCAAATCGGAGTAAAAACACTCAAGATATGACCAAAACAATGTTGCTTATATTAGTTGTGGTGATAAGCGCGAAATGTAGACCATAGTAAAGGTGGAAATTTGTAATGGACTTATAAATAGGAAATTGAAAAGGTAACTTATCACTTCATTTGTTTTGGTGCGAGTGTAAGAGTGTATGCGAAGTGAGTGAGGATTCCTCAAGTGAGACCACTACGTCGACCCGGTTTGAGAGAGTAGTGATCACGGTAGCATTGCATACTAATGTGGATTTTGTAAGTGTGTTATTTTTGGTTAAATTTAGGGTGGAATAGGTTATTTTTGTGAAGTTTTGCATTTTTGAGATGTTTAGTTTTCTCAGTGTTTGGGGCCTAGAAAAGAGCGGTGAGGATGCTAATGACCCTTGGGACTAGAGCACCTAGATTTGGGTGATAATGTCCTACTGCAGGGCACCCCATTCTAGATGCTAGGCACCCTGGTCTAGAAAATTTTGATTTTGGAGGTAATGCTATCAAACTTATTTCTAACATGTTGAGTAGTTATTTTTGATCATGTAAAGCATTCTAATTGTTGTGTTTGTTGTTGTTTTGTGTTGTGCAGAGGGATATCCACTCGAGGAGTTCCACGGTGGTCGACACTTGAGTACACTATTGGGATTGGGTTTTTCAAATGATGAGTGGGATGTGTTGGACCATGTTGGCCTATGACATATAACATGGATGGGGATGTGCCCCATAATATGCCTATGTTGACTACATTGTGTGAGAGATGGTGTGTAGACACATGCACATTTTGGTTTCCTATAGGAGAGATGACTATGATGTTGGAGGATGTATATCACATACTATAGTTTTCTAGTGGTTGGGGAGAGAGTATAGGTGATGGTGGTAGTGGATATGGAGTGGAAGATGCACTTGACTAGACTATATTTTGCAGGGGCCTAGGTTCTTACGGAGGCCCATATTAGTTTAGATGTGATATTGCAGTCGAGAGTTCCGTGTTTACGGAATTTCATTATAGTGATGATAACATCATGTATAGTAGTGGAGGGAGGGGGTTTTGACATCTTATATAAGATGCATGAAATATGTCAGCAGATAGAGGAGGATGGGACAAGATATGTGTGGGCGCGGTGTGTGTTGGCCCACATGTACATGGACTTGTATTGGTTTATGTAGGATGAGCATGGTGGAGGTATAGGGGCCACCACACTTTGCTACATGTATGGGCATATGAGCACATAGTCGTATTGAGACCAGTTGCAGGGCCACAAGGGGAATGGGCTCAACTAAAGATATTTGCATGACATTGGGTAGATATTCATGGTAGGAAGATGGACACGAATATCTTCGGGCCCTTGATAGACATGATGGGATCTAATTCAATGATATGGAGGCCATATCATGATTATGGGGGATGGCCTGATGATGTGACAGAGTCTGTGATGTACTCGAGAGAACCATGTGGTTAGAGGACCACTTTCTAGTGTAGCGGAGTTGTTTCAGGTGGAGAGAGTATCACGGATAGTTCGGATGGCACGGATATTCCCCCAAAGCCATATATATGGCTACGAGCCATCAGATCCCCTAGGAGGGAAGGTGCTAGGCTAGGGCCCATAGTGGACTAGTTGGTACCATTGGGGTTAGGTGTGGTAGACCCAGCGATAGTGGCTATGGATGGTGATGATGAGGGGAGTATGGAGGCTTATCGAGCATGGTGGGAAGCGCATCGATGGGTGTTGTTATATCCATTATTTATGGGTGTTATGGAGTTACCAGTTAGATGAGTGGGTGAGGGAGGTATCCTTGACCCGGTAGTGGCGGCAAATGGCAGATTGTATAAGTATTTGTGTATGCTAATGTGGTTAATGAATTGTTTATGTTGTATTTTTACGTGGTTGAATAACATGAGGTTATATGTTATGTGTGTGCAAGAGATGCCTATTGGTTTGATAGTAGACACTTCTATCTACACATTGACGTAGAATATGTCTAGCGATGTGCTAGGTGGAGGGATACTAGAGTGCATGGATGACATCATGGGTGAGCACACTCCTCTATTTGAACAAGTAGCCATAGTAGTGGTGACATGTACGGTGCTACTTCACGAGAGAGACAAGGCACGTGAGGAGACTCAACGTGCCTGAGAGGAGGTAGGTGGTGGTCCCTTGGCTTAGGATGTATTAGCTCGTTATGTGGATTTGCAACGTCATTTTTGGAGCAAAACATGGAGATTGCCATGTTACGCAGAAAGGTGGAGAAGTTTCGGGGCCACGAAATGTGGCATCACGTTGATGGTGAGACGTCGTGTTCTAGGGATCTCATGGTACACAAGACTGATAGTGATGATGAGGTGTGATAGTGAGGATTATATATGATGTAGGGGCCTTTCCCCTAGTGATGAAACATGTTTTTTTATGATGATTGTATGACCACGATATGTATAGATACATTTTGGATATATATGGGATCGATATTGTAGATGTTTTTTAGTTGTTATGTAATGGATATCTTATGGTTATATGGTTAGAGTTATAGCATGTGTATTGTTGTGTATGTGATGAATATAAATTTGTATGATGATGTTAGTAATGGTAGATAAAATATGCATGGTAAATGATGATGTAGATAGCTAATGTAATGTAATTGATGAGAAAATAAAGTATGTAGTGCGTGCGTAGGCAATGTAATGGTGATAATAGAATAAATGTAAATACAGATAAATGTATTGTAAGAAAGATGTGAAATGGTAATATGATAAGGTGAAAAAGAGGAGGGGAGATTAATGATTCCCCCCAGCATGTGGATGAGTAAGCTCATGTAATAAGACCCCTCAAGGTGAGAGTGCATCATCAAGAGATGATTGAGGTGTGCTAGATGAATGATGGAGCACATGATGAAAGGTTCTTAAAACTAATCCCTCAAAATTCATGTAAGAACCGTAAGAACAAAAGTACGTCATTGGGGGTAATGTGATAATGATCACTTACCAATGACCAGGACAACAGTGGAGGTGGATGCATATGAAATGGATGGAGCCTGGGTGTATGGACCAAAGTGCATGTCATATGAAGTGACCATGGGATATGCAGATATTGGTGGAAACCCATGGGATGCATGTGATGGATAGTGTGAGTGAGGTGGATGTAATGAATATGGAGGTGGAAGCAATAGATGTGGTGGATAGCGTGCATGCGATGGTGGTGATTGATGAACAAATTGAGTACTAGGTAGAGAAGACCTGGGGGTGTATGCCTATGCTATCATGGTGAAGGAGATAATGATCACTCATGAGAGGAAAAAGATATGACACCAGTGTCCTCTAAATGTTGTAACCTCTCACGTAAATCAAGATAGTCATTGTCACGATGGCCACTAATATGATGGTAATTACAGTAATACTGATCATGTTGGCATTGTAAATGGTGTGGAGGGTGGTGGTGATTGGAAGGAAGCCAAATTAATCGCTCATTAATTAATATATGCAAGACATCATGAGGTCAAGCATTAGGTGAAAAACACAGAGGCTCATGGTACTGGAGGTGAAGTAGTAGTGGTAGTAATTGGTCACAGAGGTGGAGAGACATGTGTAGGAGATGGAGGAGGAGACTAAGGTTGTTTCCTGTGCACTTTGGGTTGAGATAAGGGTTACTTTGGCTTTGCTAAGGAGAGAGATCAAGAAGGTCCTGGTTCGAGATCAATAACCTTGTAACACAAAATTATAAAGGACTCAAAAGTATCATATTGTAAGCGTTGCTTTAGAGGAGGAATAAGAACATGACAAAAGAGGAACTGATTTTCCAAGTCAATAGGATGAAATATAAGTTGATGTATACATGCATTAAAGCATAGTATGTAATCTTGAATAGGTTCGAAGAGCCTTGGTGGAGAGTGGGAATATGATCATATGTGACCCTAGGACCAATATTGATAATAAACCTATGAAGGAAGGCATCCTATATATCGTAGAAAGTGCTAATAGAACCAAAAGGGATATGGGTATACCATTGAAGTGCATCATCAACTAGACTTAACTGAAAGGCCTTAAGTAATATTCGATCATTGGAATAAGAGATCATAAGAGTGTGATAATGTGCAATATGAGTATGATGGTTGTTGGTACTTTGTTTGAAGCATGTAAATGTGGGCATGGTGAAATCCTTAGGAAAGGCTGAGTTATGGATTTTTTTGGGAACATGATTACCATCCAAGGAATTTTTAGCTATAGACGTGAAGTAAGCCCTACTTTCTAAGGTGAGAGAGTGAAGTTGAGACTGAAGTTATCCTACAACATGCATGAGGGAGAGGATGTCATGTGATGGAATAGAAGAAGATGGAAATAGTGTATTAAGAGGTTGAAGCTTTCCATTGTGTGTGATCATGGGTATATCAAGAGGTGAGATAGTAGGCTCCAAAGCTAAAAATGCACGGCCCTGAGGAGTGTGTGTCAAAGGAGCAACACAATATTATGAATATGAAGTTTCATGAATATTATGAGAAGGAACATGCGGTATGGGTGAAGTGGAAGAAGGAAGTGTAGGTATATTAGGAGTAGAATGAGAAGAAACAATAGAAGGCGTAGAGACTCATGCACTATGGTAGAAGTAATCGTAGGAGAAGAAGAAGATGGAAGAGGTGAGGCACTCTCAACAGTGTAGAAAGAAGGAGACTTCGTAGGAACGAGAGACAGAGTAATACGGTTAATGTAAGCCGAAACACTACTATCAATAGGATCATCAAGGTAATAAAAATGTGTCGAAAAACTAGAAGGGGAGGTCGGGAAACACAGTGAGAAGTGGTAGGAGACATGGGAGTAGTGATAGTGAGTGGCCGGAGGAGAGGTAGAAGGCACACCAGTTGGGAATCAATGCCTAATAGATAATCAATGATAGAAGGATCTAAAACATTAGGTGGCATATCAAAAGAAGAATAAGAAGGATCACATGCCACCATAAGGCATGGTGTATAACGAGTAAAAGCAACAGGGTCATCAACAAGGCATATGTCGATAGGAGAGTCAGCAAGATTGGTTGGCACATGTTTTTAACCTTCCAAGAGGAGTTGTTGAGTGGCATTGGGTGAGGTCATAGAGTACTATATAAAGTTGTAAGCTCAACAATGGTATCCTCATCATAAAAGGGTTGACACTTAAATGTGACATGATAATAAAAGAAGAGATATGTTAATTACGGATAATCACAAAGAAACAATGTTTAAAAGATTGGTTCACCAAAATGATTAACTAAAAATAGTTTTTTTATGGTTTTTAACTATTTTATAAGTTAATCTAAATAGAAACTAAGTCATATATTGAAGTGCTAGATCTAAATATTTTACTTTTGTATTTGAATGGATTGAAATAATAGAAATGAGAGGGATATGTTACTAACTTGTAAATAACTTACCTCAATGTGTGCTTCAGGATCAGTAGTGGCAGACTAGTATGTGGACTAGGCACGCTATGACCGGATTACTTCGAGGAAGGACATAAGCTGGCTGTTTGTCTACAAATGAGGTGCCCCGGGCCCTTGGTCTAGATTCTTGGTCTTGGGAATTGTGAAAAATATCAAGATTTGTGTTCAACAATGTTGTAAGGAAATTTGAAACGTTGCTTTATGCATCACGTTGGATTCATCAAATGGACTTGATAATAACCTTTGCAAAACAAAAGGTTAATGGGGTTAAACTATCCTCACCCTAAAAAATAGTGGACTTATTTCTGAGTGTTGCACTACATTATGGACCCCGATGTAGATTTGGTGTGTGTGTGTAATTTTGCACCTAGGATTCTCTATATCCAATGACGTGATAATGAGGGGAAACAACTATATGTAAAATGCAAAAATAGTGAATGGAAAAGGAAATAATACAACCCTTCCCCTTTGTGCTTGTGTGATGTAGATCTAGAAGAAGCCCAAATGCAGTCCCTTGCCTTAGTAGATAGTTTCCCTTCATGTGTGTGATGTCCGCCCCTAATGTAGTGAGTATGCTTTGTTTATATAGGGATCTCTTGCTCAAATTTCAACACTAGTGACCTGAAATTACCGAATATGACCTAGGGGAATACATGGGGTAACCATTAGGAATAACCTCGAACAAAGAAATTAAGATCACAAATTACGATGACATGGGTGCCTAAAATCATGGACTTGGGTGCCTCAGGGTGCCCCAATGCAACCCTAGGCACCCCAAAGCGTATACCTAAAGATGACAAATGGACAAATTACAACACTTGAGACATCTTGAGAGATGGCCAAAATTGCAAGGACAATCGATGATGACCCAAACAAAACACAATGACACCCACTAATCACCACAAGATCTAGAGATGGGTCACTAGTTAATAGTTTTATCATGCAAGATCCATCTATAAATTAACATACCCGTCGGTAGAAATGTAATAGTAAGTGTGTGATTTAGTGACTACGAGAGGGTTGATTTGATAACAATCTAGCAACTTCTAGGGGACATCTATCTACTATATGTGAGTTACACTTGCCTTAAAGTATCTATTGGGAATGGAGTCATATCAAAATGATGCAACTTCTGAGATAAAGTTACCTTCACCATGAAACAAACAAAAGGAAATAAAATTTGTGCATCCAATGCACTTATTCAAATTACCACCATAAGGATTAGGTAAGAGCACTCGGTTAGCAATAATTTACACAAAAATGAGGGAACCTTCGACAACAATAACGAAGGAAGGAAACATCACAAAAATTGGGAAATCATACGCGATCCAACTAGAAGCATGTAGATTGTTCTTAAGAACTTATTTTGCATAAAACAAACTTAAAATACTCCTAATCCGAACAAAGAGAAGGAAATATTAACAAAACCACATACTGGTTGGGATAAATAACTTCATTTTCTTATAAAGTGGGGTCATGAGATAAGCTTTGTAATTAGGTCACATGGTGGAGATGAAGACATGGTCTACACCTCTGATTTTCTCAGAATATCATCCAAGAAAAGAATAAACACCTCTACATGATCTTTAATTTTCCTTTAGAGGTATTAGGTTTATCTTTGGCAACTTGAAGCTATTTCTCATGCTCTGAAGTGAGCACAAATGATGACAAAATTGTGTTTGGCTCTAGGCTAGCCAAGTATCTAATTTAGAAAGTGTTCCTTGTAGCTAATTGACTAATTCTTTGGGTTGTTTCATATTCCTTGCATCTAACTCCATGAATGGAGTTATAAGAGGAACTTTCTCCATCATTTTGGATGTTTGTAGGCTGATTTGTAAATTTTCTTACTTACTCTTGCACAAGCATCTCAGTTCCACACTCAATTCTATTTAGCAATTAGATTCTCATTCTTGTCTTCATCTCTAAACAAAAATTTGGATAGCTCAAACCCATCCTTTTATTCCTCAAGAAGACTAATTTTAATAATAGGCTCCTCATTCATCTCCTCATCTCCAAAAAAGAAGTGTGACATTTGAAAATGAGTAAGCTCAATGGGTTCTTCCTCATCATCTAGATCCTCTAAATTAAAAAAAAACTTCAGCCTCTTCATTGTATAAGTTTGGAAAACACTCCCTTTGGATCTCATCTTCCTTGTGTTCCTCCTCTGTATAACTATTTGCAAGTTGATTTGAACTATGTTTCACTTATTCTTCTACAAACAACTCAAGTTCCACACTTGGGGCCTCATTCTTGTCTTCATCCTCAAGAAACATTTATGATAGCTCAAACATGTTAACCTCATCAACATGCATCTCTAACTGATCTTTATCCGGATATGATTTATCTTTCTTATTTGTGGTTATCTCTCTTTGCATTTCTAGCACATTCTCATCTTGTAAATCAGAAATATACAAATCAATAGTTGTTATTAAATCATTTTCTTTGCTAAAACTAATTTGAGAAGGGTATAAGACACTAGTAAAGGGTAGGTCCTTAATTATACTTCCAAAAAAATATGATATAGGCTCAATATTTCTAATTTGGTAATTAGGAACACTCAAATAGTTATAAAAAACATGTTCCTTACTTTGTGATTCAAGAGATCTGAGCGAAAAAATTATAACATTTTATTGTTGGTCAAAACTATCCAAGACATTTGTATGATGCTTCGTGGTGAGTAATTCTTCCTCTGGAAAATATTAAGAACAATTAGAAACCTGTAAGAACATAGGCCCATCATGGATACTGCATTTAGAACATGTAAATTTTTTATCATCCTCTTCCACGTGCTCTTTAATTTCAAATTCCTTTTGGAGCTCCTCTTACCAATTGTTCAATTAAAACATCATGTAGTTATTCAAAATATGGGGCCATTTATTCAACCATACACTCAGAGTTAGTCCATTTATCAATAGATGATTCATGATTAACCACAATGGATCTTACCTCAGCTAATTTTGATGGATTTGGTTTACTGGATAGCTTCTTGATGAAGAACTTGTTGGCTGATTTTAAACTCTTTCCACCAATTCTTGGAACTTTGAATTTGTTCTTCTTTACTTGATCCTCCTCAAACTGATTTTGGCTATTAATTTCATTCCAAAAGGGGTTTGGAAAACTGAGGGAGGAAATATTTTTGGTTTCTGAATGATTTTGCAAAGGTATGTATGATTGAGGACGTATACTATTGTTTCATGGAAGAGAAGGGGTGACAAGGGAATATGTAGGAAAGATAGGGACATTTAACTTTGGTTGAGATTGTGTGGGTTGAAAAGGAGGAATGTGATAGCCACATGATGGTAGTGAAGGATTACCCCATTGATAGGGTTCCTTATCACTTTAACTTCCATTTCTTTAATAAAATCTACTATTTGATTCAGAGTTTAAATCATTACCTCTAGCTTCATATGAGGATTATACCACCTAGGTGGAGAATCACCCCATGGATAGGGAACCATGAAACCAAGATTCATTGTTATGATTTGGAACTTTTCCTCCATTTCTTGCATGATTTTTTTCCATATTGTAGATGTCCTTTGAGACTCATCATCAAACATGAAATTTATGCATATTCTTGCTCCCGAAAAACACCATGATTAATAAGATAGCCATTTGTATTAACAAGGTTTTGATAATGGGCATACTCATTTTTATAGGGCTTATAATACTGATTTGGAGGAGGTTTTTTTAAAAAAAAGAGGTGAAGGGGAAGATAATTGCTCTTGGAAATGAGAATTCCAATGGGGAATAGAAGTCATGATTGCAAAACCTTATAAATGGATAAAATGGCTTGAAAACTAAGAAAATGGGTCTTTTTTGGATCATTGAGTTGTCGATGTTAAATATATATATATATATATATATATATATATATATATATATATATATATATATATATATATATTGAAACCTTTTTTAGATGCTCTAGTTGTAACCTTTGGTCTAAACATTGTGCTTGATATTCTTAAGATGTGCTTTAAACTTATGGATCCATACGATGTTGGATGAATGTCATAAAACATTGATACTTTCCAAGAAAAACATCAAATATTTAGTAAATCCTTTTATTTTTCGGCTCCCATTGAGCATGCCAAAAAAAATTCTCACAAAGGAATGCACCCTTTAGGGAGTGGTGTGATGTCTCCCCTTCCAACTGAAAAAATTGAAACACTCCTAGGTTGTGGGTGACTCAGTATGTTGAGTGAGTCTCTATAGAGGTCTAGTTCCCCTAGTGTAACACTTAAAACTAGCTTGTACTCCTAAGACTACTCTACTCTCTACTAATCAACAAGGAAAGGGAAAAGAGTTAAGCGAAAAATTGAAAATATGGTGATACACTAGAAAGTTTGAGGATCTCAAACCTTGGTTAAACCACACATATAGATAACGGAACCACACACACCATACACAACTCACAATGGATATGTAAATGCAAAATTGGTTTAGAGAATAGTCTCAAGCTATGACATAAAAAGAAGGGAACCCAATGGCTACAAAATAGGGAAATTTGGTAATCTCCACAACAAGATCCTACACACACTTGTTAAACACAATATATGACTTGTAAATTAACATATAATTACATAAAGGCATGGAAATTAAACTACAAATCAGGGATAAAACAATATCACGAGATAAAATCATATTTAACGCACTATATTGTGTGATAAATAGGTTGTAAGAAGGTTGTTAGGAATTAGACAACAAATATGTAAAACAATTCCTCAAATCATAGCAGTAGGAAACTATATAGCAGAAATCTAACATCATAAATAAATAATGCACAAAATAAGACAAGACAAGATTTAATGTGGTTCACCCAATGTGGGCTACGTCCACCAAGAACTTGCTCATATTTTATTATCAACAAGAGTAAAACAACTCTCACAGTCTTCTCTTAGTTATGAACTCACAATAGAATTCCAAAGATGCTAAACCACATCTAAACCACAATTGACACCCAATTGCTTAACCTTGATCACTCTTGATCACCTCTTGATCACTAAGACTCAAGACCTCTTGAACACACAAGATATCTTCAAGATACCCTAACACCTCTATTTATAGGATTACAATCCTTTAAGAATTCCAAAAGATGACCCTAGAAGTTTGAAAGTCATGACCTTTCATCTTCCCACGGCTAGAAAAGAAACTGTCATGACCTTTCATCTTCCCATGGCTGGAAAAGAAATGGTCATGACCTTTCATCTTCCCAATTCAAACTCCACACTTCAATACTGATTTGAGAAGACCAAAAATAGGCTCCACACCCCAAAAATATTCCACTTGGAGAGTGTTCCTACTGAGAAAAGTTCTCAACCCTTCATTATCAACCATGAAGGCTGATAAAAGTTGAACACAACTTCAACATCTCCATTGTTACCACCTTGGTCATCATATCTATAGGATTCTCGACTATTATGAATCTTTTCTAGCTTCAACCTATCTTCTTCCAAATCAAAGCCTTGATGAAATGATATCTCAAAATGAATATGCTTAGTCTAGAGTGAAAATCGGAGTTCTTCGCTAAATGAATAACACTCAATATCACAATGTAGTCTCCCAACTTCCCTGCTATGACCCAACTCATCAAGAAAATGTTGTAGCCAAATCATCTCCTTGCTTTCATCCTCTTTCTGGTTAGCAACATACTCACCCGATTCTCTATAGTTGACAAAGCCATAACCTTTTATAACCGTGAAATCCAACTCACCGTTGTATCACCAACCATAAATACATAACCTATCATGCTCCTCCTACTGTCCAAATCTCTTTCCATGTCTGAATCTACATAACCACGCAATGTAGTGTCCGATCCACCGAAACACAATGTTGTTCCCATGGTCCCTCTCAAATACCAAAGGATCCACTTCCCTGCTGTCGGTGCTCTCTTCTGGATCACTCACAAACCTACTCACTTTGCTCCCACCGCATGGGAAATGTAAGGCCTATTGCATACCATAGCGTACATCAAGCTACCAACCGCTAATGAGTATGGTACCACTGGACATTTGGATTTTATCCTCCTCGATCTTGGGACTCGCTTCTTTGATAATTTAAAGTGACATGTCAAAGGGGTACTAACTAGTATAGCATCCTGTTGGTCAATGGAGTCGACAGGACTTTTAGAAGAGCAACGATCAGGGGGACAAGAAGTCCCTCCTCTTTAATGGGAGAGGTTCCTTCTTATTCAAAACGAACTTATTTACAAATGTACGAACATTGTTTTATGGTCAAACTTGGATTTTATGAAAGTGTTTTCCACAGGATCATCAATTACACAAGGAACCTGAGGAAAGGGAATAAGAAGATGAGCGAGAATATCAACATTCAAATTATAGATAGTAGAATAATTCTTCGTGTATGTGAAGCTTCAAAGAATTTAAGACAAGATCATTTGCGTTGGCAAAGAATGAGATTAAATTTAAAGACACAAAGTTCCATAAATAACCTTCTTCAGATTTATTAATCAAGGACACAAAGTTCTTTCTTGGTTGTCTGAGATCACTTGTATTTGCAAAACCCAGACAGGTATGCAATCGGAGAGACTAACGAGTTAGGAACAAAATGATCTTCACAATATTAAAGGAAAACACAGAGATAACAAGAATTAGATAGACAAAGAATGGAAAGCCCTTTTGTATTGATTTCTTTAAGATCTATTTACACTTTCAAAGAAATATCCAAGTCCTTCCTCCTGTAAAATGGTGTGGAAAGGCCATTATATAGCTTACAAGTCGAGTTACCTTATTTAGTAACCGTTTCTTTTAATTAAAGAATAGTTAAGGATCGCCGATTGCAATACCTTAACTAATTACAAAGAATACGAAAAGAACGGGAAGAAGAGAAAAGAAAGGAGAAGGAACAGGTGGCATTCTCGAGAGGAGGGACCTTGTCTTGAATCCGCTACTGAATTTCTTGATGCCTCACGCTATGTCTCGCCACGTGGAGGCCACGTGTTGGTTGCTGATCGAGTCCAAATCCCGAGACACTTCTCTATCTCTTTATCAAACTCGCGTGAGTATGATAATATTTATTTGCTTCTTGATGGTAGATTGAAGAGAAAAAATTTCCTTCATCTTTTCCTTAGAGATGGAGCTTTCCTTGAATAGATTATCTTTGACAAAGCTCTTTGGCTCGAGCTTTGATTTCTTCCGAGACGAGAAAACACTCGAGTTTTCATCCACGAAGATGACAATGTATATCCTTGAAAGTAGCAATTCACTTATGTCTTAAAAGCTTCTCCTTCTACCACACTGAATATTCTTCATTTCTCCCAAAGCTTCCTCCAAAACTCGATCTTCCACTCCACATGCTGTAGACCCGGGATTTTGATAGATTGTCCTTAGCATCATCGAAAATCTTATTCGCCGATTTCTAAGATGTTCTCATCTATGTCTCAGTCCCATAAGGCAAAGGTCTACTATCATCTTGCTCTCCAGATTTTTAGTTCTTTATCCATAGTATCTATAGTGGAGGAGAGCTTCAGGTTGCACATTACTCACCTTTTCGTGGAGTTTGAAAGCTTCATCGATGAAGTTTAATCCAACAACAAGTATGTCATCCACCATGGCTTCAATAGCTCTACCATAGACTTGCCAGAATACTTGTGCATATCTTTGATACTTTGCACTTCATCTTGGCTTAGAAATACGGGAGGTGGAAGAGTAGTCAATGGGGTAGGGTCCAAGACTTTATCCTTAGATAAAAGAGACTTGATGAAACACAGTGAGAATCCGGGCTTGTTCTTCCAACTGCTCAATATTTTGCTTTGCCCTTTCTCTACCCTTCCAATGACTCTTGTGGTTATTTCTGGAGGTTGTGAATTTCACCTTCGAGGGAGTAGACTCTCCCATAGGGATTCTGAAAGCTCAAGTCGGATGCCAAAGCAAGTCGATTCGATTTGTCTCTTTTGTAAACTTAGCATCTCCAAGAATTGCTGACCTTGAGCATCAGACACTATTCTGGAAATGGTTCTGGCTTTCTTGGCACGAGAAGGAGTGGTGCCCAACAAGGCTACAACAGCATCGAAATTTGGTCCCAAGCTTTGAGAGGAGGATTTTCTCTTCCTTTTGTCGACCAAAGGTTGCACCCAAGCAAAAGAGGAAGAAGAATCTGCAGGAGAAGCAAGGGGACCAAGAGACAGGGAGCTCATGACACTCAGGGTCTGCGCAGCTGTTGACTCAAGTTATGAGATGTGAGTAGACCTTTGGAGGCAATAGCGGTAGAAGAATCATAGCACACACAGGAAGTTCGGTGCTCTAGACCTCCTTGTCCTTATCTGTTGGATCTTCGGGAACATTTGCAGGAGTTGGCATCTCACTTTCTTCACTTTCACTGAGAACAATGATGTTCTCTGGCCCTATAGGCAACTCGGCCTGTTTTCTTGGAGGGTCATTCTCTGCAGGCTCCTTCTTTACCTCTTTGAGTTTCTTCTTATATACCTGGGTAGATGAAGAGGGAGTAGATTCAGTAGGTCCTTGTGTTGATGAGGCAGGAGGGGTTTGCATTAGTGTTTCAGACCTTGGAACTGATGCCTCTCTTATTGGTGTCGAGTCATCCTTGGAGCTGGATTCTCCTGAGTGCCTCTTGAATTCTCGGATCTTCTTACTGAACCAGACCTTAGTCCTGACTAGGACTGGAGCAAGAATCTCAGCCAGATCATCCCTCTCTTTCCTGTTCCAATCAAGGTCCTCCAGAGGGGTGTGCTTAATCACATTTTCATACTCATACGAGTATAGGTCAGAATTGTCATCCTGGAGACCTTCAGGAACTTGGTACAGACCGAGTTCTTGAATCAATTGCAGGGAGAACCTGCCACAATGCCTTCTCCTGGCTTCAAAATCATCTACACAGTCAGCCCAGTAGTCTTCTGTATCTGCCCTATGATGGTAGATTATCTTGATGTTCTGTTCAATAAACTTCTTCAAGTCAAAGCAGGTTCTTGGCTTGAAGAAATGAACAAATGATAGGGACCAGGGCTCTTTACATGTTACTAGCATCCAGGAGTTGTTTTGCATGTGTAGTTTCCCGAGAGATGGGAAAGTGCAAGCCAGAAATCTTCTTGTCTCTGCAGTTACGTGCAACTTGTCTAGTTACTGCATATCTCTATCAAGGCCATTTTATCATTATAGAACATGGGAAGCCATAGAGGAGTGCTTTCATGCTTGAAAGCTTGATATAGGAAAATTTCTGAATTGGATGAAATAGGCCCCATCTTTGCGATATCGGGTTCATGGCTTCATCCCGAAACCTTCTAGCAGATATCACCTTGAGCAATCGACCACGTACATGGTGAAAGCATCATTGACCCTTCTGAAATTCCGATTCTTTGGTCTCGGGGGTGAAGCTGCGGGCAATAGGCATACATGGTGGATCGTCTTTGTGTGCATCTATATAGGAGAAACCAAACCACTTTGCCTTGATGTTGCTAGGGTATACATCGGGTATGAAGTCATATAGAACTTCTTTGTTTCTTTGAGCGTTGGATAGCTGCTGCTCCGCCAAATTCATACCGATGATGATCTACTTGATTGATGTTTTGTGTTCCTCGCACACCATGCTTTGATGAGCGGGCACATCCGAAATGAAACTCATTGGTGGAGGGCAAACCCATAACCCGAGCCCGAGGATTATGAAGTCGATAATTCCTCATTGAAATCTGCTTTAAGAGGGTTTTGGTTAGGCGAGAAGCACCTTTCTTAGGGTTCTTCAACCAAGACTTCGCCACGCGCGCCTTATATTTGTCATTGTCTTGATCGAATAGGTTCTGTGCTTGATCTCGGGAGACGACTATAGCATTGTCCAACTCCGAATCCTCGGAGCGCCGGCTAGATAAGATGCGCGTCCACAACTGCAATGAGTTCCCCATGTACATTTGTCAATTCGCTCGAAGCGGGGTCGAAGTGAGCTCCGCATGAAAGCACCGTATCAGCACACTGTACTGAGATTGGGAAACCACCGGCAAAAGCCAAACCGCTATCATGAATCGTTTGTGCTATTGGTGTAGGGTTTGCATCTGCCATTCTTGCCCAAAAATCACCGAAGTCGAGATGACGAGCTTCGGCTTTGTCCCAATATTGCTAACAAGCTCAAAGTGCGGAGAAATTTGCTCTTGTCCACTGAAACTTGATCTTCATTTGATAGTCTCGGAGCTGCAACCTAGACTCGGGAAGGAATTTGCAAAGGGAGGGGATATTTGCGCAGTTTTCAAATTGCGAGGGTTCGAGCAAAGATAACATGGAGCAATGCAAAAATGCAAAGGGGAAATGCTCGTTATATAGCCATTTGGAGAGAGGAATGAATTTAATGCGCATTGAATACACAACCACCAATTTAAATAGCATCATACTCGTAGTGAGTGGGAAAAACTAAGTGTGAATGACACTTTTCTACGCTTGGACATGTGAGATGCGAATCGCAAACACGCGGCTCGCCCTAATTCGGGTGAAATCAGGAGAGGATGCACAAATGCTTTTTAGAATGATTGGGGCGAAATGCGTGGAGTACGCGGTTCGGGTGATTCGGCGAAATTGGGACAACTGGCTGTTTGGACTTGGGACATTCGGGACAAAAACTAGTCCCAACTTCACTTAAGTGACCCAACTTCCGAGTCACAGCGGTTTGGCAGTTCGGACGAAATGAAACAACTTGCATTTTCGATTTGGGACAAGGAGCTCTCAAGTACGCGACACGGGAGTTTCGGCCGAAAATTGGAAAGCTCGCACTTTTTAACTTTTGGACATTTGAGACATGAAAGTGCGTGAGTCGTGGTTCGGTGTTTCAAAATTGGAACAACTCTCAATAAGTTTTGGGACACTTGGGACAAAATTTTCCACGGGCCCTAAATGGGACAACTTCAGGATTTCGGCCGATCGGGAACAGTGCACTTTCGTACTTGGGACGGTTAAGGACAAAAGTTCCACAGCAGGCCGAAAATCACCAGAAAATGACCCAAAACATTTGATTTTCAATTTCACAACTTAGGCACTTGAGAAAAACACTTGAACTCAAAATTTGAAATTTTTACTCTTATCGGAAGGAATTTTGAGTGGACAACACATCCTACATACTAAACCTCTCAAGACCTTCTTTATGTACTCTTCTTAAGATAACACCACTTCCTCTCTTTCTTGTTTACGAGTTATTCTCATACCAAGGATTTTTTTCTTTGCCCCCAAATCCTTCAGTAGCAAAGGAGTCGCCTAATTGCTTCTTGAGTACCTTTATTTCTTGCATGTCCTTCCCTGCAACAAGCATATCATCCACATACAGGCACAAAATAATATAACTACCATCAAGAAACTTCTTTATGTACACGCAATGGTCTAAGTGACACATGGAGTAACCCCGCTCTACGCAAGCGTCAAACTTCTTGTACTTACATTGTCATGGAGCTTGTTTCAGGCCATACAAACTCTTCATCAATTTTCACACTAACCTCTCCTTCCCTTTGACCTCATAACCCCGTAGGCTGCTGCATATACAATTCCTCCTCTAACTCACCATGAAGGAATGTATTCTTCACATCCAACTGCTCTAAGTGCGGGTCTTCTCTTTGCTACTAAACCAAGAACAGTTCTAATAGAAGTCATTTTAACAATAGGAGAAAAAAATTCATCAAAGTCTATACCTTTCTTTTGTGTAAATCCCTTGACCACCAACTGGGCCTTGTATCTTTTCCTAGCCTCCATCTTCCTCTTTGATTCTATACACCCACTTGTTCTGTAATGCTCTCTTGCCCTTGGGTAGCTCCACCAGATCCCAAGTCTAGTTTTCCATAATAGATCTACGTTCTTCATCCATGGCCTTCTCCCACTTCTTCGTAGCATCCACCTGCACTACTTCCTCAAAGCACTCTGGCTCTCCACTTTCAGTGAGCAATAAGTAATTCAAAGATGGAGTAAATTGTTTAGGTTCCCTTCTTACCCTAGAAGACCTTCTCACCTCAGGAGTTTGGGGTTCTTGATGAGTAGGTTCTGAGCGGGTTGTATAGGAACATGCTGCATCTGAACCGGCCCGTTGGACACCTTGTTGTCTACAATGTCCTCTAACACTTGTGTATTCTTTCTTTGATTCATGTTTCTGATCCTACAACTGATCTTTATACATGAATTTTTCATTAAAGACAATATCTCTAGACCAAAATATTTTCTTGTCCTTAAGACTCCAAACACGGAAACCAAAGTCATCCTCACCATATCCAACAAAGGTGCATTTCTCAGACTTAGCCTCTAACTTGGTCCTATCATCTTTATCAATGTGAACAAATACCTCACATCCAAATACTCTAAGAAATGAGTAATCAATTTTCTTACCAGACCAAGCCTCCTCAGGTATACCTCCATCCAAAGCCATAGAGGGTCCTCTGTTAATAAAATAAATAGTTGTGCTCACCGCTTCCACCCAAAACATGAGTGACAACCCCGCATGTAACCTCATGCACCTAGCACACTCCATGATTTTCTTGTTCATTCTCTCTGACACTCCATTTTCCTATGGAGTATTTGGAACCATTCTTTTCTTATGGATCCCATTTACCAAATAGTAATCAATAAATTCATTGCTGCAATACTCCCCTCCATTATCCAACTTGAGACATTTCAACTTGAGACTTGTTTCATTCTCAACCAAGGCTTTCCATCTTTTGAAGGTTTCAAACACATTAGATTTCTTTCTAATGTAATATACCCAAAATTTTCTAGTTGCATCATCAATGAAAGTGACATAATAAAATGAACCACCACTAAAGTTTACCTTAGCTAGCCCCCATACATTTGTATGCACTAAATCCAACTTACCCTCCTTCTGATAGGTCCAATGTTGAGGAATCTCACTCACTTCTATTTTCCATAAACACATTCCTCATAGAAGTCTAAATCTAACTCCTTTAATCCGGGAAACTTGTCCTTTATAATCTACATGCCCTTTTGACTCATATGACCGAGTCTCTGGTGCCACAAATTTGCATCTCCATCTGCAGCAACTAAATTACAATAATCAGCACCACTGGTTAAATACAGATGCCGTTTTCTTACCTCTTGCAACCACAAGATCTCCTTTGGTGACCTTCCAAAATCTGCTACAAAGCCCGACCGTATAACCATCACTTCCTAGCTGACCCGCTAATATCAAGTTTTGCCTCAACTTAGGCACATGCCTGACATCCTTAAGTAGCCATGTGTTCCCATTCTACATTTTCACCCAAACACAACCTTTCCCTACTATTTTGCATGGTTCATCATCACCAAGATATACATGTCCAAAATATCCTTGAACAAAATCAATAAAGTAATGTCTATGTGGGGTGGCATGGAAAGAAGCCCTTGAATCTAACACCCAAGACTCAACAATATTATCTAAAGAAAGAATTAAGGCATCCTGAAAAACATCACCTGCTACCACATTTACCTCTTTAGTTTCCTCCTTCTTTTTCTTCTTATCCCGAAGAGCCCAACAATCTTTCTTAGCATGACCAACCTTCCCATAGTGCCAACATTCTAACTTACTCTTGGACTTTGACCTTCCGCGATCATTCAACTTCCCATGGTTACCTTTCCCTTTGTTCTTTTATCTCCCTTTGATCTCCGTAGTAGAAGAATCTCCTATCAAAGCATTTCTAGAAGTAGAAGAATCTTCGGTGCTCTTCCTTCACATTTCCTCGCTTAGGATCACACCTATTACATCCTCAAACTTCAGCTTTGAATTATTAGAGACTGAATTACTTACAACCATAACCAAGTTGTCCTAGCTATCTGGTAAGGAGCACAAAATCAACAAATCCTTGACCTCATCATCAAAGTCAATTTTTATCGAGTTTAACATACTCACAACCATATTAAATTCATTCAAATGAACAACAATAAAACCATTCTCAGACATCTTCATATTAAATAACTTTTTCATCAAAAATATTTTATTAGAGGTAGAGGGTTTTTCATATAACTTCCCCAATGCACTCATGAGACCTTCTGTGGTCTTCTCCTACGATATGTTGAAAGCAACCAAAGATGCAAGGCATAACCGAATTTCCTTGAGTGTCTTTCTATCCAATAACTCCAAATCATCATCTAACATGGCTATATATTTCTTTGCTTTTCCAACCAAAGGAACATGGAGGTCCTTTTGATATAAGTAATCCTCCATTTGCATCTTCCACAAACCAAAGTTTTGCCCATTGAACTTCTCAACCCTTGATCTGCCCTCATCTGCCATAGCTCCCACTCAAGCTAAACTTTCCCTATGATTTACCACTTCAGCAAAAACCACCAAAGCTCTGATACCAGTTGTTAGGAATTAGAGAACAAATATGTAGAAACAATTCCTCAAATCACAATAGTAGGAAACTATATAGTAGAAGTATACATGCAAAAATATAACATAAATAAATAATGCACAAAAGAAGACAAGACAAGATTTAACGTGGTTCACCCAATGTGGGCTACGTCCACCAAGAACTTGCTCATATTTTATTATCAATAAGAGTAAAACAACTCTCACAGTATTCTCTCAGTTATGAACTCACAACAGAATTCCAAAGATCCTAAACCACATATAAGCCACAATTGACACCCAATCACTTAACCTTGATCACTCTTAATCACCTCTTGATCACTAAGACTCAAGACCTCTTGAACACACAAGACATCTTCAAGATACCCTAACACCTCTATTTATAGGATTACAATCCTTTAAGAATTCCAAAAGCTGACCCTAGAAGTTTGAAAGTCATGACTTTTCATCTTCCCACGGCTGGAAAAGAAACCCGCATCACGACCTTTCATCTTCCCATGGATGGAAAAGAAATGGTCATGACCTTTCATCTTACCAATTCAAACTCCACACTTCAATACTAATTTGAGAAGACCAAAAATAGGCTCCACACCCCAACAAAAGTAAAACAACTCCTTTATTTATGTAAGAGGTGAAATAGAACAAAATATCACTCATGAACCCTACTCTTCACTCATAACTATAATTACTCTAGATTGATGAATAGAAGGTGAAAATATTGTTTTTACAATGAATTCCATGTGGTTTTATAGAGATTGAGGAAGAAAAAGGGGAAATTAACAAGACATGCAAGTATGAAGCTCATAAATAGAAAATTATGTGAGAACATGCGTGCATTTGGTCTCTTCTTCTTCAAAATAGCTCTTCTCATGATCTGAATGTGATTGTACATGCCCATAAATAGAATTTGGTGTCCATTGCATGTTCCTTCTTTTTTTAGACTCTTGTGCATGATTTAAAATCTCTTCTTGCATAAAATGCTAATTTTAACCTATGGATGATACAAATGGAGTCTTACTTATTGGGAAATATATTTATTAGTGCTCCATTATTTGTGTGTAATCTTTTTTTTTAGTTAGTATATTATGTTATATGGTTATATAAAACAACATATAACAATTATTTGTTGGTGAGTTTTAACCACTCACGTATATAGAGTGTGGGAGATATTCGTGGGAGAAGTAGTTAAGGCTACCTCCTAAAATATAGGAATTATATGTCATATATATATATAAATGTAAATGTATGAACATCCATATACAGTGTGAATGAAGTATTATTCTGTGTAAATCTATAGCTGCTCTTATATTTGGTATCGAGCCGAGTTAATCTACGATGGAAGTATAATTTGTTTTGAAGGGGCAGAGTTCTATGTATTTCCCTCTATTATGAGAGAATGAAGATTGGAAAAATGATGTAGTTAAATTAACATTTGTCATTGTTAATTTCCTCTAACATTCTTGTTCATGTGCTCTTGTCGATCTTATACTGATTTCTTTGGCGATTTGTTCCTCCATCTCGAGAGGTGCCCAGTTTTGTTTGAATTCCTTTGCTTGGCATCATTATTTTCCTTGTGACAGCTGTGTAGACTTTCCAATTCGTATTGGACTGTGGAAAGTGTCTTCTCCTTGTCACGACTCACTGTCACACTGCTGCCCCATGCTTCTAGTCATTATTAAACACCCACCATGCATGCAAACACCTATACTCACTGCAAATTCTTCCTCAACTAAACATTGAATTCCTCGGTCAAATCTTATTCATCTAGATCCAGATAATTTTGCATTGGATGGATCATAGTTTTCTTCCTTACCTGCAGGTTGTGAGTTTACTTTACATAGAAATCTAATCTGCCCTTTTATTATTGACATTGTCAATGTGTCTTATCTCCGGAGAACATTGCGTCGGTTTATTCCACCTTGGATTCGAGCCATTCCACGTATGGCGCCTTGAGAATTATGCAGAGATTTTGGTGCACTCTATGATCGTTCTGAGTATTTTTATGCTCATATGTTCCTACCCTCTATCTACAGGCATCTCAATTACCATCGACTTGGCTGAGTTTGAATTCTTCACAATAAATTATAGTCTCGCCCATCACAGTTGCAATTATATCTCCAAATTCTCTTCTCATCGCTTGATTTCTTGCCTATGTGAAGATCTAAATGAGGCGTTCAAACCAAGGAGAATTTCAAGAAGCACCGAGTGGAGAATGGTGTATTTTTCCTGTGATCTAGAAAATTACGGGCTGAATTGGTTCAATGAATGCATACGTCTAACTACCAGCTTGCCCTCTAACTCAAGTGAATTTACAAACACGTGCCCTTCCATTTGGCTCCTTCAATTTATTTTCAAAGCTGGAACATTCTAGGTATTTAGGTTTGGTTGATGTTATTTATTCCTACACGTTTAGAGTTTGTTTAGTTTGTGGTTAAACAAATTGTTTTGTTATTATATGCTAATTGTGAGTCAATCCATTGGTAATGTCACTTTTGTAATTACTTTAATGCACATGTCTTAGTTTCCTTTGTGTTATATTGGTCAAGTCAATAAAGTAGTGTTATTTGAAAAGTAATAAAATGATTGCTTTTTAAATGTTTTGTTTACCTCTTGGTAAGTATTGTTATAGTTTATCAAATTGTATTATTAGAGTCATTGTGTATCACATTCATAATCGTATATTTGTTTAAGTAAATGTTTGTAATTGTCAACATATTAGTGACAAATATTATTGTCTAGGTCAAATGAGTCATTTTTAAAATATCATTGTTGTTGTCAAAAGAAAAGTATTTGTGTTGTTAAAATTCTATCATCGACATCTAGAGTCTCATCAAAAGTTCATTCTGAGTTAGAGTCAAAAGTTTGGAAACAAATTAATTTTAAAAAAAATAAAAAATAAAAAATTTCCTCACTTTTCAATAACTGGATGCATTTTCACTTGTATGTGACATCTATGTTGTGGGAATAAATTTTACAATGAGCTTCATGATTACATCTGAGTTGAGGGAAATTATATGACAATCTTCATGATTGAATTGAGCTAAGCTAGTAGCATGACACTAGAGGATGAAGGTAAACGGAGGTTGGAGGTCATTTAGCGACCTCTCGTCGATGCCGCCATGATGGGGCCGCCTGACAATGATTTGGTGGCATTTATTTTCAGTTGTGTGTTTTCTTGAATTCGAAGTGATTCTATTTTCAATAAGTGGAAATTTCACATTGAGGGGGGGAACATGATTCCAATGTTCCATTTCTAGTATGTCAGCTTTTTCTATGTATGTATGAGCAACATATTTCAACAAATTTTCCTATGTTATTCCTGCAGTGAGATATTGATGAGGGCTAAGAATAATACTTGGCATATCATGATGTGGTTATAGGTAAACCACTTGAAAACCTTCATTTGTGGTTTGTGGTAAACCAATAGCAAAACCACCATTCTTGGTTATTGGTAATCCATTTGCAAAACCATCACTTTGGGGTTTGTGGTAAACCAATTGCAAAACCATCATTCTGAAGTTCATTTGAAAACATCCATGAGGTTTGTGATCATCCTGTGAAAATCACCAGATCATGAGCAGGTGCAAGTACAAAGGCAGGTTTTCCCCATGTTTGCACTAAGGGGGGGAATGTTGGGAAATATATTTATTAGTGCTCCATTATTTGTGTGTAATCATTATTTAAGTTAGTATATTATGTTATATGGTTGTTATATAAAACAACATATAACAATTATTTGTTGGTGAGTTTTAACCACTCACGTATATAGAGTGTGGGAGATATTCGTGGGAGAAGTAGTTAAGGCTACCTCCTAAAATATAGGAATTATATGTCCTATATATATGTAAATGTATCTAAACATCTATATACAGTGTGAATGAAGTATTATTCTATGTAAAAATCTGTAGCTGCTCTTATATTACTTACATGATCTTTCCAATTTTAGCTTTAACATTATTCATATTTACATTATGGGTGAAGAAAATAACTAAAAAATATATTATTTGGACATTTTCTAGGCTATGCATACCTTTTGGTTGGGCCTGTCAACAATATAAAGCACGAGATAGAATAGTGGAAAGTTCCTCATGGGCCTTAAAAATTTGGCTTGACCTTTTGTTCCCCTTGTTCCTTAGTTAGCCAAATCAATGATGTGGAGCACTTGTTCCTTATGTTCCTTTTGAGGCTACATGCCTAATTTTTTTCCTTGTGTGCCTTAGCCAATGTGGGAGTTGTGGGAATGAAGGAAATGAGGGCATTATTCTCAAGTTCCTTATGTGGTCAACTTAAGCCGATCCTTTTCCTATCCCTTTGGTCATAAAAAGTATGGTTGTGTGGAACAACTAGAACTAAGGCATTATTCCATTGGTGCCATGAATCTTCGAGTATGTCGGTATGGAGATGGCGAGGAAGTGGGGCACAATCGGAATAGTTAAATTGTTCCATTGATGTCATCAATGACCAACTAAGTTAGTGAAAACTTGTATTATGTTGAGTTCTTGAAATGTGGGTGGCTAGGAACCAAATGAATGCAAGGAATCTTCCCACTATGTCAAGAAAACCTGACTTATTTGATTGTAGTTCCATGTTCTTCTTGTGCAATCAATGGAGGAACACTAAGAACTCATGAATTGGTATTTGTGTTCCGTTAATGCCTAAATTAACTGATGAACACCTATATTATAGCCAAAATAGTAAAGAAAGGAATGGGAGGAACTCGAGAACAATTCCTATTGTTCCTCCAATTGTCCATTCTACCCAGTTTTACCCAATTTGACCCAATTTTTCCAGTTTTAACTAACTCCTCTTCATAAAAACCTTATTAAGAGGAAAACAAGGGATAAAACATGAAGGTTTTCCCATAACTCTCAAAATTTTGAAATTCTCTTGATCCATAACACTCGAAAAATCACTATCCATGACCTGTCAAAACCTCAAAATGATTTGTCAAGACATCAAAATGGCATGGGGCTTATTTTTGATAATAGTAGACCCTTCTTGACATTTTTTTAATGACACAATTAAAGAACATTTTTTTAGTGGCATGTCGGTTTGGATCACTCCTATGAAAAACATTTATGCCTTATAATCTTTCACATATACCTTCTTCCTTAGAACTAACTTCGATCACGAAACCATCACTTGAGATGGTTAGATGAAGCTATCAAGGCACAAACAAATCCTAACAACATGATTTGCATGAGGTGTTTCATCAAACCAACGAATGTCTTAAATTATATAATGATCCACTTTACGATCACTCTAACTTTTTGATACTTCATAAACTTACTTTGGTACATCTATAGAAAACATGGTCAATGTGCAAGGTGATAAATGAATTATTGTTTGCATTGAACCTACATGTCCTATTTTTTTCTTTGCCCATATATTCCATAACCATCTATCCATGTTCTCTATTTCAACCATCAAATGAACGAGCCTCAAATCCTAATTCTATTGTCCAAATAAAATTCATTGTCCCCTATGTAAATGCCTCTTCATGACCAATCCTATATATATTGTTTCTCAACATCCTCATATTTCATTAACCTATGTGCACATGCAATGGATGATCTTGTGATCATATCCCATTTGTTCCCTATTTCATTGGCCTCTATGATGATTCCTCTATGAGATATCCATTCAAACTGACATTTTCACCGATAATTTCTCATGCATTCACTTTCTTCTTGACTTCATGATTCCTAAAGAGATTATAATTCATGAAAATTATCCTTCCCTCTTTATTTCAGTTCAAATTGGCTAAACTATAATTAAGAGAGCCCTCATAGATGAAGATTTTAGTACTTTATCAACTTTCTTCAATTTTTTCAATACACTTGGCTATTTGATCTATAATATTAATTCTAATAGGAGTACATATCAAGGTTATGACTATCAAAAATCCCCCGTGGGTTGCATCTAGTTACCTACTATTGTTCCTCCTAACACTTTTTACATCAAATTCGTGAGCTTCAACTTCTCGTCCTCTTATAAAATCCTCCTATTTCGACCTTGGACCCACTTTGATGCACATAGTCATATCATTTGTCTTATAATGCATTATGTTTGCACATTTAGGAGTTATCTATAAAGTAAAAAGTGACACTAATCTTTATAACTTTGACCTCTTCCAACAACATGGGAAATTCAAGAGTCCTACCATGGAATATCTTCCTATCATAACATTTTAAGAATATCAACACTTTAACTATATTTTTGGTTCTCTTCGTGGATATAGTGGTCATCCCGAGCTCATGATAAATAATCCACCCAACCTTCTCAACTCGGAAGATGATTATCCTTAAAGGACTAACCTTAATATTAACACTTCCGATCACCCCGATGTTATCATAACATAGTTACCTCTACCTTACGAACTTTCTCTTGCAAGGATGTCAATCAAATTTCTATCACTATTACTTTCACTAAGCATCCTCTTGTAGAGAATATCATTCAACCTAATACTATCATTGAATCATGTGTTATTAATTTTACCAAGCCTAAATATGATGATATTTATACCCTAGATGACCCTTTCTTAGAGGCTATACTCAAGGTAATAATTTGGAGATCCTTCAATTTCATTAATCATTGAAATATACTTTCAACTATAGCATTAACACTATCAATGTCTCATCACAAAATGCATATTCTAATTTTGACCTCGAGGATGATGATCTAATATTCCCCTCTTACTAAGAACTTTGATCCATGAGCCATAAATTTATCCTTCAATTATGTCTCCTCCCACTTCACTCATTTTGACATCACATCCTCCTCCCCCTTCTCATCCTCCTAATGTCACTATCAACTTAACTTCCATGATATCACCTTTGGCTTTTTTTTCCAATATAGCTCCTAGCCCACCTAAGGCTAAACCATACTTCACATGGCATGAGGATATAAGGAATGTTGTTTCATATAATAGATCTTGCCAATGACACATGAATAAGATAGAAGAAACATTAAGAGAGATCAAAAATGGAAAGGTACATGACATTCTTCTTTTGCACCACTTTATTTCTCTTATCATGGATTTTTTTTTCATACCAATGCACTTTCTAGGTTATCCACCACAAGCATTGATTTCAATAACCTTCTCATGTACCTAAGTGAATAACATATTATTCTCCATTACGTCCAACCTCCTTTTATGCCATCATCTATTTCTCGGCCTACTCATTCTTCCCCCCATCCCTCCCTTGATGATATTCATCATGAAGTTCTCACATGAATCTCTAAAAGGATCAATGAGTCTATATTTTCTACATGATTTGGATTCCATCGTGGCATTAACACTATTTGGGATAACTTAGAGGGCCTCATGATTCATACTTGACATAAAAAATTTCATCAAGTAACCAAAATAATAAATAACATCTTTCAATATTTCGGATGGCATCATTGATTCATGTGACTTGATTCATATCTTTATTTATATCTCCCACTTGGTTTTTCCTTTCTTCTTGGGTTTCCATGGCCATTTTCTCTTTACATGGATACTTTGGTAATATTTTATCACCTCCCACTTGGGTTTATGTCTCCTCACTTGGGTTGTCGATTTAATCATTTTCATCCCATCAATATAAAACTTCCTATCTTAAAACATGTTAGTGCAAAATCACAACACCCCCAAATGAGTTATGGATATGCTTTTCTAAGGCAAAGTCATTTGGTGTGATTGCACAACATTGAGCTTTCCCAAAGTGTGGGACCTTGACAAATGGGGAAAGCTCTCCAGAGAAGGCTAGTTCCTACTCCTCTGTTTAGGTGTATGTGTGAAATTTGTAGAGGTTTGATTCAAAATCCTACTCTAAAACTACCAAGGAGACAGGGTTAAGGAGAAGCATGGAAATGGGAAACAAAACTAAGAAAAAAAAAAATGGTGATACACCAAAGGAGTGCTAAACTTCTTGTTTTGTAAAAAATAGACACAGATCATGAGGATGCAACATCAAAACATGCACAAATTTCCAAAATGCAATGAAATGATCAGAAGGAAACAAACCAACACAAGAGAGGATTGAAAAACTCATTCATAGAGCATGCATTGTCAGTTCCAGATTTAATATGATACATTGCAATAGCAAGGAGGAAAAAAATGTGATGCAGTCCATATGGGAGGTCTAAAACTCCTTCAAATCTACCTACTAAGGAGAAAATAAGAGCTTGCAAGAGCAAGGACATCCAACCATTACAAAATGAGCCAAAACTGGCTTTTAACGATCAAACAGAATGAAGAAAGGTGAAAAACACGGGAAAATTGATTCAACATCTCCAACCACCGAAAATATTCATTAAAACAGAAAGGAACCCTCACAAATCCATTTTTTTATGCATTTGGCCATGCTGGAGAAGAAACAAATGCCATACTTCATCAATTTTGGTGGTTGGGGGTCGATTCTACATTTTTTCTGTGCTAGAGACATTTCTTCAAATTTTTCCCATCAAAATCTATCAAAATTCAAAATTGAGGGGTCCATCATGTATATAATTTTAACATCCTTCCAATGATGCCAAAATCATGAAAATCTAAGCTCTGGTGCGAAAGATATGCCCCTCTAGAAGATTTGGGCGAAAATAGATAAAATTAGGGCAAAAATCACGTTTTCGGGCCGATATTTACCTTTTTTCCTTTTAAATTTTAAATTGGGAAAATTTCCCAATTTACCTCCATGCCCCACTCTCCCGATGACATGTGGCACCCTCTGGATGATCCGCGGGCCAAAGACTTGCCTTTTTCCCTTTGATTTCAAATTGGGAAAATTTCCCAAAAAACGCACCCCACTCTCCCGATGACACGTGGCACCTTTTGATTCGGCGCGGAGGTGCGGCCCAAATTTTTCTCTTCTCCTTTGTGGGCTCGCGGGCTGATTTTGGACTTTTGAGTTTTAGCCAAAGAGGCTAAGTGTCAACAATTTCTCCTTGGCCCTGCGAGTACGCTTCCTTCCTTCATCGGGCCCATGGGCCAAAATTTGTCTTTGTGCCTTTTAACCCAAAAAGGGCTAAGTGCCCAAATTTTCTCCCTATCTCCACCGACCCACCAATTTCCTTGGAAAATTTTCCAACTTAGCTCCACGGACCCGCCCAGGGAAAAATTTTAACTGTTACCTCCGCCGAGCCATAACTCAAAAAATACAAGGAGTTAGGATGAATTTTTACCTTTCTGGAAAGGTGAGAAAATCCTCTATCTGATGAAAACATACCCAAAAAATTTTGAGTCCCTAAAGCATGCAAAAAATTATTTTAAGTACCAACAAAGGAAAAGGAGGAGGAGTTAGCCAAAAATAAGCATGGGCTTATTTTGGATAACACTTTTGGCGACTCGGAGGGGTCATCTGCACTTGCTAGATGAAAATACCAGCTACCTTGAAGCATCCATTGGGCATGGAGTCATGATAGATAGCCTGCAAACTGATCCTCTACTTGAAAACTTCCCTTTTAAGCCTCTTGGAAACCACTAAAAACTGAAACCGGTTGTGACCAAAAGCCAAAACAATGCACTGTGCAAGAGCAAAACCGACACCACAAAAACTATGTACAAACATGAAAATCATACATACCCCAAGTGGGATATGTAGAGTGTGCACAAGCACTTCTTTTACAAAAAAAAACCTACCTACACTACTCTAACCGAAGCAAATGTGAGCTAAATAAAACCTGCAACTGGTTGTGCAAAATAGCTTCCTTTCTTCAAAATGGGAAACCATGCAATTGATTTGGAGCTGATCATGGTTGGTTGGATGAGTGGAAAATCAACAATAAGCTGGTCTTCTACCCAAATTAGCAAGGTGTCAGCTGAAAGCAAATTAGATACCTCTTTTAGTTGCTCTGCATTTGGATTGAAGAGGCATTGTAGTTGATCCTTGGTGCTTTGACACTCATACTCATGCTTGGAAGTAAGCATGACTATTGGAAACTCCTCCTTTGGCTCCAATGAAGCCACATACCTTGATTGGGCAAGGTCTGATCCGTTGAATGTGCCCATAACTCTGATTTTCTACTCCACAAATGGAGTCATCTCGTAGACCTTCCTGAATGAATGGCATGGAAGAAATGGTAGAAACCTCGTACTCTTTCCCTTCTTCTTTCCGTGAAGCACACGGAAGATTAAAATCTTCCAATCTTGGTTCCAATGAGCTATCACAAAATGCAAGCTATTGTTTTGGAATGTTTTCCCTCATGGCAGTAGGCTCTTGATGTTGAAGAATGAATGGTAGAGAAGAAAATGTTGCAATTTCAGCTGGCTCCTCCTCAAGACATTCCTCTAAGTCTGATAAACAATCAAACTCTTTGCTATCCCACTGCAACAAAGCTTTTCCCTCTTGCATGGTGACCTCCAAATCTGTGTTTTCTTCACCATGTGCAACTTCATTTTCAAACATGCAACTTGCCAATTCGAACTCATCCAAGAAATCAGATTTTTGGAGAGATGAAGTGGGAGAGAAACATGGAATTTCTTGTGCCTTTTGCTCACAATTTGGACCTGTTTTGTTCACCTCCATAATGGCTTCATCAATCAAATCAGCCCCTTCAAACGAAAGCAAAAATGTATCAATAATGCTTCCTTCTTCTGTCTGTTGCAAAAACTGACTTGATCTCATCCATTTGCTCCTCAAAAATGGGATTTTGAGCTGGTTTTTCTTCCTCCATAATGACTGATTTTGTAGTGCAAATTGGATCAGCATTTTCTTTGGGCAAAGTGCCAACATGGACACCCAACTCATCACAAACAAACTGTTGTTTTTCTTGCTTCACTGCTGCTATAAAATCAGCCTTGTTTACCACTTGTTCCCCAACTCCAACTTCCTCTTTTGGCTTCACCATCAAGGGGATTTTTGTGATCCCAAATTTGAGAGCCAAACTCAACAAACTTTGAATTTTTTCATCCTTGTTTAGCTCTTCTTTTTGCTGCTGTTTTCCTTGACTGGCATTCTGATTTTTTCTTTCCCAACATGGATTTGGGAATGCAAGAGGAGGGGTGGGTTGTGGTTCAATTGATTTTTCAATTATTTGTGGTTTTGGAGGAGGTAAAACTTCATTTTTCTTTGGAGGGAATGGCTGTTTGGAATGGAAAAGAGTAGAGAAATTGAGGTGGGATGGGAGACTAGGAGGTGAAGAAATGGAATTAGCTTTTGGGACAATAGATGGAGAGTTTAAAACTTGACACTGCTGAGATAAAACAGATTGGGAAAGAGGAAAAGAAAAAGCATGAGATGGTGTGCTTACCCATTGACAAGGTTGTTGAATACTCCTCTCATACACCTCTATTCCTTCAGTCCACTTTGCAAGAAATGGAAGTGTTGCAACAATGAAGTCAAGTTTCTCTTGCAGGCTATAATGCCTTGAAAAGGTCCCACCCATGGACAGGGTGCTCCACAACCGATTCCAAATTCTTTCCTCTATGCTTGAGCCCTTGATTGCACCATGTTTTCCTCCATCTTTTGGATTTTCCCAAAAATCCACATTTTCTTCTTGACTGCCCTCATCATATGTGTATTCTTGTGCTTGATATGCTTCATAGCCAAACTAATTTTGGCATTGCTCATATGGATATGCATACTGGTTTTGAATTTGATCAAAATGTTGATTTGGAGGATTTGGAGAATGCATTGGAGGTGGGAAACATTGCTGTTATTGTAACAAATGAAAATTCCATGGGGAAAATGAAGTCATGATTGCACAACTTCATGGGATGAAAGAAGAATGAAGAGATGGAAAAAAATGGAAGAAAATGAATGGAAAGAAGGTCTGTAACTTCAGAGATGGGTTGCTGATCAGATGGAGTCACCAGATGTGTTTACAAGTTCCTCCAAAGGCTGAAATTTTAAACAAGAACACATCAACTTGCAAAAAATGAAGTGGAAGACCTCTTGGTCCCACCTTAGGCGTGCCAAAACTATTAGTGAAAATTCACAACACCCCAAAATGAGTTATGGATCTACTTTTCTAAGGCAAAGTCATTTGGTGTGATTACACAACATTGAGCTTTCCCAAAGTGTGGGACCTTTGCAAATGGGGAAAGCTCTCCAGAGAAGGTTGGTTCCTCTTCCTAAACTACCCTACAAGCTATTCTAGTGCAAGCAAGCTAATCTAACCTAATCTAACTTCCAAGGAGACAAGGAGAGGAAGAAAACAAGGAAAAACAAAGCCTACACTAAAACAATGATACACCAGAGAAGGAAAGTGTTGATTATCTATCAAAACTACCATGGAACAAGAAGAGGTGAGCAATGGAAAGGATGGACAAGTGCATCATAGACCAAAGATGGATTTCACATAGAAAATGTTCCAAAACTCCATGAACACAACTCCAAAACCTGCAATGAACATCCAAACATGCACAAATACCCTGTAATGAAGAGAGGTAAGGAAAACAACAAAGAAAACAAGCCAAGGATGGACAAATGCATCACAAAAACACGTTTTTATTGCTCAAAATTTACATAGTGCATCATTTCATGGGTAAGAGGAAAAAATGCCATTACAGAGTAGGGAGGAGGTTCAAACTCCATTTTCAACCCTAGGGAAGAAAAGAAGGGAGAGGCAGAGAAGAAGGATGAACAACCTTTTTTAAAATGAGCCAAAACTGGCTTTTATCGCTCGAACAGAATGAAGGAAATGAGAAAATGCGGAAAATCAATTTTAAAACTCCAACCACTAACAAGATCCATTTAATTAGCCTACAAAATGATGGGTTTCCATGAAAAATCCCATACTTCATCGTACATTGCTTCGTAGAGAAAAAAGAGGCCCATACTTCATTAATTTTGGTGGTTGGGGTCGTTTTCTGCAATTTTTTCATGCCAGAGACATTTTCCCATTTTTTCTTACAAAAATCCATCAAAATTTAAAATTTAAGTATCCATCATGTAGATAATTTCACCATCTTTCCAATGATATAAGGATCATGAAAATCCGAGCTCTGGATCGAAAGATATGGCCCTCTAAAGATTTGGGGAAAAAATGGCAAAATTAGGGCAAAATTTGGGTTCACGGGCCAAAATCCTCCCTTTTTCCCTCTTTTTTCAAATTGGGAAAATTTTCCAAAAATCCACATGGCCTCACCACTCCGATGACACATGGTGCTTCCTGATTGGTCCACGGCCTTCAAAATAACATTCTTCCCCTTTTGTCCATAAAGGGAAAATTTTCCCAAGGTCCCCATGGCTCGACCTCCATTGACGACATGGACATGTGGCACCTTCCGTGATTGGTCACGGATGCGGTCCAAATTTCACCTTTGCACTTTTATGGTTTTGGCAAAAAACCAAAAATCCTTCTGACCCCCAACTCCCACTCTTTGGCTTGACACGTGGCACATTATGATTGGTGTGGGGCCTTAACCATTTTTTTCCATTCTCCTTTGCGCGTAGGAAAATTTTTAACCTTTGATTTTTAGCCAAAGAGGCTAAGTGTCAACAATTTCTCCTTGGCCCCGTGAGTCCGCTTCCTTCCTTCATCAGGCCCGTGGGCCAAAATTTGTCTTTGTGCCTTTTAACCCCAAAAAGGGCTAAGTGCCGAATTTGTCTCATGCCTCATTCTTTTCTTCCAATTTTCCTTGGCAAAATTTATTTCCCCCTTTTTTCAAAATTTAAGTCGAGATTTTCTCCAAAATTTCCTCCTTACCTCACGGGCCCACCTTTAGGAAAAAAATTTTCACCTTAACTCCATCAAGCCATAACTCAAAAAATACAAGGAGTTAGAATGACTTCTTTACCTTTCTGGAAAGGTGAAAAAATTATCTATCTGATGAAGCCATACCCAAAAATTTTGAGTGCTGAAGCATGCAAAAATTCATTTTAAGTACCAGCAAAGGAAAAGGAGGAGGAGTTAGCCAAAAATAAGCATGGGCTTATTTTGGATAACACTTTTGGTGACTCGGAGGGGTCATCTGCCTGCTAGATGAAAATACTAGCTGCCTTGAAGCATCCATTGGGCATGGAGTCATGATAGATAGCCTGCAAACTGATCCTCTACTTGAAAACTTCCCTTTTAAGCCTCTTGGAAACCACTGAAAACTTGGAACCGATTGTGACCAAAAGCCAAAACAATGCACTATGCAAGAGAAAAACAACACCACAAAAACTATGTACAAACATGAAAATCATACATACCCCAAGTGGGATATGTAGAGTGTGCACAAGCACTTCTTTTTTGAAAAAAAACCTACCTACTCTACTCTAACCAAGAGCAAAGGTGAGCTAAACAAACCCTGCAACTGGTTGGGAGAAGTAGCTTCCCTTCTTAAAAATGGTAACCATGCAACTAATTTGGAGCTGATCATGGTTGGTTGGATGAGTGAAAATCAACAATAAGCCATTCCTCCACCCATATCATCAAGGTATCAACATTAATGGAAAATACCTCTTTAAGCTGACTCTTATTGGATTCAAGAGGCATTGATGGTGATCCTTGGTACTTTGATGATCATCCTCATGCCATGAAGTAGGCATGACTAGTTTTAGGAAACTCTCCTTTGGCTCTAATGAAGCCAAGTACCTAATTAGGCAAGGTCTGATCCTTTGATGTGCCCATTGCTCTGAATTTTAAATCCAAAATGGAGTCTTCTTGTGGACCTTCTGAATGGATGGCATGTGGAAGAAATGATGGAATCCTCGTGCTCTTTCCCTTCCTTCATGAAGAACATGGAAGATTTTATAATCTCTCATCATTATTTGATTCCAAACATCTAATGAAGTTGCTTTTACATTATTGTTTTCCCTCATGCAACGAATACATTGTTGAAGAATTGATCCATTGAGAATTTGGAAGATCAAATTCTCCAACTTTCCTCTAAGTCATGTTGCAAACTATAAACTGGTGCTTCATGTTCTCTTCCCATGGAAAGAAAGTTCTTTGGTTGAAGAATGAACGATGAAGAAGGAAAAAATTGCAATTTCTACAGGCTCCTTCTCATCAAAACATTCTTCTAAGTTTGATAAAGCAATCAAACTCTTCAAAGTCCTGTTGTAGCAAGGTCTCTCCCTTTTGTATGGTGACCTTCAAACCTGCATTTTTTTCTCCATGTGGAGCTTCATCTTCAAACATGAAACTTGTCATCCGAACTCATCCAAAAATCAAATTTTTGGAGAGATGAAGTGGGAGAGAAACATGAAATTTCTTGTGCCTCTTGCATGATTCAATTTGAATTTATTTTTCACCTCCATAATGGATTCATCAATCAAATCAAGCCCTTTAAATGAAAGAAAAAATCTATCAATAATGCTTCCTTCATCTAGTTCAAATTGATTGATCTCATCCATTTGCTCCTCAAAATGGGATTTTGCTGGTTTTCTTCCTCTTTGCTGACTGATTTTGTAGTGCAAATTGGATCAGCATTTTCTTTGGCAAAGTGCCAACATGGACACATTTTTTTCTTGGTTCCTTGTTTACCACTTGTCCCCCACCTCCTCCTCTTTGGCTTCACCATCAAGGGGATTTTATAAACCCAAATTTAGTAGCCAACTCTTCAAACTTTTAATCTTTCATTTCCTTTTGTTGGGCTCCTTCTTCTTGTCGTTCTCCTTGACTTGGATTCTTGAGTCTCTTCCCAACATGGATTTAGGAAAGCAAGAGAAGTGGCGGTGGGTTGGGTTAAACTAGCTTTTTAATTATTTTTGGTGGTGAGGAGGTGGAACTTCTTGTTTGTTTGGAGGGATGATTGTTTGGAAGGAAAATGAGAAGAAATTGAGATGATGTGGAAGACTAGGAGATGGAGAAATGGAATTAGCTTTTGGGACAATGAGATGGAGATTTTAAAACTTGACATTGCTAAATTGAGATAAAACAAATTGGGAAAGAGGAAAATAAAAAGCATGAGATGGTGTGCTTACCCATTGACAAGGTTGTTAAATACTCCTCTCATACACCTCTATTCCTTCAGTCCACTTTGCAAGAAATGGCAAGTGTTGCAACAATGAAGTCAAGTTTCTCTTGCGGGCTATAATGCCTTGGAAAAGGTCCCACCCATGGACAAGGTGCTCCATAACCGATTCCAAATGCTTTCCTTTGTGCTTGAGCCCTTGATTGCACCATGTTTGCCTCCATCTTTTGGATTTTCTCCAACAAATCTGCATTTTCTTCTTGACTGCCCTCATCATATGCGTATTCTTGTGCTTGATATGCTTCATAGCCAAACTAATTTTGGCATTGCTCATATGGATATGCATATTGGTTTTGAATTTGATCAAAATGTTGATCTGGAGGATTTGGAGAATGCGTTGGAGGTGGGAAACATTGTTGCTATTGTAACAAATGTAAATTCCATGGGGAAAATGAAGTCATGATTGCACAACTTCATGGGATGAAAGAAGAATGAAGAGATGGAATGAAAATGGAAGAAAATGAATGGAAAGAAGGTCTACAACTTCAGAGATGGGTTGTTGATCAGATGGAGTCGCCAGATGTGTTTGCAAGTGCCTCCAAAGGCTGAAATTTTAAATAGGAACACATCAACCTACAAAAATGAAGTGGAAGACCTCTTGGTCCCACCGGGCATGCCAAAACTATTAGTGCAAATTCACAACACCCCCAAATGAGTTATGGATCTGCTTTTCTAAGGCAATGTCATTTGGTGTGATTGCACAACATTGAGCTTTCCCAAAGTGTGGGACCTTTGCAAATGGGGAAAGCTCTCCAAAGAAGGCTGGTTCCTCTTCCTAAACTACCTGCCACAAGCTATTCCAATGCAGAAAGCTAATCTAACCTAATATAACTTCTAAGGAGACAAGGAGAGGAAGAAAACAAGGAAAAATAGAGCCTACACTAAAACGGTGATACACCAAAGAAGGAAAGTGTTGATTATCTATCAAAACTACCATGGAATAAGAAGAGGTGAGTAATGGAAAGGATGGACAAGTGCATCATAGACCAAAGATGGATTTCACACATAGAAAATGTTCCAAAACTCCATGAACACAACTCTAAAACCTGCAATGAACATCCAAACATGCACAAATACCCTGTAATGAAGAGAGGTAAGGAAAACAACAAAGAAAATGAGCCAAGGATGGACAAATGCATCACAAAAACATGTTTTTATTGCTCAGAATTTACATAGTGCATCATTTCACGGGTAAGAGGAAAAAATGCCATTACTAGAGTAGGGGAGGAGGTTCAAACTCCATTTTGACCCTAGGGGAAGAAAATAAGGGAGAGGCAGAGAAGAAGGATGAACAACCTTTTTAAAATGAGCCAAAACTAGCTTTTATCACTCGAACAAAATGAAGGAAATGAGAAAACGTGGAAAATTGATTTTAAAAATCCAACCACCGAAAAGATCCATTTAATTAGCCTGAAAATGATGGGTTTCCATGAAAAATCCCATACTTCATTGTACATTGCTTCTTAGCAAAGAAAGAGGCCCATAATTCATTAATTTTGGTGGTTGGGGTCATTTTCTACAATTTTTCATGCCAAAGACGTTTTCCCTTTTTATCTTTCAAAAATCCATCAAAATTTAAAATTTAAGTGTCCATCATGTAGATAATTTCAACATCTTTCCAATGATATAAGGATCATGAAAAATTTGAGGTCTAGTTCGAAAGATATGGCCCTCTAAAGATTTGGGCAAAAAATGGCAAAATTAGGAAAAGTTTGAGTTCGCGGGCCAAAATCATCCCTTTTTCCCTCTTTTTCAAATTGGGAATTTTTCCAAAAAAATCTTCGTGGCCTCATCACTCCGATGACACATGGTGCTTTCTGATTGGTCCGCGGCCTTCAAAATAACATTCTGCCCCTTTTTCCGTAAAGGGAAAATTTTCCCAAGGTCCCCCACCGGCCCAACCTCCGCTGCTGACATGGACATGTGGTACCTTTTGATTGGTCATAGAGATGTGGTCCAAATTTTCACCTTTGCACTTTTACGGTTTTGGCAAAAACCAAAATCCTTCGACCCCCAACTCCCACTCTTGGCTTAGACACATGGCGCACATGATTGGTGCGGGGCCTTAACCAATTTTTCTCCATTCTCCTTTGTGGGCTCACGGAAAATTTTTACCTTTGATTTTTAGCCAAAGAGGCTAAGTGTCAACAATTTCCTCCCCCGTGAGTCCACTTCCTTCCTTCATCGGGCCTGCGAGCCCAAAATTTGTCTTTGTGCCTTTTAACCCCAAAAGGGCTAAGTGCCAAATTTCTCTTTGCACCTTCGCCAACCCACCAATTTTCCTTGGAAAAATTTATTTCCTCACTCCACCACCCCAAGATTTCCTGGCACAATTTCCTCCTTACCTCTGTGGGCCCACCCAAGGAAAATTTTCACTGCTAACTCCACTGAGCCATAACTCAAAAAATACAAGGAGTTAGAATGACTTATTTACCTTTCTGGAAAGGTGAAAAAATTATCTATCTGATGAAGTCATACCTAGAAAATTTTGAGTGCTTGAAGTGTGTAAAAATCCATTTTAAGTACCAGCAAAGGAAAAGGAGGAGGAGTTAGCCAAAAATAAGCATGGGCTTATTTTGGATAAAAAAACACATATTGCTTGTATACACCATATTTTTGACACTTGATAATCATTTATTTTTGCAGGGTTGTTGATGAATTCTCCTCTTAAGTGGGTGCCTTAAAGGGCCTACTGGGTTAGGGTATAATATGACTTGGTCATGTGGGATAGACCACAACTTTTGAGAGATTTCACTATTATCCGTAGTCACCCTATACCATCCTTATTTCTTCCCTTTATTCAAGCATTATACCTATTATGTCTACTTGTCCTATTATTTCCACTCATTTCCTCTTATTGCAAGTTATTGTTCCTACTTCCAATCACTATGTACCTTAATCACTTACCTACATTCACATTCTATCCTCCGCTCCTCCTGATTTTAACCCATGATCTTTGGGTTTCCCCTAGGGCCAACACCATCAACCATGGGAGATGGTACTTATTTTTGTTTTTCCATAGCCAATGCCATCATACACAAGCAATGACATTACGTATATATACCTCATTAATTTTTATTATTATCACCATTAATGATAATTTTATTACGCTCATAATTTTTTATGTTCACACTACTTCGCACTTATTGATTGACTTTGGAGTCTTGGAGCTTGCCTCTTTTGCATTTGGGTCACCATAGTGAGTTAGGATTGGAGATATTCTTGTTGATCTTTCCCCTTCTCCACCCATAATTATTCTCTCTCGTTGTTGTCTCTAGGGAGGATTATGCATCAATAGTCACACACACATTATAGGTAAGTATCTCTAACCCTCTTTAGTCTCTCTTATTTTGCATGCACTAGTTGTTATTGATCATTCATTACTATAGATTAGAGTATATGTAGGTTTTCTTTTATCCACCGATTTTTCTTATTGTTATTATGACCCTTGGCTTTATCCACCCCTTGGTTATCTCTCTTCCATTTTAGAATCCTAGTAGGATACCTATCTTTATCTTGGTTATAGGCCTTGAAACCTATAGTTATCCTAGGGCTAGGACTAATATCATCTAGATTTATGACTTTAGTGCTCCTTGAGCACCTTTGTATCTGCACAATGTGATTAGTATTAGAATGGATTCCTACATTTGAGAACCCGGTGGGAACCTATTTTTTCCCCATTATACACTCTAGTGAACCCGACACTGAAGCTTACTCTTCCCTAAATTAGGTCATATTTTTTCCACTCTTCAACTCTCCCTACTTTTTCTACACCATTATCCCTTATGTAGGATCTTACTACACATCTGATTCTATTATTTTAAATTAATATTTACAAATCAACCACTATATTAATTTTATTATAGGGTGAATAAATTTAAACATTAATCTATTTTAATCCTCAACTTTACCAATCCCTATTCTTACGTGCATGAAGGGGTAGGTTGTACCCAGAATAATTCTCTAAAAATCATTTGCCTCATCCTTTACCATGTTTCCCCTTGGTATATTTTTGGCTAGTTTGAATCCCTACAAGTTTCATGTAGGTTTCTCATTTATTCCTTCATCTTCTTTAGCTTCCCATTTATATAGAACTCCCCTACCCTATACTGAGATCAAAACCATCGATCACCCTACATTTATAGGGAAATATTGAATAAAGAATCTCCTCTCTGGCTAATGCCATAGACCCTCATACACTAGTACGATTCATTCCATCGAAAAAATTTGCCATATTTGCATGCAATGTAGTAGAAATTACAAAGATTTACCCTAGGGAGGTTATTAGGAATATGAACAATGATGAAATATACACACCAAACAAAGAGGGGAAATTAATAAAATCCTCTCAGGGTATGGGTCTTATGGAAGGAACAACTTTGAAACCCCATTTTAATTATATGGATCATTGCAAGACTCGATAAATTGGTGTAATCCCTAATCAAGCCCCAAAAATTCCTTATACAATAATACTTATACTTCTTCCTCTCATAGCCCTAATCCTTTGTCTAATCCTAATCTCATGATTATAAAGTTTTTAGATCATATGTCCACTATGCAAGATTCTACCACATCTAACATTCTTTAAATAAAAAATCAGCTTTTGTAAATAACTTCCCAACCATCTCAAATCCTAATGAATCCTAATCATTCCTCAACACTTCCTTTTCTTTGGATGTTAATGGGAATTCCATCCCTCATCCTCTAATACACAATAAGGCTCTTACATACATTGAAAAATGAGCCCATGCCCCCTTACATAGCTTCTATGGATATAGGGGGACATCTCCTACCATCAATCCAACCATCTATGTTAAGAAATTTGGAAATATTTACTGAACAATGGATCCAAACTAGCACTTACCCCACTACCAATATTCTTGAAAAACAAAATTGTAGAGTATGTTTTATAATGGTACAATCAACTCCTTCAAATTCTATTATCAATATAGAAATCTTGGTGCAATATTTAGTGAAGTAATTTAATATTCATGATCTTCCTAAAAACACCTTTCAAAACTTCGTCAAACTTAAAACAATCTCCCAATGAATCGCCCATGATTTCATCAAAAATGGAAACTTTTGTCCAATCAATCCAATCATTGTCTCGATGACCAAAATATTTTCCAACTATTCCTTAAGGGACTTGTTCCTACTCTCGATATAAATTTTTATCCTTTTCTCACATCACGTTAGAATAGGCTCTCGAGTAGGACAAGCGGTAGGACTACCTTATGAAATAATTCGAACAACCTCGTAAGCCTTATGACACCCTTTAATGGATGTATAATTCCATCAATTATTCATCCCTTTCTATCACACATTCCTCTTCAAACAATAATAATCATAATTTTATTTCTCATAATTCGTAACATTTTCATTTATCCCATGGAGAGCTATTATAACTTCTTCCTACCCTCGCAGCTTCTCCCTAAACAAGTAACCAATTATTCGTCCCTTTAATCTTGATTTCTTTTTGTTGGTGGCACTCAACCATCGGCCATCCCCATGAAGATTATGGGGATTTTAATAAGGTTTCCCTTGACTTATTCCTTGGACCTCAATTTGATACCGTGTCATTATTTAGGAACATTATGAAAATACCAATCCATTCTTCAAGCCCATGAAGAACGTCATTCTAAGGCTAACCATAATAAAAATATTATGAACCACTTTATAAGTATGTTTAAATGATCCTATGATAATAACTAACATGATTCACATTATGTCAATGCAACTAAGGTCAATTATCAACGTAAGCTGCATATAAATAACTTGTCCACAAACCTAGAAGGTGTCTCCTAATGATCAAAAACTCATTTATACCTCTTATAAGAAACCAAAATATGAGCCCTCTCACCCAGATTGTACCTCATCTTAAAAAAAACATATAGAATATTCCCACATAGATCCCATTCCACTCCCTCCAATAAGGTTTCTCATACATGTAAACCTCCTTCAACTATGGGGCATCTCCTTTCATCTCATCCACCCAAATACTATTATGAAACTTATCTTAGGTCATAGTGGAGTTTTCTGGATGAGCTCAATTCTATGACTTATAAGATTCCCTTGATGAAACTTGCGCACTTCTCCATAACATCAAAATGCCTTGTGCAACATCTCTATCACTTGGAGGATGCCCTTGATGAAGCGAAAGATGCTCCTGTTACTCCACCTAACCCTGCAATTCATAATATCAAAAACACCATTTAACCTAGAAATATCAAGATCCCTACTATCAAATTATCATAAAAATATTATCAACAAAGTGAGATATTATTTTGTTCCAATGATCCTCCACTCATGATTAATGTCATCAGCCATGATGCACAAGTAATATGGGTTTTAGCAGATGAAGGCTCTGGTAATAACAATTCTTTTTTTCATTATTAAAAACTTTGGATTATCAATCGATGACTTAAAGCACACTTGACTTACCTATCATGGGTTTGATAAAACCTATCAAAATCCCCTAACTTGCATTCGATTCCTATCATGGGGTGGCCTATAAAAATCCACACCAAAATCATGGTAATTGATCATCCTTTTTCCTATAATCTCTTACTTCACCACCCATATACAAGCTATATACGCAATCACAACGTCGAGGTACCAATTCATCAAATTTATCCATAAAAATCATTGGTATAGGCACAATGTTGATCCCAATCCTTAGGACATGTTTGTACCTTTTTGACAAACCTTTCCATATTCCCACTATGACCACAATACCGAGTATTTCCTATCCCGATTTTTATGATTACGGACACGGACATTCAGTCACCCTAGTAGACTTAGATGATAATAAACCAAATGAATTACATAATGTGGTTAACACAACCCACTTGCTCACTAATATTACAATATGGATTACTTGGGTTTTATTACCTCGGATTAATTTCCTCCCCATATTAGAATATGAGGAACCCCTTTGTAACCCTACCTCCTCCAATCTTACGCATGAAAATGATGAAATTCATATTTACAACTCTTTGAGGATCCACCTTCCAAACACTCTTTTTATCGAATGGGTGTATGACATTAGATGAAGCTATCGAACACGACGTGCCTCATAGAAAACCAATCATCCACACTTCTCACACACTCTATCGGTGATGGAGATTATGTTTGGTCTCACATTGAATCATGTCATCTTGACATCCTTCACTATCATCACAATTTGGCACAAATGCATACATCTCATCATGACATTTATATGATTCATGCATCCTATGATTTCGACATTCCAATAGTCAATCACTCGTTGCTCGATACTCCCTAGGTACTTCAAAAACTCTCTAATTATACCTCTTCCCATCCACCTCCAAATTATTTCATGCTCAAATATGACTCCCCCAACATAGATATGTTCCATTTAATGCATTCAAACCACCAGGGCATCACACGGATGATCTATTACTCTAATAGTTTTTGATGTCATCGACCCCTATGCTAATACACGATGATAATCTATTCATACCTAATTCATCTATTATTTATTTCATTATCCCCTATACTTGTAGTCATTTTTATACCCTTTTACAAGCAGTCTAATCCCATGTGCATAGGCCTATCACCCAGAGGTTGTTGGGAACTCACTCGAGGCACACACAGAGCCGAGTCTCTCTCCTTTATGTGATTCTTGTGAGAATGCATCATCTTATGATAGGTATTCAAGTGCAAGTGAATAGAAAATAACCATGCATCATTCTGAGAACCTAGGACAAGTTGTCATCTCATTGCATCTAGAAAAGAGAAATAACAACAACATATGGAAATGATTCATACCCAAAGGAAATGCATAAATATTATACTCATGAACACATATATGCCTTAAAACATAGCCTTCCATTTATATTAATATGTTCAATAATCCACATTACATCCCTTGGAGTCATAACAGACCCTCATATAATAATGCAAAGCTAAGTCATGCATCAGAGCTACACTATGTTCATCACATTACAAAGATGAATACAGACCCATCCCTCTAAGTGTGTCATCACTCCTATATTTTCTCTAATCCCAGCCCATAGAATTCTTCATTGTATTGCTGCAGAGCTTTACCTCTCTTCCACTAGTCTACCACACTAATCACTCTCTATCTTTTGTCTCTTTTTCGTTGTCCGCACAATTCTATATATATCTTTTCTACCATCACCGCCATGCCTTCAAGGTATGGCTACAGATCGGTGTTGATGCCTCTTTGATCTGAGCTCTCCACTATGTGCAATGATGTTCTTCTAGAACCTTCCATCACATGTATGTAATATTCCCTTTTTGATCCTACAGTTGTCAGGTTGGCACCTTATCCACTCCACATGCTAGAAGGGTCATGCTTTTATCATGTGCTATCTGGGACACTGAATATGGCTAAGTCCAAAGCATGTCTTTCCTTGCATGCGCACCATGTGGTCTAAAACCCCTGCTAGAACCATTCCATGCGCGACTTCAACCCCGCATGCCCTTCTTCAACTAGGTATCACGCACCCATGCGCCTTCTTACACTTAGCTAATAATCTAGGGCCTCACATCACCCCACACTACACCTATTCTCTGTCCTCGGAAACACTCTTCAAATAATAAAGAATGGTGGGCTCTTACAATGGTTTAAAAGAATAAGGGAATGAAGAAATGGGGAGAAAGAATGAAATAATGGGGAACTAGTTTATTCTGGAGGAGGAGAGGGAAATTCTTCCCTAATTATTCCTCTAACTTCTCTCAAGCATTGACCTCGTTCTGAGCTTGCTGACATAGATCACCCACTAGGGCGCTCACCTCCTCAAAACTCAGCTCCTCTCGATTTTTTTATGGTCTCAACAATACTCTCCAACTCCTTCCCTGAGTCTTCAAGGGCATCCATCCTGTGGGTGATTTGGGGGTAAATTTCCTTCAACTAGCTTTTGATCGAGCCTCATAGGGTCTCAATTGCTTTTGATTTCTTCTCCACCTTGGCCAGATCTTGTCTCTCTCCACTCTATTCCCCTTAATTTTCTCTTGGAACTCCTTGAGTTCCATTTCATGGGTGGAAACTAAGATACTTTCCACTCTATCCCTATTAGTGCAGTTTTCATACACAACCTCAGAGACTTGTGCAATGACCTTTACTTCTATAAGAATCTTAGTGTATCAAGCCACAATCTCAACAACCTTCATCTTTTTTATTTCTCTTAGCACGCCTGCACCTCTTATGTAGATTCCAAAGCAAGTGGTCACCTCTCCATTGTGATAATGTGAGTCAAATCCTCTAGACATTGCAAGGATGACTCATACTTCGATCGGGCGGCACTAAATTGGGGTGCTTCAGGACAATTGCATCTATAATCATCTCCACCTTCTTGGAGACTTCACACACCTTATCTTTTTCTTCCTTCAACTCACACCTTAGTTGAGTGTTGATAAGCTCCTCTTGCTTTAGGTCCTTTCTCTTCTCCATGAGCTCCTTCTTTTTCTTCTCCAATTCCTCCTCTAGAAATTTCACTCTATCATTTCTCCTAAACAGTCTGGCCTCAATTTTGACTGAAACTTTGTTAAGTGCATTCTACGACATGTTCATCCGATAGCTCATGAGCCTTCATCAATGGATTTATCCCTCTCGCCTTTAGGAACCTTCATTAACATTCTATGAATTACTTCAAATTATTATTCATCCACGTGGGACTCAAACGCCCAAGATAACATCTTTCTTGTCCATGGGTACGCACCTTCTTCATCAAACGATGACATTTCTAGGAGTTTCTCTGTTGGTATGGTGCTCTAGAAGCACGCGTGTAGCACCTTGCTAGGATCATCAATGTATCCCATTCCCTGCCCTTGTGCCACTACTACGCCTTTCCTACCTATCTCGTATAAACTTTGGGAAGTTCACTTTGCTAATTTGGGATCTCCACCCATACAGCCCTACTCCTTCCCAATGCTCTCTTCTTCTATCTCCTTTATAATCTCATCTGTGCTCCTTTCCAACTCCTGTTCCACCAACTTATTCATGATGCATATCACCTCTCTTTCAAAGGGTTGTCTCTACTTGCTCCTTGGTGAGGCTTGGGTATCTTTTGTTCTTGGTGCTCACTTCTTCGCTCACCCCCTTTCCTTGAGCCTCAACTTCTTCGTCATGCTTGCTCCTCATCTTCCTTGTTATGCTCTTCATCTCCTTCTTCCTCATAATCATGTACATCATAGAATATATTTTCTTCACCTCCTTCAAAGCTCGTCATCATCCTTGTCACCAATGTAGGCATCTAGACTCTCTGTTTCTTATGAGTCTACCTCATTTGTCACCTTCTACTTCTTCCTTACTGGGGATTCCAATACAAGAGATTCTTCTTTCTCCTTCTCCTTGATAGGCGACCTCTTCATTGGTGATTCTTCATGGGTGAGGTGTTCTTCATGCTTCGATGCCTCTTCTTCTGGGGTCTTTTCCTTGATAGGAGACTTCTTTCTCTCGCACGTAAGTGTTAGACTTCATGACTTCTTCAGCGCGCCCATCGATTGTGCAGCTCTACACACTTGGTGCCTTCATCTCATGCCCCTCTTCTCTTTCTCTCTTCTTCAAATGACTCTTATCAAAAAATCACCCCTCAAGGTAATTTTGATAACATTCATCCTGAAAGTAGATTGATTCAAGGCAAAAATCATGCTTTTGGGGTACCCTCGGCTTCTCTCTAACTCTCCCATCCAAGAAGAATTCCCAACGAGTTGGAATAAATGGAAAAAATACAAAAATGAGGTTGCAGGTAATCTGTTTTAAAGCATTTCAGGTCTCGAAGGGTTTGGGTCGTACCATTTTAGGTCGATCGAGGTTCATCATACCAAGCTTGGGGCCGAAAAAAACAAATAAAATCGGCTAAGTCGGACATTTTTGTCCCGTGAGGTCTCATGGGGCAGGTTGGGATGTCGAGACGCAAAAGTCAAACGGCGAAAGCGTAAAAATCGTCAAGTTTTTGTTTCGCACGGTTTTGGGAGAGCTGGGACAAAAGTACACATGGGACATGAATCGCCAATTTGCCGAAAGACACCATTTCAGCGATTCGAGATAATTGTCTGTAGGACAGCTAAGAGACAAAAGTACGCGAGGGACGCGAAAAGGTGAAAAGGTCACAAAGAGAGACAAGGAAGCCCAAATCGGCCGATGCGGGAGCATTTGTCCAGACAGCAAGAAAAAGTACGCACGGGATGCGAGGGACGTGAAAAGCCAAAGTGGTCAAGGCGAAGGAGAAAAGTCAACGTTTGACCCATGAACTTCAAACGACCATAACTTTTGACTTCGAGCTCTGATTTTCACAAAAGTGGACTTTTTGGAACGAACACGACATCCTCTACACAAAAATTTAATTAGGGTAGATATATTTAATTAAAAGAAACATATTCGGCTCCAGTCAGTTAATGCTCATTCCTGTCAAATGACATAAAACGCCTGCCAGACCCAAAACAATGCCTTTGCACTAAGAAGGCCATAACTTTTGCATTTCTCAACGAAATCACACAAAATTGGTACCATTGGAATCGTGGCTCTGATCCCGATGCACATCAATCAAGAAATTATAGATTTGATGAGATATTGATCTATATTTTTTACAAAACGTGGCCGGGTTTATAACCGTGTTTTTATTTGGTGGTCAGTGAGTGCAATTAAGAGGCATGGTCATCATTGTTTCTTTTTGCCGCAGACCGGACAGTATGGGGGCCTTTTACAAGTAATATATAATCATTTCACTCTATTTAATGCCTCTTACAAGTGGTTGAAGGACAGATTTTGGGATTTCCATCTTCCCTCTCTTTCTCTTCTCATTTTTTTCTATAAATTGGAGTGTTGGGCTCATCAGTAAGGGGAGGTAATTTTTGTAGCAAAAAGCTCGCCAAAATTGCTTTGTGAAGTTAATGTGTTGCAGGCACTTGTTGTGGACTCCTTGCATGGTGATCCAGGCCCTTACCTTGTAACTCCGATTGAATCATGTGCATATCAGGAAGCAATAAAATATAAGTTTGTGGATGTATCTTCCCCTGATGTGTTTTCTTTCATTCTTCTTGCCCCTTCAACCTCTTCTTTACAATAATATTGTGTCTATTATTATGTTCATGCAGGGATCCATTATCATTGTGTATGTTTGAAATATTGTTGTGAATGCGTTTTGCTAGATTATGGAGAACTGTCATCACCTCTTCTAGTGTGCACTTTGCTTCTGTATTTCATGCATTTGGAGACTACTCTCACACCCTCCTTTTCTGGTGTATCACCGCTTTAGTGTAGGCTTTCATTTTATGCATTCTCTCTCCTGGTCCCTTGGAAATTTAGATTAGAATAGTTAGTTTCCCTGCATTAGAGTAGATTGTGGCAGGTAGTTTAGGAGCAAGAACCAGCTTTCTCTGGAGGTCTATCTCAAGTAGCAAGTCCCACAACTTGGAGATAGTACCCATGTTATCCAATCACACCGTGAGTTCAAATATATGCACTTGTATAAACAGAAGGGTGCTGTGATTCGGTGATAACATGACCTTCTCTCTTCTTGGTGGGGTCTTCTGGAATGGAGACACCATTCTCTAGATATGTGCCTTTCTCAAACTTTGGTCTAATGCGAAGATATATCCTTGTTTAAGCCCTTCCAGCGATTGGTAGCATTATTGGTTTCATCATTTGAACCTTGTGGGAGACATACTTCTCCACATACATGTACTTTTAGGGTACACAAGCTTTCGGTGCAACTCACGGTGGTCTTGGTCCACCTCACTAAGGTCAAACCTTAGTCTTTTAGGTTCCTTGAACATGTTGACCCTTGCTGGAAGTATTGCGTGGTGAAGGAGAAGGAAGCTTGCACCATGGACCCTTAGTCCCATTTGTTAAAGTAAATCTACCAATGTAGAAATGTTGGTACACTGCAAATTTTTCTTCTCCATCCATGAGCATGGGAAACTACTCTGGGATCCTCCACTCTACCCCAAATGTGTCACACATTCATTTATACCACTTCTCCGTGCAAGCCAGTGCAGCTTGTCATGGTTTCACAAGTGTATTTTTCAAATCTCTTTGCAGGCAAGGGATCCTCATCTAGATACTCCCAAACAAACTTTTCAGCCCATCTGACACTCCAATTTTGAAAATACAATGGTGAGGAGGACGTTGCCGAATAATATCTTTTCTCCCTCCTACGTGTTTGGAGGGAAGTAAAAATATAAATACAAGGTCGAGTAAGTCATTATTCTATCGTACTATTGTGAAGTTGAAGTGGTCTTGCGAACTAGGCCATCCAAAGAGAAATTTGTGCAAAGAAAGAAGAATCCAAGGAATTTAAGTGTGTGACTAGAGTGGATCTGCAAACCAAGAGGAAGGAATACATGGCCGTGGGGAAAGGTTATTTGATGTGCACCTTCTTTTGGAAGGTTTTCCTAGTTAGGTTTGGTAGCTAGGGCACGGGGATAGAAGGATCTATTCCAGCGCTTGAGATTTGGAGTTTAGTTTGGAGTGTAGTAGAGTAGCGAGCAAGGTAAGGAGTTCATAGTTTATCCCAAAAGAAATCATGACACCAAAACGGTAATCGCTTTTATCAAGAAACCAAAGGGAAAGGGAAAAGGAAAGCAAATTGCTTCCATCGCAAGCTCCAACAAAGAATGGTACATAGAAATGCAATACCCAGATGGAGTATTGCTAGGAAAGGAGTGGGTGTCACATCTAAGAAAAATGACTGTGAGCGATTATAACCATCGCACGAGAAAACTAAGAAGGAAATGGCATTAGAGTTGGTCCATCCAGCTAACAAAAGGACACCAGATGGGATGCCCATATACAATGACGAAGTGAAGGTCAAATTGGAGAAGGCAGGATTATTGCAACTATATGAGTTGCCTTATTTTGGCAAGCCCAAGTGCCTTTATCAATGGTTGATGTTGTGCGTACATGAGGATCACTTTTATTTTACAGGCATAAGATGCACATAACACCACAATTGATATCCAAGTTCACAGGCCTTATTTGTGAAGGAGAAAGTATAAATGATGATCTGAGTGACAAGGAGGCTATCAAGGAGACTATAGCAGCGTATGAATACAAGAAGGGTTTGTGATACTTTGACATCACAGAGATTCCAGACCCTATTATGAGGATGGCCACACACTTGGTGACCAAGCTCAATGATCAGGAACGATGGATGCAAGTGAACAAGGCATGGCTAAATGTATGCCGGAAGATATCAGAGGGAACCATCTATAACTTGTTCACTTTCATCACGGATGAGATCATAAGCAGCACGTAGGAGGCGGGAAAGATATTATTCGGCAACGTCCTCCTAAACATTGTATTTTCAAAATTGGAGTGCCATATATGGCCGGAAAAGTTTGTTTGGGAGTATCTAGATGAGGATCCCTTGCCTATAAAGAGATTTGAAAAATACACTTGTGAAACCATGACAACCGCTCACAAGGCACGCCTGGAGAAGTGGTATAAATGGATGTGTGACGCATTCGGGGTAGAATGGAGGATCCTAGAGTAGTTTCCCATGCTCGTGGATGGAGAAGCAAAATTTGCAGTGTACCAACATTTCTGCATTGGTAGATTTACTTTAACAAATGGGACTAAGGGTCCATGGTGCAAGCTTCCCTTCTCCTTCACCACACAATACTTCTAGGCAAGGGTCAACATGTTCAAGGAACCTAAAAGACTAAGGTTTGACCTTAGTGAGGTGGACCAAGACCACCGCGAGTTGCACTAAAAGTTCATGTACCCTAAAAATTACACGTACGTGACAAATTATGTCTCCCATAAGGTTCAAATGATGAAACCAATAATGCTACCAATCACTGGAAGGGCTTAAAAAGGATATATCTTCACATTAGACCAAAGTTTGAGAAAGGAACATATCTAGAGAATGGTATCTCCATTCCAGAAGACCCCACTAGGAAGAAAGAAGGTTGTTCCGAAGAAGAGAGAAAGAGAAGAGGGGCATGAGATGAAGGCACCAAGTGTGCAGACCGCACAATCGGTGGGAGCACTTGAAGAATTCAAGAAGTCCTAGCACTTATGTGCGAGAAAGAAGTCTCCTATCAAGACAAAGACCCCAGAAGAAGAGGATCCGAAGCATGAAGAAAACCTCACCCATGAATAATCACCAATCAACATGTCACCTATCAAGGAGAAGGAGAAAGAAGAATCTCTTTTATTGGAATCCCCAGTAAGGAAGAAGTAGAAGGTGACAAATGAGGCAGAACTCATAAGAAACAGAGAGTCTAGATGCGTACATTGGCGACAAGGATGATGATGAGCCTAAAGGAGGTGAAGAAAATATAGTCTATGATGTACATGATTATGAGGAAGAAGGAGATGAAGAGCATAACAAGGAAGATGAGGAGAAGAATGACCAAAAAAGCCGAGGCCATGTCACCTACCAACGTACTTTAAACATTAAATGCAACGTTTTCCACTAAGCCGACTTTAAGCACCCCTACCCACGTGCCACATCCTACACGAAAAAAATCCGTTACAACCTTCTCTCGACACAAAAATATAATCTAACCAAAGACTCTTACACGTATGTCTACAATGTTGAAGGCATTGCATATGTCCTTTTCTGATTTTTTCCTCACCTACCTCATGTTGTTCTATGCTCTTCATCCTTTGTATGTTGTATTTTTTACACCTTCTTGACACCGTAATTCATTATCCACGATTTCCTCACACGCTTTCTCAATCTTACGTGATTCCTTTTACTTGGGCCACTCAACTTGTATTACATGCCTATACTTTATTTTTGCATTACTCCACCCCACACTAAAATAGAGGTGTGGTCCTTTGTACATACACAACTTAAAAAAAAAAAGTGGTTACCAAGCGCACAAGGCGTGAAACGAAACAAAAAGAAAGGAACAAGAAACGAGAAAGGGAAACAAAAAAAAGAAAAGCATAAAGGGAAATTATAAAATAACCGGAAATACCACCTTATTAAAAACACCAAGAAGACTTATTTATAGTAGGGCTTCATCCTACTCCCATTGAAATGACCTGGTAATCTCATCCCATTTAGCGCTTGTAACTAGAAAGCACTTGAATCAAGAATGTATGGGATGATGTAGGGTCCTAACCAATTGAATTTCAAATTCCCAAGATGGCGTATATACTTGGAATCATACAACAACACCATCTGCCCAACCTCAAACTACTTGTTTTTTATATGAAGATCATGCCATGCATTTTTTCTTACTTTTTCTGTCTTCGACTCCATCTAGCAAGTGATCACCTTTTGTCTAACTGCATCAAGTTATCAATACTTTCTTCCAAAGACTTGTTTGTTAGCTAGCCCTCTTGTGCATGTTATACACAACGATGGTAACATGAATTCAACTAGAAAAATAGCCTCCACACCAAACACCAATAGAAATGGTGTGGCCTTGTTCAACATCTTGTAGGTTTTCCTGTATGCCCATAGAATGATTGATACCTGGTCATCCCAATCTTGTCTTCCAACGTCACATATCTTAATTAACTTGTGACTTAGTATTTTGTTGAATGCTTTAGTAGTTCCATTTGCTTGAGGGTGATAGGGGGTAGTCTTGTGATGGGCCACTATAAATTCTCGCTAATGTAATCCTAACCATTTCATTGAGAAAATGTGTACCTCTATCACATGTTAAACTTAAAGGAAAACCATATATGTGATTATGTTCTCCCATAAAAATCCAAGACTTTTAGCTAGAATGTAATCCTTTGTAGCGTTTCCTCCGCCCAACGTGTTAAGTAATCAATGTAAGGAATGATACCGCAAACCAGTCCTTCACACGGCCGGAAAAATTTTCCCTACAAATTCAATTTCCCATTTCTCAAATGGTTCAGCATTGGCTATTGGTTTCAAGGTAATTTCATCCCTCTTCCCAAGTTTAACAAGGTGCTACCAATGGTCATAGGACTTGCAAAACTCAATACAATCCTGGTAGATGGTTTCCCACCAAAGCCCTGCTAGTAAAATCTACTATGTGGTAGCATTTCCTACATAGTGTCCTCTTGTAATCCCACCATGTGATTCCTCCATAATTGTTATGTGCTCATGCTCCAATATGCATCGTCGCAAAACCTCATCATGACCTAACTTATACAGGTCTCCACTAATCAACATGTAGGGTGTGGCATGTATTGCTAACTACTTTCTCTCCAGATCCTTCATCCCTTCCGGCACCACACCTATTTTCAAGAACACTGCGATATCTTCCAAGTCTAAGGGAGTGCACCACAACCTAAAAGTTACGTGTCGCATGGTATCATCAATGCTTTACGCATCCTCCCCTGAGTTAATCCTTGATAAGTGGTTAGTTCATGAATTTCTCTTTTTATTTTTACGACCACTATGAATTCAAACTCTTGAAATAATAGGACCCAACGACATATGTGCCCTTGTAGAATAGGATTTTTACTAAGTACTTCAATGCCTTATGGTCCATGTAGAATATAAATGATGATGCCAATATATACTTCTTGAAATTGTGCAACACGTAGATGATGGAAAATGCTTTGCACTCAATATTTGTGTAATTATGTTTTGTTGGTGTCAACTTTCTACTTGCAAAACACAAGGGATGATCAACAATTCACTCACCCGGTTGTGCTAGTATCGCTCCCATTTTTTTCTTGAGGCATCAACATGCACATGCAAAGGCTTATCCCAAGAAGGAAAACGTAATATAGGCATCATGACAAGCCTATCCTTCAAAGTGTCAAATGCATTATGTTACGCCTCTCCCCATTGAAAGGCACTTTTGTGTTTGAGAAATTCCTCTAAGGGCATGGTGATCTTAGCATACCCCTTGATGAATTTCCTATAGTACCTCGTATGCCCAAGGAATTTGCACACTGCTGCTTTGACTAGTAGGTTCCCTAATCCCATAATAACTGCAACTTTGGCGGGATCCACTAGTAAGCCTTCTTTACATATAATATGTCCTAACATGGTTCCAAATGGAGTAGAAAAGACACATTTCTTAATGTTGAGGGATATCCTTAATTTCGACATCTCTCAAACATCAGCCTCAAATTGTCACAATGGTCTTTCACCAATCCATACATAGTCCATTCATCCAGATAAACTTGAATAAATTTATGGATGAAGTCTTGAAATTCTTGTACCACGATGCACGAGATCATAGCAGACACATTATTCAATCCAAAAGGCATAACCATGTAGGAAAAACTTCCCCATTCAGTGGAAAAAGTTTTCTTTCTCTGGTCTTCCTTTGCAATCTTGACTTGGTGATACCCTGAGAACCCATCTGTGAAAGAGTAGACTTTGCGCCCGCTAATCCCTTCAAAATTTCTTCAAGAAAGGGGTTGGAAAAGGATTGATGAAATATACTACATTCGGATCCTTGTAGTTAACACGATTCTTATCCTTCCATCCTTCTTGATATTGATAACCATTGGGCTTATCCATTCTGATTCTTCCACTACCTCAATGATACTAGATGTTATCATCTTGTCTATTTCTTCCTTGACTCGTACACGTAAATTTGGATTCATCCAATAAGGCCTCTTCCAAATCGGGTGTGCACCTTCCTTAAAATTTATCCTCATCTCCCTAAGGAATGGTGGACACCTTTGAGTTCATGGTACCGTGAGGGAACAAATCCTAGAACTCACGCAATAGATCAATGACCTTTGAAACTTATTTTTCTGACCAATAGTCCCCAATGATAGCTTCCTTAGGTTTTGTCTCCATCCCAATGTTAACCTTATTTATTTTCAAGGGCTCATGGTAGGCGTGTGCTCATTCATCGAGTTATCTATGAATTTGTGTGTACCTTTAGAATGGTTAACATCCAAAGTCTCCATCTCTTCACCATCTACTACATAGACCATTTTTCCTTTTTCTTTTTCCATGCATGCATGCTCAAGCTGTACTTCCTCTAATTCTTCTTCATTGAGGCACATCTCCAAATAAATCTCACCTAGCAACTATAGTATCCTATCTTCTATCATAACACTATCTCCCATCATGAGGCACTTGATTACTTGCAACACCCTATCTACTAATGGCTTGGTACTCCTATAATCGAAAGCTTGAATGAGATCAGCCGCCAACTCATGTCAATTACCTATTTGATGGCGTATCTTGGAATGAATATATCATACACGTGCATAGCCTTACAAGGTGGAATACAACTTATGCACCCATAAAAAGGCGGTAATGCTTCTATGCTTCCCATCCAGGCCTTCTCACATGCTTAGATATGAAATGAGGTGGTCTCTTTATCATGGTAGTCTTGAATGACCATGGGCGCGTTTCTTCTGAGAACCTTACGAGAGAATGTAATTCTTACCTCGTGTCATTCTAGGAGGCTCTCCTATGTATAGCCCACCAACATGTTGTAGTTTTGAGTAGGTTGAATCGATCATTCCTCTTCTCTCGTCCTCATTTTTCCACTGAGCCTCCATTTCTTGAAAGAAAGTTTCAATACATGCTCCTCCAAAGTAGCTTAGAAACTTCTTCCCTCCTTAGGCGCTTGACTCGAGTGCGCCTTTTTACCTTTTTCAAAGATCCTCTTATCTTTCACCCAATCAACTCATAAGTCCCATGTGCCCAATTGTCACACGCCATGGTAGTGGTATCACTCAAGGATTGAGCATATTCAAACTGGATGACTCCCTCCGTGGGATGAATTATCTCAGGATCTCTAATGGAGCACACATAAATTCTATCAAGGACTTCTTCTCCTAAGGGATTAGTATAGGGTGATGACTTACCATATGTTAAAGGGATAATCACCCTTTCTTCCTTGTTCTCAAATCTAATATATCATGTGTTAAACCACATGTCAACATTGTTCTTATAACACCATGGGCACCCAAGTAACATTGGAAAGTTGTCTTCCTCAACGAGCACCAAGAATTCAAAGTCTCCAGTGAACTTGGCCCCTTGAATGGTTATAACTATATCCTTCAGGACTCCAATGGGCATTGCCTTAGTCTTATTTTCCATATATAGCACATTCAAAGATGGCTGTAATGCGGGCCTTCCCATTTGATGCCAAGCATCTAAGGTAAGAACATTGACCTTTGCTCCTATGTCGATGAGGATATTACTTCAAATCCATCCATCAATAACCACATTCAAAGTAATATCCTTATCATAGTCAAGGCTGTGAGGAGGAAGGTTTGCATGTAAAACCTATCTTTTGCACTCTGTCTCGGTGCGTGGTACCTTCTCTCTCAACCATTCTCCTAGCAAGGGAATAATATTCTCTTGCCTTAACATCCTACACACTTCCTTGACCTCATCTAGGTCATCCTTTGGAGTCTCAAATTCTTCCTTTTCTCCAATTACTTTGACTACTCCTTTAGACATTGGATCTCCCCTTGCAAACTTCAAATCATGTCCATAGTCTCTTGATACACCTTCTTTTGATGAGTAGGGTCTGGATACTTTCCATGTACCACTTCCTTGCTTGAAACTAGTGTCATCTATCTTGTCATCTCCTTGGCGCTTGCGGCCTCTGCTCGCGTCATCACTAGTACAAGTTCTAGCCCTAACTCACGCGCCACTCTTGGCATCCACTATGAATTGTCCTTCTTAATGCTCACCATCCCAACACCTTTTTCCTTCCATTTTTGTTGGTTCATATGCTCATAAATCTCTAGAAATTCTTTGTACTTATGTTTCTTTCCGCACCATGAGCATTGTAACAAATCAAGACACTCACATTTGTAATGCTCTATAGATCCACAATTATAACAGGTTCCTCATGGAATTCACTTCATCCTCCACCGTGGTTACTACGACCATGAAATCCTCCACAAAACCTCTTCCACATGCTCCTCCATCTGCACACCCTTCATAACAATGATCATCATCCTTGGAACTACTTGCAAGGCTAGTCTAGCACACACCAAGATCAATAGAATCATGGATCTAATAAATCAATCTACAATCCTTGGTATCATGGGTCAGAGGTACAAATATAAAAATAGCAAGAAACATTCTTACGGATTAAGCATTGTAGTAGAGGAAACCTACTTACATCATGATCCCCATGACATATCTCACATCTACCACTATAGCACGTACTAACTTCTTAGGGTAACTATCCTTTACATGTCCCTCCACTTCACGCTTTGTACACAAATCCCACTACAAACCTCATGCATTGAGTTTACAGACATCTTCTCCAATTGTTTAGCCATTGCAGCAATTTGAGCCTCTAGAAAGGGAATAACACTAGTATTAAGGCTCCCAAAAACTTTAATGCACAAAGCAACCTCCAAGGCTTCACACGCGTTGATGAAAGTATTATGTGATGATCCCTTCTAAACGGTGTTATCAACCCTCCAAAAAACCATTAAGCATGTTAAGAAGGATGAATGTCATAGGATAGTTTAGACAAGAGAGTCTTGAAACACGTGTCATACTCCCACACACTCTCTATCGCCATTCCCTGTTGGATCTCCTTCAGAGTGTTGATGCTCTTCTACTCAAACTCAGGGATATGGAACTCGATAGGAAGGAATTCTTCAATGTAGTGTAGTCTACCACTATCTGATGGGGGTCATACTTCTTATACCAACTATGTGTGCATCCTTGCAACATTGTTGCAAACTGAATTGCCTTCTACTTTGGGGTAGTGATCCCTTTCACGCGCCATAGTAATTCACACTTTTGCACATTCTCTATAGCATCTTCAATACCCCTATAGTCTGGTAAGTGTAAAGACATATCAAATAATACTTATGGAGGTGGTTGAGGCCCTTGTCCTCCTAATCCAGAGCCTTGGTTCCCTCTGGTGTTTCCTCCTCCACCAAATCCACTAGATCTACAAGGTCCCGTTCCTCCTGACCCACCAAATCCTCCATATCTACTCGGTCCACCAGGTCCTCCAGGTCGTAAACCACTAGATCCACCTCCTACAAATGCCCAATAAATGGCTTGAAGTGGTTACATTAAGTTTTCTCAACATTCCATTGAACTGTGTGTTGATGGTTTATGATATTGTCCCACTACTAGTTGTGTGTCCCACGTCACTCTCAGGTGCGATACCTAAACCTTGCATACTTGCACCTTGTCCAAAATTCCTCTAAATACAAGAATGGCTTACGCAGCCATGGATGTTTGAAATGAGAAATTATACCTCCTGATCATAGATCGGTTACTCGCATCGATGCCAACTGGGTTAACAATACTTCTCCATTGATCTGGAAAACCAAGCACCAAAGGTTGGTCACCGGGTGGGTTCGAGATGCATGTCGATGGATCTCCTTTCTCCATGGGACAAAATATCATCATAAGTTAAAGGGGATTCTCACCCGCACTTGCCAAGATGGGGTAACATATTGCTTAGGCTCCACATCCTCTCCGTGAACCTCAACTCCTTCTTGCAAAGTTTTCCTCCATAGATCCATCACACTTACAACCTCATGTTTTTTAGTCATCTCCCTTTCATGAGATTTGCTATACTTGAGTTGTCTCTCCTCCCTTTCCTTTTCATTTGTAATTTCCACCATCTTCCTCCACCCTAGCTTCCTCTCCCAATGACTCAGAGAATCTTAGCCGGCCATGGGAAATGCCTCTAAACTCAAGGTAATGACCAAGATCTTCATAGCCAAAGGAATAACACGCAAAAATGATCCTCTGGGACTCCCTCAAAAATTCAAACTCAACAACTTCGGGAAATAATATGTAGAAATGGTGTATTCAAGACTATAACTGGTCAGCACTCCCTTCCACTAATGATCAATAGCACGCATGTCTAAGTCGATCTCGCATCCTTCAAGCCTTTGATAGCCATCTTGGGTCTACACGTGTGGTCTCAGTAGTACCACTTGATCGGATGCATATGCTGATAGCCATTCATATAGTTCTACTAGAAAATAGTAGAAGAATGTCTCATATAGCTCATGGTACAAGTTCTCTTCTACCCATCTACGTGCATCAAACTCAAGTCTAGTGTTGAATCTTTGATAAAAATCATCCTCTCGTGCTCTTGAACCATGTTTTAACACTTTCCAAGGTTAGATGCTCTGTCATCACACATCATAGGGACAAAGATGCATGCCATTTCTCACAACAAATTCAAAAAGATGTCCGGCAACAGAACCAAGATGTAGTAATTTTTATACCCTTTTACAAGAAGTCTAATCCCATGTGCATCGACCTATCACCCATCGGTTGTTGGGCACTCACCCAGGCATGCGCAGAGCCGAGTCTCTCCTTTATGTGATTCTTTGTGAAAATGCATCATCTTATGTTAGGTATTCAAGTGCAAGTGAATAGAAAAGAACCATGCATCATTCTGAGAACCTAGGACAAGTTGTCATTTCATTGCATCTAGAAAAGAGAAATAACAACAACATATGGAAATGATTCATACCCAAAGGAAATGCATAAATATTATACTCATGAACACATATATGCCTTAAAACATAGCCTTCCATTTATATTAATATGTTCAATAATCCACATTGCATCCCTTGGAGTTATAACAGACCCTCATATAATGATGCAAAGCTAATTCATGCATCATAGCTACAATATGTTCATCGCATTACAAAGATGAATATAAACCCATCCCTCTAAGTGTGCCATCAATCCTATATTTTGTCTAATCCCATCCCATAGAATTCTTCATTTTATTGTTGCAGAGCTTTGCCTCTCTCTTCACCCAGTCTACCACACTAATCACTCTCTATCTTTTGTCTCTTTTCCGTTGTCCACGAACCTCTATATATAGATTTTCTACCTTCACCACCATGCCTTATGAGGTAATAGATCGATTGCCAAGTGTCTAAGTGGTCCTCCAATGGAGCATACCTCCTTTGATCCAAGCTCTCCACTCTATGCAATGATGTTCTTTTGGAACCTTCCATCGCATGCATGGAATATTCCTTTTTGATCCTATAGTCGCTAAGTGGCACCTTATCCACTGCATGCTTTGGAAGGGTCACACTTTTCACGTGTGCTTCCCGGGACGTTGAATATGGCTAAGTCTAAAACATGTCTTGCCTTACGTGCACACGCCGTGTGTTCTGTAAAACCCTCGCTAGAATGATTCCTGTGTTCCTTAAACCCCACACGCCCTTCCTTCTTAACTAGGTCTCGTGCGCCCACATGCCTTCTTGTACTTATCTAATAACTGGGGGCCCAATAATACTACTAGCATGGTTGACCCTTTCAAGACAAGTGTTTCCCCTACACCTTCTAATGTCACTCTAGATGTTAAATTCTTGGATGCCCACCAAATCATCTCTCACCAAAGATCATGACAAGACAAGATATGTAGCCCTCGAAATTGATGTCAAATATAACTATCTCTACTACTAACTCTCAATAATAATGAGGCCATTCTTGAATTTCTCTATGCTTGCAAAAACATCCTCCTTCACAACATCTTAAAAGATGCCACCTCCATAATAACATTCCACTTTTTGATAACTTTGTTACTTTGGTTGACTCTAGCAATGAATCAATCACAAAAATTCCTAAATAACCATGTCATTTTCAAGATGAAAAATCATGTTGGCCTAAAATACCATTAATTTCCAACTTGATATGATCCTTTCATGTTATTGTAAAATTACAGCTAAGCCTGTGTAGATCTGGCCGGAAATAAAAAAATAACTTGCAGGTTTATAGAAAATGAAAAAATATAGAGCCGAGAAAAGAACAAAATATTCACACTTACAAGAACTAATGTGATGCATTAAGAGTAATTACAAAGAGAGGTAACTGCAACAAAGAGATTTTTTTAGCACCGCAAATCGAATAATGTAGCAATTAACTATTTACACATATTGAGCTAATTTATAGCTAACTACTACTTAAGTTGGCTTTAAAATAGCAGTTTGTTGATTCCTTGATTACAAAGGAGATTAGAAATTAAATTGATGCTAACACCCCCCCTTATTCTAACTAAGGAGACCAAAACAAGAGAAAAGTGGGAAAACCCTATGGTAACAACCCCCCATAAAAAATATGCATGAACTCGCATGGCAACTACTATGTTGTAGTGTTCTTCACCCCAAGAAGATCTCATAGAATTTGAAACTTCTTCTTAATTTCATTGTGAAGATGTCGGTAATTTGTTGTGAAGTGGTATAGTATCAGAGGTCGATGAATCCATCATGTATCAATTCACGATGAAGTACATGTGGATATTGATGTGTTTGTTTCATTGCCACTATATGGGATCTCTGCAAAGCTTTACAATGTACTTTGATTGTCATACCAAATGACAATTGGATGATGAAATAGAATACCAAGCTCGGTTAGGAAGTGTTACAACCAAATGTCTTGAATGGTAATGTTGACTATTCCTCTATATTCGGCCTCTTTTGATGATAATGCAATGGCAGATTACTTTTTCTTGACCAACAAATAGGGCCTGATCCCAAACTAAGAACATATCCTAAAGTGGACTTGCATCAATGTTATCACCAGCCCAATCAAAATCAATATAGCCAATGAGATCCAAAGTACATCCAATTGAATAATGAATCCCATAGTTGATGGTTCCCTGAACATAAAAAGTATCTGCTTCATAGATTTCTAGTGTAGCTCATGAGGCTCCTGCATGTATCTGGAAACAACACCCACTGCATATGATAGATCTGGATGAGAATGATAGATCTGGATGAGAGTGAGTGAGATAAAGAATACTCCCCATAAGTTTACGGTAGAGTGTGCAATCAACCAATGGTGTATCCTGGCCATCCTCAAGCTTTACCCCTAACAGAAAGGTGTGATTGTTGGATTACAATCACTCATGTGAAATTAAGCCAAGAGATCCATCACATACTTGGATTGAGAACTTGGACACTGATTCATTCTGGCTGATTTCAAGACCGAGAAAAAGTTGAGGAGACCCATGTCCGTCATGGAAAATCTATCATGCAAAGCTACTTTGGTTGCAACAATGGTTGTGGCTGAATCACCTATTATTAGTATATCATCTACATAGAGTACTATGAGCAAAAAAGATTCATATGTTCTCAACATATAAACATTTGGATCAGATTTTCATCACATGAAATTTTGAGACAAAAGGTAAGAATCCATTTTGGCATACCAAGCTCTAGGTGCCTACTTGAGGCCATATAGTGACTTCTTGAGTTTGCATACCAATGAGGAATTTTGAACATACCCTTGTGGCTGCTCCATGTAGATCTCCTCCTCAAGATCACTATGAAGAAATGAATTCTTCACATTCATGTGATGAATCTTCCACCTTCTTGCTATGGAAATGGCAAGAGCCATCCGAATGGAGTCCATTTTTGCTACTGGAGCAAAAGTCTCATCATAATCAATGCCATGAACTTGTTGAAAGCCTTTGGCTACTAACCTTGCTTTGTATCTACTCACATGTCCATCTACTAATTATTTTTTCCTATAGACCCACTTACATCTGATGAGCTTGCGATCGGAAGGAATCGGAACCAAGTCCCATGTTTGGTTTGCTATGAGCGAGTTGTACTCCTCCTCCATGACAACTTCCCAAAGAGGATTCCCTGCAGCTTCTGCATAAGTTTGAGGATCAAATGCTTGAATCACATAGGCATGCATTGGCATAATGATGGGATCGGTAGTAGAAAATGCATGAGGCGCATCATAAATATCAGCCAAGCTCCTTGTTCTTTGATTTCTCATAAGAGATACTGAATCATCACTGGAAGCCCAATTGGGATTTGGATTTGGATTTGGGTCTACACATGCATGCACATGTTCATCTGATTCAGATTCAAATGAATCTAAAATCAGATCAGCATGATTACATGCATCATCCTTGATATCAGTAAGAGGAGGTAGCACAGAAGTGGTGGCATGTTGCTCCCGAGATGCTTGCATGGGACTTTCATCAAAATAGACACTCCTCTCAATGAAGAGTGTTTCTATAGAAAGATATAGCAATCTATAACCCTTCACACCATCTGGATATCCAACAAATATGCATTCTTTTCTTTTAGGATCCAAATCCTTCCTCTTGTCTGTAGGAATACGAGCCCATGCACGTGATCCAAAAATGTAGAAATGTGTGACTTTCAGGTTGCCTGCCACTCCATGCTTCTAAAGGTGTTTTCCCTATGACAGATTTGTGAGGAGATCTATTTTGTATGTATGAAGCACAATTGATTTCTTCAGCCCATAATTTGGAGGGAAGATACCTTGCATGCAACATATAACTTGCCATCTCTTTCAAAGATTGGTTCTTCCTCTCAGCTACCCCATTTTGTTGTGGAGTGTAAGGAATTGTGTTCTGCAATTGTATTCCTACTTCATCACAAAAATGTTGGACATCATTGTTGACATACTCCCCCCATTATCTATGTGGAGGATCTTGATCATTTTCCCAGACTGCTTCTCTTGCATGAGCTTTGAAGATCTTGAGATGCTCAAACACTTCAAACTTGAATTTGAGAAAATATACCCATGTATATCGTGTGTAATCATCAATGAATGTTAGCACATATTTGGCTTGGCTCATGGAAGGTACAAGAAATGGGCCCATAAGATCACTATGAACAAGCTCTAATGGAGAAGAGGCTCTCCATGCATGCCCCTTTGGAAACTTTTCTTGTGGATGCTTTCCAAGAGCACAACCTTCACAAACTCCATCAGAAAATTATATGGTAGGAAATCCTTTCACCATCCCCTATTTGCTAAGTTGTTGCATGTATCTAAAATTCAGATGTCCAAATCTTTCATGCCAAATTCTACTTTCATCATTTGCATGTGTTAGTAGTAAAGTAGAATCTGATTTGGCAACAAAGTTAGAGAAAGTGTACATATGAGATTGATGATTCACCTTACCAAAAAAATTTTGGATTTGTCTTGCATGTCATAGATGCTCACTGAATCTGGTGTGAATTCAACTCTCTTGCCAGTTCAATATGTGTCATTTGATACATAGAAAGAAGATTAACATAAAACTTTGGAATATGTAACACATTCTCAAAACTTCCAATTCCAACCTCTATCCTCCCTATTCTAATTTCCTTTACATAAGAACCATCTCCCATGAGAATAGGAGAACCAGAATATGGTTTCAAAGAAGAAAGAGAATCTTTTGTGGATGTCATGTGGTGTGAAGCTCCAGAGTCTATGATCCATGCATTTGAAGAAGAATGAATAACAATCAAGGAATTAATGAGGAAAGAGCAAAGTCACACAAAGAATAAACACACAAAATAATTGATTTTCATTTCAACATGATTACATATTTATAGGAAAGCATCTCCTATAAACATGGAACTAACCTATTATCACTCAAGATTAATATTAATGTGTGGTTTTAGCAACCACCGTTCATGTATAACAATATATAACAAATTACATGGGTTGTTATTACTAACACTTCACACACACAATGACTTTTACTAATTACTCCCATAATTTACCTACTAACAATATATTAACAAGAGCACTAATAAATGTATTCCTAACATTCCCCCCTTAGTGCGAACATGGGGAAAACCTCCATACTACACTGCACCTAATTTTGCAATCATGTGATTTTCCTTTGGGTTATCAAAAACCACAAGTTTGTTTTCCATCGATTATCCAAAAACCAAGAGTGAGGTGGTTTTCTATAGGTTGACCACAAACCACAAAGGCGTGAATGTTTTCAAATGGTTTACCTACAATCATATCACGATGTGCCAGTGCATTCTTTGGCCCTCATCATAGTTACTCTTATGGAGATAACATATCGGAATCCATCACAGTGCAAACACAACAATCCAAATTGAAAACTGGAAATGGAACATTGGATCATGTTCCCCCCACAATGTGAAATTTCCACTTATTGAAAATAGGAACACTGCACAACGTAACACACCACAAAAATGCCACCACAACTGATATGTGGCCCTGTCATTGGCGACTAACGAGAGGTTGTTGAATGACCTCCTTCCTTCGTTGCCTCCATCCTCCAATTGTATGTTGCTTAACTCAACAAATTTGGAATTTGAGGCTCATTTTTTCATACCTCATTCGGATGTTAAATACCACCGAAAATACGCCCATAAGGAAAATTTTATTTTATTTTTTAATTTTTTTAACACTCGACTCACACTACTTTGACAATGACTACATAATGCCACAATTTATTAATTACATAATCTATAAACAACTTAAATATTGTCTTTATTCGACACTCCCTTTACAATAGAAAATGGCCCCTCAATAATCTTCACTTCCTAACTATTATATAAAAGACCCCCTACAAAGATTTAAACACCAAGATTTTAACTAAATGGTGAATAAAACAAGAGACAAATACTCTAAACTATTAAGCTTCACTTACATAATAATGAAATTGCGTTGCATTACTTCATGATATAATCTTAAAAAAATAACTTATATATCTTTTTGACTCAACTGATATATATGCATGTAGTTGAAACATGGCATTAATAGCGAGGATGATGCATGAGAGGTCTTAATGACATTGAAAATAAGATCTGTGTAGATATGGATATGACGTCTTTTCCCTTCAATCACTGCATGTCTTATCTGATCCCTGTTTGTCGAAATATCTAGACGTCTATGATGCAACTAATACCCCTTTTTGTGCATTGCTTCCACCGTTAATTCAAAAGAAAACAACAAAGTTTCTTCCAAGGAAGATTTGAACGCTATGAGGCTGAGTCTTGGTGCAAGTCGAAGACAACACTTGTTTGGTAGACCACATATAATAGAAGACCATGGATGATCATGTGAAAATGAAGAAGTTTCATTGTGACTTAGGAGAAATTTGCAGATCAGACATGTCACAAAATTCCATGTCATTTAGTTAAGTGTGCACATGACACTAAATAGGTACAAAACACGCAGATCTGATGGTCGACCCTCCCTTATAGATGCATAGATCTTAATACAAGGTAGAATAAAAATATACGATGTAGTGAAGGAGATTTTCCGATTTTCCTGAACTGGAAGAGCTCCTATCTCGGAGACGATCGGGCAAAATCACCCTCGACTTCAGATTACAACTCTGATCTTGCACACAAGAAACCCGATCTACTCCTGCCGAGTAACATACATCGTCTGTTGTATGCAATTAGCGATACCGACCCCACCATGCAGGTGGGAGTCTCCAGGGAATGCTCCTGGTGAACACCGTTGTGCTTCCACCTAGCCTTAAGGAGGCCTCGCGGCTAATCTCCCGGTCCCGAAGGACAGGGGCCAAGTGAAAGAGAAATTGTTCCTTGCCCTACACAATCGTGCGTTGGAAGGAGATGATACAAATCCAGAGCACAAAGGATCAACTAAATTAATATCCGTAATGATGACAAATTTGATCTAAGGACGTGAATGCCTTAAACTCGATCAATGGAAACACTAAGAAATTTACAAACCAAGTGCACGTCTTCAACCTTTCAAGATAATATGAAGCACTCACTCCTTCCAAAACATTCTTCGTAATGATATATAACATAGACATGTATGCCTATATTCTCAAATAAGTGCTAAATTCTTACAAACATTATTCTCACACTCATGCAAGGATAATGAAGAAAATCAATTGTCCTTAGAGAACAACTTACTTTTCCATCTTATATCAAGTCTCTCCGATACCAAATAATGAGGTAAGAGCAGAGTCACACAAAGAATAAACACACAAAAGAATTGATTTTCATTTCAACATGATTACATCTTTATAGGAAAACATCTCCTATAAACTAGGAACTAACCTATTATCACTCAATATTAATGTACATGTGTGGTTATAACAACCACCGTTCATGTATAACAATATACGTAAAAAATTATATGGGTTGTTATTACTAAAAATTCACACATATAATGACTTTTACTAATTACTCCCATAATTAACCTACTAACAAGATATTAACGAGAGAACTAATAAATGTATTCCTAACATGAATCAAGGCATGAGCATTTTCTCTTGTTTCTAGTGCTTTTTCTTCTTGCTTCTTCTTAGAACTCTCTGGGATAAGGCTACCAAGATTATGTTGCTGAAGTGATTGCACCATGAGATCAATGGTCTTCTTCATGCATGATGATTCTGGATGGTACCCACGGTTGCAATAGTTGCACTTTGATTTTCCTTTTTGTCCTTCTTTTCTTTTGATCCTGTAGATCCATCTAGAGGTTTGGTTTCCTTCTTTTCTTGGATCTGAATCCTTCTTCACTTTTCCTTTGAATTGCTGGTTGGATTTGGAATTGTTCTTCTCACTTGCATGCACAAAAAGTACATGAGATTTGGAATTCTTCAATGTGCCCATTTTTATAAGCTTATCCTACTCATGTATTAGAGACTCAATGAAGGTATCCAGTGTGGGATCTTCCAAGTTGCTCTTGTTGTGAGCCTGACTGTGTGAAAAGTAAAGACAAATACTGAATATTCTAGACCAAACTTTGATAGAATAGCAAGGATTAATTTGCCTTCTTCCTTGGATTTGTCAATACCACAACCTTTCAGCTGAAGCAATAAGGCCTTGAATTTTGTGAAGAAATCTTGAATATTATCAAAACTCCTTGGATCCAATGAGTTGAGCTCATTTTCAAGGATATGACCCCACATCTCATCTTGCTTTCCAAAGAGAGCCTCCAATGCATTCCAAACTTGGTTTGGAGTTGTACATGCCTCAACATGAAACAACAATTCTAGAGAGATGGATAAGCATAGCAGACCAAATGCTTCATCCATGTGGTTGAAGTATTTAGTCTTTTTAACTACTGGATTGGGCTCAACCTCTGTATTCATAACTATCTCGATAGAGGCCTCTACTTCTAAGCTGAAGCAAAATCTTTGGCTTCCAATCAAAATAGTTGTATGGTGTGAGAATAGCAGAGGCTAAAAATTCCATTCTTTTCAACAGCTCTGATCTTCAATTACTATGAAAAATTATATTCTCCTTCTTCCTAGCTCCAAACTTGCTTTGGTACCATGTAATATTACAACTAAGCTGTGTAGATCTAGTGGAAATTTGTTGTCGCCGCAAAATCCCCCTCATTTTTAAAGTCAAATTCAAAATTTTGAGCTCACGCCCTCTAGAAGTGTTCAAGTAAAGTTGGAAGTCTAAAAAGATAGAGAAATTCATGCTTTGAAGTTGTTTAAACTCTCCAGTCTGCGTGGTTTGATAAATTTTCCGTTTCCCCGTGTCTAGACGTGAAAATTCTATTGTTGTCCTCATTTGAATGAAATTTTCAATTTTTCTATGGACATGGATCGTCAAACCTTATATTGTTTTCAATCCCTTGGTTCACAAATAAATTTGAAAATCAGGTGAGAAATGGTGGAGTTTTCTTCTTCTCTTGCATTTTTTCCACAGTCGTGAATGACGGGCGTTTTCTTCCCATCAAATTTTGGCCCCATTATCCACGGGTACATGGACATATCTAATTGGAGGCGGGCCGGTGGAGCAATTTGTGTTTTTGAGCCTTTATGTAAAAAGGGCTAAAAGTCATAAAGTGACCCACAGCCCCGATCATGCTATGAGGGAAAAAGTCAAATGTTGAGCCCGCATCAAAAGAGTCAAAGCGGGGAGGCGGATCATCGGGAGATTTGAGAATTTGAGCCTTTTTCATTAAAGGGGCTTAAAGTTAAAAAGTGACCCGTAGCCCCACCAAACACAAAGGAAAAATCAAATCTTGAGCCCGCATCAAAAGAGTCAAAGCGGGGAGGCGGATCGTCGAGGAGATTTGAGAATTTGAGCCTTTTTCATTAAAGGGCCTTAAAGTTAAAAAGTGACTCGCAACCCCGCCCATGCCAAGAAAAAGTCAAATGTTGAGCCCGCATTAAAAGATTCAAAGCGAGGAGGCGGATCGTTAGAGCCTTTTGAGTTTTGAGCCCTTTTGTAAAAAGGGCTAAAAGGCATAAAGTGACCCACAACCCTGATCATGCTATAAGGGAGAAAGTCAAATATTAAGCCTGCATCGAAAGTCAAAGTAGGTGGGCTGGGCCGACGAGCAATTTGTGTTTTTGAGCCCGCATTGAAAAAAAGTAAAATTATAAAAGTGGCCCGCGACTCTGTCTCCACTCAAGTGAGGCCACATGTCAAGACCATATCAAAAGTGGGTGAGCGGGCCAAAATGTTCCAAAATGCCAAATCTATATAAAGTCACAAAATGCAAAAGGAATCCTCCACACCCACTCTAGTAAATGCCTCAACATGAAACAAAAATTCTAGAGAGATGGATAAGCATAGCAGACCAAATGCTTCATCCATGCGGTTGAAGTATTTAGTCTTTTCAACTGTAGGATTGGGCTCAACCTCTGTATTCATAACTATTTGATAGAGGCCTCTACTTCTGAGTTGAAGAAGAATCTTTGGCTTCCAATCAAAATAGTTGTATGGTGTGAGAATAGCAGAGGCTGAAAATTCCATTCTTTTCAACAGCTCTAATCTTCAATTACTACAAAAACTATATTCTCCTTCTTCCTAGCTCCAAACCTGCTTTGGTACCATGTAAAATTACAACTAAGCTGTGTAGATTTGGTTGGAAATTTGTTGTCGCCCTCAAAATCCCCCCCTTCATTTTTAAGTCAAATTCAAAAATTTGAGCTCACACCCTCCAGAAGTGTTCAAGTAAAGTTGGAAGTCCGAAAAGATAGAGAAATTCATGCTTTGAAGTTGTTTAAACTCTCCAAAATCTGGTGGTTTGATAAATTTTCGTTTCCTCATCCGGATGCGTGAAAATTCTATTGTTGTCCTCATTTGAATGAAGTTGTCAATATTTCTATGAACATGGATCATCAAACCTTATATTGTTTTCAATCCCTTGGTTCGCGAAATAAATTTGAAAATCAGGCGCGAAATGGTGGATTTTTCTTCTTCTCTGCATTTTTCCACAGTCGTGAATAATGGGCGTTTTCTTCCCCATCAAATTTTGGCCCCATTATCCATGGGTACATGGACATATCTAATTGGAGGCGGGCCAGCAGAGTAATTTTGTTTTTGAGCCTTTATGTAAAAAGGGCTAAAAGTCATAAAGTGACCTATAGCCCTAATCATGCTATGAGGGAAAAATTCAAATGTTGAGCCTGCATCAAAAGAGTCAAAGCGGGCAAAGCGGATTGTCGGGGAGATTTGAGAATTTGAGCATTTTTCATTAAAGGGGCTTAAAGTTAAAAAGTGACTCACAACCCGCCAAACACAAAGGAAAAAGTCAAATCTTGAGCCCGCATCAAAAGAGTCAAAGCGGGGAGGTGAATCGTCGGGAGATTTGATAATTTGAGCCTTTTTCATTAAAGGGGCTTAAAGTTAAAAAGTGACCTGCAACCTCGCCCACGCCAAGGAAAAAGTCAAATGTTGAGCCCGCATCAAAAGATTCAAAGCGGGAGGTGGATCATCAGAGCCTTTTGAGTTTTTGAGCCTTTTTGTAAAAAGGGCTAAAAGGCATAAAGTGACCTACAACCCCGATCATGCTATAAGGGAGAAAGTCAAACATTAAGCCCACATCGAAAGTCAAAGCAGGTGGGTGGGCCGGGTGAAAATTTGTGTTTTGAGCCCGCATTGAAAAAGGTAAAATTATAAAAGTGACCCATGACTCTGTCTCCACTTAAGTAAGGCCACGTGTCAAGACCATATCAAAAGTGGGTGAGCGGGCCAAAATGTTCCAAAATGCCAAATCTCTATAAAGTCACAAAATGCAAAAGGAATCCTCCACACCCGCTCCAGTAAATTTCTCCCATATGGACAACGCTGGTTTAAAGTTTCAAAGGAAAGATGAATGGTTCAAATTCAAAGTTACAAAATGAGTGTAACAACTGTATTATGAAAAGTCTGGTTTTTCTCGCCATTGGCATTTCTTCACGAACCAAGAATTTGAATGATCATGAATGATTAAATAGAAATTGTAAACCATTTCTTGCTAACAAAGAAGAAGTTGTAACTATTTCTTGCAAGATATTTAATGGCTTCTTCACGCCATTGTAAGGGGTTGGAAATTGATCTTGTAAACTCACAAGTGCATTGTACTTAGAGAAAGAAAAGGAGATAGCCATTTTCTTCTAATTTCCTCCATTCTCAAATTTCTTCCATTCCCTCATTATGTAAAACTTTTGTTTAAGCATCAATACAAGAAGAAGGATTTTTTAGCCTCTTTGATGAGGAGATTTTAGAAACTTTGAGTTCACATTCTTATCTCGTCTTGTTTCCATTTGCAAAGTTGTTTCTTCTCATAAATGCATGTGTTGAAATTTCTAACTAGTGCGTGCAGGAATTTGATTTTCTACTTGTAACATTAGTTCTCCTACCTCTTTTCTCACTCCCTTTCCACATTCATAGTAAATTCCCCCTTTACGATAACTAAAATCATTTTCCATAGGTTAGTGGAGTGCCCCTATTGGATCTCCTTCGAAAGGCCACCAAAGAAATCTACATTTTATCGCGCATGCATATACAACATGATAGCTGCACCGGTTAAATAGAGGGACTTAGATTCCCATAGCGTTGGCAAGGAATTCACAAATTTTTCCACTAGACAAATTTCCTCACCAAAATTTTTGGCACCCAGCGTGGGGAAAATTTAGCAAAGATTCGCACCTAAATGCAATCGCAAGGTCGAAAAACAGAAAATTCAAAATTCAAAAAAAAGAGAAAAAATTCTGGAATTTGAATGGCTATATGAGCCACATGGATTCAAATCATGGCTATTCCGAGAAATCCTCCTTTGAAAGGCCCAAATTTCTCTTCCACATCCAAGAAGACGTTGCTTCAAATTTGAGGGAAGTTATCTGGCATAATAGACAAAGTGCTAATCACTACTTCATTGCCACAAGAATTTTGGACCTTGAAGAAGAACACGCTTGTTGAATTAGAGAGGTAAAGACAAATTCCAGCACCGCAAAGAAGAACATAGATTTTCAAGATGGTGGATAGAAGATACACCAAAACAGAGAAAAGGAGGACAAACTGATCCCATTTTTTAGGAACTTCAAAGGAGACAAGAGCTACTCGAAATCTAGAGGGTTCCTTCTCAAACAACCAGTCACGTTGGGAACATGAGTGTTGCCAATCCTTTGGATGGTGAATTTCCATACATCAACGAGAACCTTGAAGATTTCACCGACGTAGAGACCGAAGAAGAAGCCAAAGAAAGAGAAGCAAGAGCCGACGAATAAATAAGAGCTCAACTCGAAGAAATTAAGAGACTTCAAGCCGAGGCAGATGAAAGAGTAGTAGCAGAAGCCACAGCCTTAACAAGGTTGGAAGATAGAAACAAAATAGAATGGGGGATCATGAGCGTGAACGTGATTGTGAGGCCCATAGGCCTAATGTACCATGGGGAGGAAACATCAGTCCACTGGCTCTTGCTCAACCACTCCATGAGCTACCGAGAGGCTCGAGAAAAACTTCCCAAAATTTAGAGGGGATGGTTCTCAACTCCCTGAAGAGAATGTAGCAGCATTTATCACTTTGCTTGCAATGTGTTTTGTGTTGAGGATGAAGATGTGTCGCTTTGAATTTATGGAGTCACTTCAAGAGAAAGTTTCCGAATGGTTCTACATGCTACCCCGAGGTCTATCACCTATTGGGAAGATATAAGAAGTGCATTCGAACACAAGTTCAAGACCACAGAAGATTGTCAGGATCTCTTGGTCCAATTGGTACAAATGAAAAAAGAAACCTCTCGAGTCAATGAGAGACTTTGTAGCAAGATATAACAGAGTGATAAGAAGAATCCTGAAGATGTGGTGCCTCCTAAAAATAATTTGAAGAGATTCTTCATCAACTCCTTGCCATTAGAAGTAGGTTTCTTCCTTAGAAGAACCCAACCAAGAACATTAAGGGAAGCTCAATACCATGCAATAGAAATTGATTGTGATCAAATCCTTTCCGAGAAAGGTGAAAGGCCCCAATGGAAAGCAAAAGGGTCATAATTCAAACTCTGTCACCATGGATCCGATGTTCCAAAAAATGTCAAATGAATTGATTGCCTTGAAGAAGTAGCTATCTCATATCACAATGCGGAATGCTTCAAGGAAACAAACCCTTCAAATAGGCCAAGGATTGCTCCACCTCCTTATCGGCTTGCTCTTGAAGCACCACTAGTCAATGCCATCTGTGACACCAAAGATCCGAGAGAGAGAAGCAAAAATTGATGAAATCAAGAAGAAATTATGGAAGATTATAAAAACTATCTTGAGCTCGAGAAATTTTATATGCACAATGGCCTAATTGAGTACGTTAATGATGAAGATGAGGATGATGAAGAAGCTTTAAGTTTCTCATGTGTTTTTTTCACTCATGCACAATCCAGGAAAGGTGCTTCATCCTCAATGGTTGTGGTAAAGGATAAGAAGAATAAATAAGATTCTCCTCTAGAGGTCACACAAAATAAAATCATCAATAGAGGATCACCATTACCACCTTCTATGGAGTCGGAAAAAAAACCAGACTCACTGGTTGTCAAGGATCATGCTACTATGCCAAGTAAGTCATCTAATTCTTCTCCCAGCTCAAAATTTGCTAAGAACAATTCTCCTTTAAATGTTTTTACCGCAAAACATCTAAGGTTCAATCAAAAGCTACACCCTCACCCCCTTCCAAGCCAATTGTTACACCCGAAAAGGAGAATTCAACACCCAAAGTAGTAAATCCTCTACCATGTAAATATTCCTCCATTTCTGAACCTCTTCCTCACTCACCATAACCCCATTTGACTTTGTGGAACATGTAAGAAAAACCAAAGTCCAGCTCTCAAAAATAGAATACCTACAAACACACCTTGCCTAGTTTGACAAGTTCATTAATGCAGTTCATGGTGGTAACCCTGTATCCTCAAGTCCTAATTCTAAAGGCTTACTTCCCACACCATCCACACCACCTTCCCAAAACATTCTAGCCCTCAGTGCCTCCAAAACCAACAGGGTTGAACCTTTCTACCTATCAATCCTCATTAAATGCTTCCAGCTAAATAATTGAATCATAGATTTTAGAGCCTCAGAAAATGTGATGCTAGCCAAAGTTTTAAATGCTCTAGGCCTCACCTTGACCCGGTAAATGGCACCTACTACTCAATAGAATCCAAACAAGTGCCATTGGTAGGAAGAATCAAATATGCACACGTAGTACTAGCTGATTTTCTAGACAAGAAGGTGCTCCTAACCATACTGGTAGCAGACATCCCAACATCCTTAAGTAGGAGTTTCTATAGAGACACAGGTGGAGATAAAAATGGATTGGTCATTTGCGAACTATCCCAATAAAAGGTGAGATGAAGAAGTTTCTACCAAGAATAAAGATGAAGTTCAAAATACAAAGGTCGATGATCCAAAATAAAACATTCTCTTTCTAGATTGTGGGCTAGGAAACTACTTTCTCACATCAGAAAAGAGGAGAGCTTGCCACTTCTCATGGAGGAAGAGGAAGATCAAATTTGGACAATGGAATTTGATGGTAGTCATTCCAGTGCGGGCTCGGGAGCTGGTGTAGTATTGTACTCTCCTTCTAATGAGTTGTACCCATTTGCCTACAAGCTGCAATTTGATAATACAAATAACACTGCAGAGTATGAAGCACTACTCTTAGGCATGAGTGTAGTAGAGGACATGGGAATCAAGAAACTAAGATGTTGAGGTGATGCAGAGGTTGTAGTAAAGCAAGTCCGCCAATAATATCAGGTGAAGAATCTAAGACTCCGGCATTACAGAAATAGAGTGTGGGACTACATTGAATCTTTTGATGCATTTTCCATTGAAGCTATTCCAAGGGAACATAATGAAAAGGTTGATTCTCTTGCAGTGTCAACTTCCCTAGTGAAACCTCATCCTTCTTTTGGTAAAGACAAAGTGACCATTGAAATGGTATTCATGCCTAGTGTACCATATAATGCAAATAATTGGCAAGTCTTCAATGATGATAACCAAATTCTATCCTTTTTAGATCAAAGGGATGATTTCAATAATCTCTTCTTCGAAGGAGGTCAAAATCCACACCAAGAAGCAGTCCCAAAGAAGAGAAAGAAGGAATTGAGGGGATTGATGATGAGGGAGTAATCAAATTGAAAGGAAACAAAATTCCCAAAGGCCTAGTCTCTTTAGAAGACTTCTTTGAAAAACATGACAAATTCATTCAAGAAAAAGAAAAGCAATCTTCTCGATGCCAAACTATTTTGATAAAGAAAACATTGGTACCCCCGAAGCCTTGAGGAGCCAAGGATGGTCAATATTGGAAAATGTTTCTCACCCAAAGAAAAAAGAAGGTTTGTTGCATTACTCAAGAAATACTTAGATGTCTTGGCCTACTCTTATGATGAACTCAAATCCTTCCACCAAAGGAAATGCTTCACTCAATTCCTTTGAAGTAGGGTGTTAAGCCCTTCAGCATAAACAAAGGCGATAACCCAAAGATTGCTGATACCATCAAGGAGGAGCTAATGAAGATTCTTAATGCAAAGATCATCTTTCCCATCCACCATTCAACGTGGGTGGCTAACATTGTGCCAAGACGAAGAAGAATGATGAAATAAGGATATGTGTAGATTTTTGCAACCCGACCAAGCATCACTAAAGGACAATTATCCTCTCCCTATCATGGACCATATCATGTAAGCAATCACTTTGGATCTGAAATGCTTTCATTACTTGATGGATTCTCGTGGATATAATCAAATCAAAGTGGCGAGGAGGACCGCACCCGAGACATCCTTTACAACACCTTGGGGTGCTTTTGCCTACAACATAATGCCTTTTGGCCTAATCAATGCAGAGATACATTCCAAAGGGCGATGGATTTGGCCTTCAAATATTTGAAGCATGATGATCTCATAGTATTTTCAAATAAGAGGGGAGATCATATCTATCACTTGGAACAGTACTTGCAAGGTGTAGGAAACATGGCATATCACTAAATCCAAAAAAGTGCATTTTTGGAGTCACAGAAGGCAAGTTATTGGGGCACATTGTGAACAAACATGGAGCACACATTGATCCTGAGAGGATTAGATCCATTCAAGCATTAGCCCTGCCCACAAGCAAGAAAGGATTTCATTCATTCTTCGGAAAGGTGAAATTTCTTTGTTGTTTTGTGCCTGAGTTTGTTGAGTTGACAAAGCACATCACTTCCATGATGAAACCACAAGAAAACTTCAAATGGAACAATGAAGGGAAGGCAACATTTGAAGAGATCAAGAAATCCATTGCCAAGGCTCTGACTCTTGTATCTCTATATTTTAACAAATAATTCATCATGTATTGTTATGCATCAGAACATACACTCTTTGTCGTTCTCGTTTAGAAAAATGATGAAGGTGTGGAAGCACCTATTGCTTTCATGAGTTTTCCTTTGAAAAGCATGAGCAAAAATACAACCAATTAGAGAAGCATGCCTATGTAGTGGTCAAGGCTGTAAAAAAATTCAGGTTTTACATCCTCAATTCCCATATAGTGGTGATGGTTCTCAATCAGGCAATCAAGTCCATTTTGACACGTTGTAGGATCCAAACCTAGAGCTAAGAGAGGAAATTGGATTGCAAAGACTCAAGAATATGACTTGGAGATTTGACCCTTCAATTTGGTAAGGGGAAATGGCTTGTGCAAGTGATTGTTGAAGATGAAACACTCAAAGTTCAACACGGTGAAGAAAACTATGCTTTCTCAACTTTTTCAAGACAACCCACAGAGTTCTCTTTGTCACCACTATTGATGAGAGTGGTATGTTGATATTTCCAATTACATGACTTATGGAGAATTCCCTCCCCATCTTGATTACAAAAAAAGGAGAACACTCAAGTGAAGGCAACTAAATTTATAATCTAGAATCATTCGCTTTACAAAAAAGGCCTAGATGGTTGTTTCCTCGTGTGTAAATAAAGAGCAACAAGAAAATTTTCTTAAAGCATACCATGAGCAAGCATGTGGTGGACATTTTCAAGAATGGTCACTTTGCACACAAGATCCTCTAAGGAAGGTATTATTGGCCCACCATCTTTGCAGACACTTGATATTGGGTTTCTAAATGCAAAGCATGCCAACAATTCGTTGGAAGACCACAACTCACTGCATTACCACTCAGCCTTTGGTTATTGAAGAACCATTTCAACAGTGGGGGCTAGACTTCATTGGTGTTCTAAACCCTCACTCAAGCGCGGGGCACACCTATGTACTCACAAAAGCATGAGACTACTTCACAAAATGGGTGGAAGCCATTCGGCCAAACAAGCCAACACTCTTGAAACAAGTATATGCAACTTCCTTAAGGAGAATATCATAGTCTGTTTGGAGTGCCACAAAAGATTGTAGCAAATAATGCTACCTATTTCTCTTTAAGAGAGCTGAATGAGTTTTTCTATAGCTACGAAATCTCCCTATCTCATTCTTTTGACTACTATCCACAAGGAAATGGATAGGCCGAATCAAGCAACAAGAACATTGTGACCATTTTCCATAAGCTTGTAAACGAGAATCAAAGGAATTGGCACAAAAAGGTTGTACAATGCATTGTGGGTGGATAGGATCACTCCTAAGAAGGCAATAGGTATGTCACCATTCCAACTATTGTATGGAGTCAAAGTAGAAATTCCTCTCACGATCGAGATGCTAGCTCTCAAGCTGCTACACAATAGAAGATGGTCAGTACAAGGATTCCATTGATAAGAGGATCCTCTTTCTTGAGAAGCTGGAAGAAAATAGACTCCAAGTGGTGGATCGCATTAAGGATAACCAATTGAAAGTAAAGAATATTTTTTATAAGAAGGCCAAGGCAAGAGAATTCAAAGTTGGAGACTTCATCCTACTATGGGACAAGAGAAGAGAACCAAAAGGCAGCCGTGGAAAGTTTGTTTCATTATGGCTCACCCCATTCCGATTCATGAAGCTTGCAAAGTGAGAACACTTTTCTTATCTCATATTTATATGGAATGCCGCTAGAATTTCCTCAGAGTGGGAAATACTTGAAATTGTATCATCAGTGAAAGCGGGTTGTCCCCTGCCTTGTAGCATAGGTGATTGCTAGGTGTGTTTCCCTTTCCGTTGTGCGGTTTTGTTTCCCCTTCTGTTCCATGTCATGTGTTTCCTTCCCATTGTATGTTTTTAGTGTTTCCTTCTTCGATATTTCTTTCTCAAGTTATACATGACTCTAAGGCCCAATGGATAAGGCAATCGGTCAATGAATTACGGGTCTAGAGATTGATATTTTGGATTCCCGTGTCATGTCTTCACTATGCTCACCCATGTCATGTCCCCAAGCTAGAGCCAGCTGTTGTCGCCCTCAAAATCCCCCTCAATTTTAAATTCAAATTCAAAAATTTTGAGCTCACACCCTCTAGAAGTGTTCAAGTAAAGTTGGAAGTCTGAAAAGATAGAGAAATTCATGCTTTGAAGTTGTTTAAACTCTCCAGTCTGCGTGGTTTGATAAATTTTCCGTTTCCCTGTCTAGATGCGTGAAAATTCTATTATTGTCCTCATTTGAATGAAATTGTCAATATTTCTATGGACATGGATCGTCGAACCTTATATTTTTTTCAATCCCTTGGTTTGCGAAATAAATTTAAAAATCGGGTGTGAAATGGTGGAGTTTTCTTCTTCTCTACATTTTTTCCATAGTCATGAATGACGGGCATTTTCTTCCCCATCAAATTTTGGCCCCATTATCCATGGGTACATGGACATATCTAATTAGAGGTGGGCCGGTGGAGCAATTTGTGTTTTGATCCTTTATGTAAAAAGGGCTAAAATTCATAAAGTGACCCGCAGCCCCGATCATGCTATGAGGGAAAAAGTCAAATGTTGAGCCCACATCAAAAGAGTCAAAGTGAGGAGGTGGATCGTCAGGAGATTTGAGAATTTGAGCCTTTTTCATTAAAGGGGCTTAAAGTTAAAAAGTGACCCGCAACCCCACCAAACACAAAGGAAAAATTCAAATCTTGAGCCCACATTAAAAGAGTCAAAGTGGGGAGGCGGATCGTTGGGGAGATTTGAGAATTTGAACCTTTTTCATTAAAGGGGCTTAAAGTTAAAAAGTGACCCACAACCCCGCCAAACACAAAGGAAAAAGTCAAATGTTGAGCCCGCATCAAAAGAGTCAAAGTGGGGAGGTGGATCGTCGAAGCCTTTTGAGTTTTTGAGCCTTTTTGTAAAAAGGGCTAAAAGGCATAAAGTGACCCGCACCCGATCATGCTATAAGGGAGAAAGTCAAATATTAAGCCCGCATCGAAATTCAAAGGCAAGATAGGATCGGTTCCGATTACTTCAAAGCTTATTAGAACATATACTCAAGCAGTGGGCGGGCCGGGGCAATTTGTGTTTTTGAGCCCGCATTGAAAAAGGTAAAATTATAAAAGTGGCTCGCGACTCTGTCTCCACTCAAGTGAGGCCACGTGTCAAGACCATATCAAAAGTGGGTGAGCAAGCCAAAATGTTCCAAAATGCCAAATCTCTATAAAGTCACAAAATGCAAAAGGAATCCTCCACGCCCGCTCCAATAAATTTCTCCCACGTGGATGACTCGGTTTAAAGTTTCAAAGGCAAGATGAATGGTTCAAATTCAAAGTTACAAAATGAGTGTAATGACTACATTATGAAAATTCTGGTTTTTCTCACCATTGGCGTTTCTTCATGAATCAAGAATCTGAATGGACATGAATGATTGAAAAGAAATTGTAAACCGTTTCTTGCTAACAAAGAAGAAGTTGTAACTATTTCTTGCAAGATATTTAATGGCTTCTTCACGCCATTGTAAGATGTTGAAATTGATCTTGTAAACTCATGAGTGCATTGTACTTAGAGAAAGCAAAGGAGATAGCCATTTTCTTCTAATTTCCTCCATTCTCAAATTTCTTCCATTCCCTCATTATGTACAACTTTTGTTTAAGCATCAATATAAAAAGAAGGATTTTTAGCCTCTTTGATGAGGAGATTTTAGAAACTTTGAGTTCGCAATCTTATCTCATCTTGTTGCCATTTGCAGAGTTGTTTCTTCTCATGAATGCATGTGTTGAAATTTCTAACTAGTGCATGCAAGAATCTGATTTTCTACCTATAACATTAGTTCTCCTACCTATTTTCTCACTCCCTTTCCCACCTTCATAGAAAATTCTCCCCTTGCAGATAACTACAAGCATTTTCTGCAGGGTCAATGGAGTTCCCCTATTGGATCCCTAGTCGAAAGGCCACCACATAAATCCACATTTTATCGTGCATGCATATACGGTAGTTGCATCGATTAAGTAGAGGGACTTAGATTCCCAAAGTGTTGGCAAGGAATTCACAAATTTGTCCACCTGACAAATTTCCTTGCCAACAAAATTAAAAAAAATAACTTGTGGGTTTAAAGAAAATGAAAAAGATAGAGTTGAGCTAAAGAGTAGAAATATTCACACTTACAAGAACTAATGTGATGCATTAATAATAGTTACAAAGATAGGTAACTACAACAAAGAGATTGTTTAGCACTACTGATTACGGTTAATCTACAATTACCTATTTACACATATTGCAACTAATATATAGTTAACTACTACTTAAGTTAGCTTTAAAATAACAATCTGTTGATTCCCGTGATTACATAGGAGATTAGAAATTGAACCGACACTAACAGATTAGCATTAAAAGAAATTATTTTTGTATCTCCTCCTTAGACATACATAAGTACATCAAAAAAACAAGGAGGTATTGGCTTGGTATATTCCGACATGCCTAGCTTTGACCATACAATTTTATCCACAACATCATCACCTATCCTAACACCACTCCTGTTCGTAAAAATATTCACAAATTTCCTCTCGAGATAGATAATTTATGCCATAAAGAACTTGTTAAGCTTCTTGAAGCTAAGTTTAATCATCTCATTAACTATTTTGATTGGGTGTCCAACATCATCCCCATTCAAAAGAAGGTCATGTTCACCATTTGAATTTGTATTGATTTTATGTTGGTGAAATATTTTGTCAAGGAAAAAATATTTGCTTCGTCAATGCTCACAGGATTGAATCTTTGCTTCAAGATGCAACATATCCCATTTATTAAAATTTGGATTATGTATACTATTTCTAACTCTTGGGTAACTCTTGGGTATGTTTGTAGACCGTTGAAAGTGTAGAAACACCCTTTTTGTAACTTCAAATGCAAGTGAGAGAGGGAGAAATGTATGAAGTGGAGAAGGGAAAGCTACGAGAGAAATAGTGGAGAAAGAGGGAGGGGGTTTATGTTAATGTTATTATTGCAGATTCCAACAACCAATGACCCATAATACATCTAGTTCAAGTAGAATTATGCAAATATACACGGGAAAATATACAAACAACTATGCAAGCTCCACAAAACAACAATTACAAATCAACACAAAGTTTTATTAGTAATTTCATTCCATGAAATAAAATACAATATTTTCATTCCTGCAATAGATTTCAATAAATTTGGTTGAGTATGAAGTTGAGAGAATGGAGGAAATAATAGAAAGGAATAACATAAAATAATTTTCTAAAGGAGAGCAAAAACTGATCTTAATAATGGAGAGAGCTTTACAATTTATAGTTGAAACAATGGCTCTTCACATTCCCAAGTGACCTTTCAACTTAAAGTGCATTCTTAATGAAGAAATAGAAACTTCAAGTGACTTAAGTCACTTTTACAAAAAGTTACTCCTTAATAGAGAAATAGAATGTTAGAGAGAAAAGAGAGAGAGAAGATAAATGCTACAGGATGAAGTCCCACTCTTCCTCCATTATGGAGATGAATGTTGCAATTGGATAGGATATTCCTCGACTACTTCTCTGATTAGAACATATCTCATCTTGGAACTGAAAATTATGTTTCACTCCTTATCTTTACTTGACCACCATTGGTCATGTTTGGGAAACTCTATTTCAACTCTTCACCTCTATGAGCAATGGTAGTGTTATCCATTTTCACCTCCCGGGTGAAAATGGACAACGAAAAGAGCTTGCATTAAATTAATTGCCAAGGGACCCATAGGTCAATATGGAGTGTGCGAGGCATGTCTTAGTGTTTCAAGCGCATCATCGAGGTCTTTGGGAAGGTTGCAAGCCATTAGCGGAATTTTGTCCTCTTCTAATTTTTCATGAAGATCAAGTTTTATTCAGTTAAAGGAAAACAACGGATCCCACTTGTAACAAAATGGAAAAAATCTAGTAATTTCCCGAGCACCCCAGGAATCTTCACATAGGCCTTAGAGCACCGGGAATCCAAAAATTGTAAAAAATTCAAAAGGAATGCAAAATTTTGGAAAATGATCTTTGGCTCTCTAAGAAAGCTCGCAGAGCTAGTTAGCGAGTTGTCTCCCGACTTGGCGAGCTAGTCCAATATTGGAAATCGTGATGGGATGTCCTGTATAGTTAAATCGAGATATTTTGGGGTTGGTCATGGAGGGTGATTTGCACATATGTATCACCAATATATTCAAATCTTCTCCGAGCGAGCGATCTCATGGTTAACCCAAGTGCGAGTCTATCGAGTTGCATCGTAGGGCTCGTCGAGCCATCGCATTACTAGGCCGAGTTGTTTTGGGAGCGGGATCAATGTTGTAGAATGTGAATGGGGTGAGTTGTCTATCAATCTCATTGAGCTCATCTTGAATGGAAACTCAATCGGTTGAATGCACAAAGGAGGAACTCGGACTAGCCTAACCAAGTTGAGCACAAGGTGGTAAACAAGACAGTATTACAGCGTAAAGCCTTAGTAGGGAGCTCATTATAGAAGAGGTCAAGCACTTAGCAAAAGTGGGGTTGGTGATTTAATATAATGGTGTCATTGAACACAACTTGGCTCAAGTTGGGACTCAAAAGTGTAAGGAGTTGAGCTCGAACTCGGCGAGTCTTGGAAAAATTGAATGGGAGGAGAATTTAGAAAACAAAGAAGTGTTGAAAGATGGCTCACTTGAACCAACTCGGCAAGCCAAAGTCTGATTTTTTTAATGGAAAGGGTCAGCCACATCAACTTAGCAGAGCATAGAGGGTCTGAAGGAACTCGGGCCTCGAGTTCCTCGCAGGCCCGAGTTGACCATGAAAACATTATGTGTGGGTAATAGGGAGGTCAATGGCCCGATGCGGGGTAAAAAGTGCTCCCGAGAACAAATGCAGGTGTAATATGTTCCGATGGAACATGGCTCGCCTAACGAGGAGGTCTAATGCAATGTAGACACGTGGAGGCTTGCGTGAACCGGAGGCCGATGGGGAATAGGGCCAGGGGTGAACTAGGTTCCCGCACAACATTGAAACTGCACGATGCATTGGCCGAGATAGTTGGTCGATGTGGCACTGAGTCAGAAGGTGAGTTGGAAAAGTGGATTTAAGGTTGCAAATGATGGTTGAAGCAGTTTTTGAGGAGGTTAAAATGAGTAACCTGACGTGTATGGGTAGAGCCCGAGGAGATGGAAGGAAAGTCAATGGGGGTCTCCATGTGTTTCCATGAAGTGTGGAAAAAATGGCCCAATTCAAAACAAAAGAAATTGGGGATTTGTGGGAAGGTGCCATTTCAATGAGCCAATTGGTAAGCTAGCCGAGATAGCCCTCTATGCAAAATTTAAACGCTCACCCCTCCCCTAATTTAAATATGATAAAAGCGATAGGCCCCAAAAAAATTAAAATTCCCCAAGATATAAAATGATGCAAAACATTAGTGAAATAGAGAAAATTTAAAATCATCACTCCCAAGCTACCAAAGTAATGCACAATCTCGTGAAATGGAGTGTAAGCCTCGAGATGCACAAATAACTTCCCACACTTAGAAGGAAATAACTTTTGCATTTCTCAACAAACTCGCGTAAAATTGGACTCGTTGGAATCGTGGATCTGATATCTATGCTAGAAATAAAATATTTCAAGATTTGATGAATATTTAATGATGAAAATCTCAAAAAATGAGTCTAGTTTGAAATGGTGACTTCCAGGTGGTTGAAATGACATTAAGTGAGCATGGGTAGCCATTTTTCTTTTGTTGCAAGTTATGGGATGGTATGGAATGGATTTTTTAGGTTTCCCATCATCATTTGCACACATTCATTATACCTTGCAAATGGTTGGGAGGGGAAATCCAAGATTTGCAACTTCTCTCTCCTCTTCCTCATTTTTCTATAAATTAAAGTAACTTCTCATTTGAGATGGGGGATTGATCTTGTAAATTTTTTTGTTAAAATAGTTTTGGAACACCAATGTGCTACAAGACTTCATTTGGGACTTCTTGCATGATGATCCAAGCCTTTATTTTTAATGAGATGAACTATGCATATTAATGAATCAATAAACTCAAATTTTGGATATCTCTCTTCCCGTGTCTATGTTTGTTGCATTCTCTTGCCTTTCCATTTCATTTGCAGATGTATTGTGTCTATTTTATATTCTTGGGGTCTATTAATGTTGTGTGCTTCCATGAAAGTACTTGTTTTAATGTTGTGGTTACATTTGTGGTGTTGTTTTACCCTCTCATCTATGTATTTTCCTTCATTTTCACACATTGGAGAGATTTCCCAAACCCATTTTCTTGTTGCACCACCTCTTTTAGTGTAGTTTTCTTTCATTTTCATGCTCTTTATCTCTCCCTAGTCCCTTTAAAGTTGTAGGTTAGAGGTAGTTGATAGATTTCCTTTCACTAGAGTTGGTTGTTACATTAGTTTAAAAGAGGAACCAACCTTCTCTAGATATTTGCTTCAACTGCAAGGTCCCACACCTTGAAGCAATTCCATGTTACACAATCACATTGCTTTCCTTAACACACTCACATGCTAAGCAATCAGAGGGTGTTGTGATTTGGTGATAATAGTTACGCACACTGATCGACCACACAAGGAAGTCTTCATTTTATTACAGCAACAAGATTGGTGTGCTCTTGTTGTGAATTCCAACCTTTAGAGGTTTTGTAGCAACACATCTGATGACTCCAAGGGGAATATTTCAGTGGTCTTAGCAACCCAAGATCCTCAAATTTATGATAATAATTCAAACCAGGTCAAGAACAAGAGAAGGAAGTATTTTTGAATACTTGTGGACTATCTCCAGGAAGAGTAAGAAGGGAAGAAGAGCTCAAAGGTATCCATATTCACTAAATAGAACATTATCAACACCTCCACATGGTAGGCCTTTTATTCAATCAAATAGAGTTATCTGACTAATCATAATGGCCCATCAACCTCCATTTTTTTGGATTTCATGGGCAGCATTCCACTTGCTCTCAATGCACAAAATCCCATTCCAATGGTAGCATTGAATAATATCCCATACTTCATGAGGGAAAATCACACAACTCCCATTGATCATATTCAAGACATTGCAAATGTTTGTGCCATTCATGAGATCAATGAGATGGATGTGGTAGTCAAATTATTAGCCTCTTCTTTCAAAGGTAAGGCTTTACAATGGTTCAAAAGCTTGATAGTAGGATTGATTACAAATTGGAATCAATTGTGCTCAACTCTTTGTAATCAATTCGGTGAAAGGGCAGATAATCTGTCTTTATTGGAACAATTGACCACAATCAAGAGGGCTCCAAATGAACAAATGGTAGATTTTAACTCCGTTTCCAAAGAACATGGGACATGATTCCTATTCCGTGATACCAACAGTTGAAGGTGTTTTTCCTCTATTTCTTAAAAGCTCTTAATTCTAATATAGCCATGATGATACAATCTATGGGAGATCTATGGGAGGTACAAAAATTTTCCCATATCTTATAACATTGCTATTAGAGCTTAAAATTGTTTGATTCAAGTGGTAAAATTACACCTAGGCCACCTATGCCTCTTTATCTAGAATTGGGAACCAGGGTTCTAGCCAAACACCTTCATTAACACCCATTCCTACCCCAAAAAATAGAATTCCAATGAATATTCTACCTCTTCTTCTAGCACCTCAAATGAACTCCAAGAGTTCATGAAACAATTACAAAACTTAGGAAATGAGTTGGTAACGATTAAGAGGAAACAAACTCAAAATTTCATATATCATCCTCAAGCCCAACCCAATAGACCTCCGTATCATCAAATAAGCCACTTACCCAATCTATTAATCAAAACCAAGGAAAACCTCTAGATAATAGACCATTTCAGCCTTATAATCCTAATACTTCCTCTACATCCATGGCCTTGGTTCCAACTCAAAATAATATGACACAAGAGTATGAATGGTGCTTTCCATGTAATAAACCTCACAATCAAGAAACATGTTTCAATGGTGCTTTGAATCAAGCATTGATGGTGATAACGGTTGGTGTGCCTCAAGAAAAAATCAATAAAAAGTCAATGACAAGAAACTACTTAAAAATACCTCCAAGTGAGACTACACTTGTGAATTGGCAAGATGAGGATTTTTGTGGTATAAATCAGTTCCCTTCTCAAGGTGTAGAAGCTAACACAAGATCTAAGAAGAGGAATATAGAGAAGGATAGCCATCCAATCCAATTGTTTCTCAACCTTTTGTCACTCTACAAGGGGTTAGTAATCCAAACACAACTCCAAATGTGCGTAAATCATTCCAAACAACCTTCTAAATCAACTCATGTACCAATTGGAGCAGCCCATGTGCAAGAGAAAGTTATCTCAAGTAAAGGACAGCAGAAATATAGCTCTTCTCTATTTAATATCATAGATCAAATAAAGAAAATGAATGTGAAAATTTCAATGTGGGATTCATTAGCTATCCTAAGACAAAGAGATCTATTACAAGCAACCATGTCAATTGGTCCGCATCAAATGAACCATCCAAAGATCAAGAGAAGGTGTTCACCAATACAACTCCAGCAAGAGGGAGTTCAAGGAGGTCAACAAGGTAAAAATATGAAACCTCCCCCATTCTATATATCTCTAATTATTGGGAGCAATCTTATGCATAATTGCATGATTGATCCAGGAGCAAGTAGTTTTATGATGCCCAAGCATATAGTTGATCGGTTGGGACTAAAATATGTCAATGATAGATGGTGACAATAGGACAAAATGGAGTTGGAGTAATCAAAGGATTGATTCTTACACTACATGCATGCCCAAATGTCACATTCTTGCAAGATGTGTCAATTATTGACTTTCCACCACTCTTCACTTTGTGTTTATCAAGACACCTCATTACTAAGATTGAGGCTACCTATCTGTTGATTGGTCACACATGCTCTTCAAAAAGGTATGGAGCTAAGGCTACAATCATATCTAAACCTATTGCAAATTTCATATTGAACCTCATGTACCAATCCCAATCAATGCAAATTTCTTAGATTTCATCAAGAAGATTGTCCAAGCACTCAAGAAGTAGATACCAAGGTTGGAAACATTCCAGACTTGACTCTTGATGAATGGGAAAAAAAAGGCATGTTTTTTATCCATACAAGGAGATGGAAGAAGCTGAGTTAGGAATCTATTTCTTACAAAGAAAATCCACCTCTCCCTAGCATCACCAAACCAGATGGAAAAGATGATAATGAAGTTTGGAAGCTATTCTTTGATGGCTCAAGGAGTAGGAAAGGTGTTGGAGGAGGAGAAATGCTTGTGTCACCTCAAGGTATAAAATACTACTCATCTTTCCAATTTCAATTCATTTTTTCAAACAACACAATTGAGTATGAAGCATTGATCCATGGATTGCATTGGGAAAGGAAGAAAGGTATTAAGAACTTACAAGTTTTTGGAGATAGCGAGCTAGTTGTAAACCAAGTAAGAGGGCTCAATGCTGCTAAAAATGATCTTCTAAAGAGCTACAAGAACTGGGTATGGGATCTAATTGAAGATTTTGAATCTTTTAACATCAATTTCATCCCAAGGAATAAGAATGAGGTTGCGACAAGCTTGTGGAAATTAGGGGCAATGTTTGATTTTGTTGACAATATCAAGAAGGAACAAACTCAACCTCATATTAAGGTGTTTGTAAGACCATTTGTCCTAGACAACAACACAATATGGAAAGTATTTGAAAGTGATCAACAAATCATCAATTTTCTACAAGAATAAGTTGAGTTCTCTGCGAGGAACCAAGACAATTTGGAACAATATATGAGATCAAGTGGTTCAGCTGAAGAACAAAAAACTCCCAAAAGGCTTGGTGACTTTGGAATCAATATTCAACCCTAATGACCAATTCCGAAAAGAGAAAGAAAATATTCAAGTTAAGGGTGAAGATTCAGAACCTATTTCAATTGGAGAAGGTAAAGTACTCCAAATTGGAAAAGTAAGTATTGATCAAGAAAAATATGATTTCATCAACTTTGTCAAGAATTTTCAGATGTCTTTCCTAGAATTATAAGGATTTGAGAGGCTTTAATCCAAAATTGGCACAACATACTATTGAATTGGATCCAAAATCCAAGCCCATCAGGAAGAAACAAAGGTTAGTAAATCCCCACATTGAACACCTCATGAGAAAGGAATTGAACAAAATCATAGAAGCTAACATCATTTTTTCAATCAAGCACTCAAGTTGGGTTCCAAACTTGGTACCAGTGAGAAAGAGAAATGGAAAAATTAGATTGTGTGTGATTTTTGGATTTAAATAGAGCTTCTCTCAAAGACCATTATCCATTTCCCTCTATGGATTAGATCTTGTAATTTGTAGCCAATTCCAAAAGGTTCTCTTTACTATATGGTTACTTGGGCTATAATCATATCATGGTAAAAGAAGATGATCAATTCAAAACAACCTTCACCACAAAGTGGGGCACATATGCACTTATAGGAAGATTCCATTTGGACTGTCAAATGTCAGAGCCACTTTCCAGAGAGCAATGGATATGGTTTTCAAAGGACTAATCAACAAGATGGTGCTAGTTTACCTTGATGATATCATTGTCTTCTCAAAAATGCAACAGATCACCTTTTTCACCTCAAGAAAGTGTTCCAAAGATGCGAGAGGTTTGGAGTATCTTAAATCCCAAAGAAGTGTATATTCTTCGCACACGAGGGAAAGCTACTTAGACACATTCTCATTCAAGGAAGGGCTAACCATTGATCTTGAAAGAGTTAATTTTAACTACTAAGGGCTACTAAGACCTTTTCTAACTAAGATCTTCAAAGCTTCTTAGGAGAATTTTTTGTCTGAAGTTTTGTGCCCGATTTTACCACTCTTGTTAAACCATTGACTATGATGTTGAAGAAAAGCATGACATTCAAATGGATAAAGAGGGAAAGGAGAGTTTTGAGGCCATCAAACATGCAATATCTCAAGCTCCAACCCTCATCAACCCAGATTTCTCAAAATACTTCATGTTATATGCCTTTGGTGGATCGATACAATTTCAGCTATCTTGGTATAGCTTGAATAAAGAAGGTTCAGAGCAGCCCATATATTTCTTCATTCAAATCTTGGAAGACTATGAGGTGAGGTACTCTTTTATTGAAAAGCATGTACTCATTGTTATAAGAAGATTAAAGAAGTTCAGACACTTAGTCTCAAACAATAAGATTCAATTATTAGTGTCTCATGTCGGGTCAAATATTTCAACGATTTTCTCCTAAAAGTGATCTTATGACATAGAAATCAAGGTGACCAAGCTGGATCACTCATGTGCATGGAATGTGATCATTGCTTCCAATCAACATGTTGAGTTAAATGATGAAGGAGAAGTTGTCCTAGTGTTGCAAAATGATCAAGAACAACCAGATCAAGAACAACTGATGATATACCCACTCCATGTTGGACTCAAGATATGGTGCATTATCTTCAAACAAGTTTATGCCCTCTAGAGTTGAGAAAAGAAAAAAGAAGATATTTTAGACTCCAATCCATTTTTGTATGCTCTCATTGATGATATATTGTTCAAGAAGGATGTGAATGGAGTTCTCCTAAGGTGTTTCCCAAAAATCAAATTGAGAAAGTGTTGCATGAGTTCCATGATGGAGAAGCGGGAGGCCACTTTTCTCCATGATTAACAGCCCTCAAGATCATGAAGGTTGGTTATTATTTTCTTGCCACATTGTTTAGTGATTTTTATGCATGGATTAAAAAGTGTAAGAAGTGTGCATTCTTCACAGGGAAGGAGAAGCTAGCAGCATTTCCCTTCATCCAATCTCAGTAGATCAACCTTTCATACAATGGGGATTAGACTTCATTGGGGTCATTAATCCAAATTCAATCCAGGCCATAAGTGGATTCTTACCGCAACATATTATTTCACCAAGTGGACCAAGTAGTAGCACTCAAAGAGGCGAATGAGTCTAGCATCTTAGACTTCTATGAGGGGATAGTAACTAGATTTGGTGTCCCAACTATCATATCATAATGCTTTGGATTTTATTTAGGCACAAAGATCACTGAGTGGGCTAGAAAATGGAGTATATCTCAACACTTCATCTAATTATTACCCCTAGGGTAATGGGAAAGTTGAGTCCATGAACAAGAACTTGTTGAGAATTATAAGGACTCTAGATGAAAACCAGAGGACCTAACACACAAAGCTCAAATCAGCCTTATGGGCTGATAAATCACACCCAAAAGGTCTACAGGAAGTTCTCCATACAAGATAGTCTACGAAAGGAGGCAAGGCTTCCCATATCACTTGAAATTGCTAGCATTGGAACTTCTCAAGTAGCTGGAGTTAGCTGAGTTTGAACCCATGGAAGTTAGGTATGTAGAACTCATGGAGTTGGAATAACTAAGAGAGAATGCAATGCAAACCATGGAGAAAGATCAAGCATTGATCAAGAGGATATTTGACAAGAAAGATAAGGTAAAACCTTCCAAGAAGGGGATTTGGTGCTGAAGTGGGATGTTGATAGGGTAAAACCAGAAAGCATTCCAAGTTTGATGTAATATGGAGTGGTCCCTACATGATCACGAAATTCAAAATTAAATTTTTTTCGACTAGCTAAGTTGAATGGTGAAGAATTACAGATTCCAGTTAATGGAATCTACCTCAAGCATTGTTACTAAAGTAAAATCTCACCCTTGTACATATTAGTTTAGGATTTTCATTCCTCCAAGTGCTTGTGCACATTGTTTGTCTATTGTTAGAGTAGGTTTCAATTTCCCTAAGTGCCTTGGGCACATGTTCTATTGCTTCTAGTGTTCTCTTTGCATAGTTCACCAAGTTTCCAAGAGAATATTTGTAACAAGAAGCTTTGAGTTGCAAGAAAAACAATTACCATCTTCAAGAAAATTCAAATGTAGAGCAACTAAAATCAAGATAAGGATCATATTTCAGTGTTTTCTTTCCTTTGCTTCTTCAAATTATTGGTTGAGTTTCTCATGTCCCTCAAAAATCAGTTCAGTTTTGGGAAGCTTGTGGTGTGGTATAGGTGGCAGTGTTATGAGTTTGCAAAAATCCCAACCAATGTGTGAATAGTTCCATCCCTTCAACAATGTTTTGAGAAACCTATTAAAAAGGGAAAATTAGATTTTAATAGAGTTCCATGATGTCCAAAATCATCTTGTGTCTCTGAAAGTTCTACAATGCTCCATCTTGTCAAGAAATCAGTTTTTTTGTGCTTCATATTGAAAATAATCTAATTTTGGGGAAGTTTAAAGTATAATCATGCATGCCAAATAGATCAGATTTGTAGAGTAATGAAATGAGAAGGAATTTTAGAATCAAGGCAATTTTCCACTCTCACAAAACAAACATCAATATTTTCTTTGAAGAGTTGGGAAATACAAACAATGGTAGTCATCTTTAGCCTCAAGCAATGTTTTAATGACTTGAGGTACAAGTTTTCAATTGTGAATCAATTTCGAGTGACCAAAAAGGACTCCATGCCCAATGGATACATTTAGGCATCACGGTCTACTCCATCTAGCAGGCGAGATGTCCCCAATGAGTCCAAAATTGTTATCCATTTTCACCTCCTGGGTGAAAATGGATAACAAGAAAGAGCTTGCATTGAATCAATTGCCAAGGGGCCACAAGTCAATCTAGAGTGTGCGAGACGATGTATCGTGTTTTAGGGGCATCATCAAGGTCTCCGGAAGGTTGAAATCCATTAGAGGAATTTTTCCTCTTCTGGGTTTTCATGAAGTTCAAGTTTTATTCGAGTTTAAAGGAGCAAATAGTGGGGCCCACTTGTAGTAAAAATGGTAAAATATGGTACTTTCCCAAGGAGACACCATCAGGCATCTTTACACAAGCCTTAGAGCACCAAGGAATCCAAAAAATTACAAAAAAATCAAGAAGGAATGCAAAATTTTGGAAAATTTTGGTCTTTGGCTCTCTAACTACTCTCGTAGAGCCGGTGGCAGCAAGAGTTGTCTTCAACTCGGCAAGCGGGTTCAATATTGGAAATGGTGACACGTTGTTCCACATAGTTGCATTGAGTTGGTTTAGGGTTGGTCATGGAGGGTGAGTTTCACATCTAGTTCACTGAGTTATTCGAACCTTCTCCGAGCGAGCTATCTCATGGCCTCGGACCTAAGTGGGGGTCTATCGCGTTACATTACAGGTCCCATCGAGCCATCTCATTACTAGGTCGAGTTGTTTTGGGAGCAGGATCAATGTGGTAGAATGTAAATAGGTAAATCTATGTATCAAGCTCATTGAGCTCATCTTGAATGGAAACTTGGTTGGTTGAATGCACTGAAAGGAGGAACTTGAACCACCTAAATTTGAGTGAGTGAAAGCACAAGGTGGAAAAAAGGAAGTGTTACAGAATGAAGCCTTGGCAGGGGAGCTCATGATAGAAGAGATCGAGCACTTAGAAAAAGTGGAGTTGGTGCTTGAAGATCACGGTTTTGGAAAACTCAACTCAGCTTGAGTTAGGACTCAGAAATGTAAAGGAGTCAAGCTCAAACTCAGCGAGCCTTAGAAAAATTGAATGGGTCAGTGGGTGAATTTAGAAAAAAACAAAGTGTTGAAAGATGGCTTGTCGAGCCAACATGGTGAGCCAAGTATGAGTTCCATGCATGGAAAGGGTCAGCCACATCATCTTTGTGGAGCATAGAGGTCCTGGAGGAACTCAGGATGCGAGTTCCTCATGGGCCCGAGTTGGCCACAAAACATTATGTGCGGGTGGCAAGGCGAATCAACGGCCCAATGCAGAGTCAAAAGCACTCTCGAGAACAAATGTGGGTGTGATACGTGTCATGGAACATGGATTTCTGACAAGGAGGTATAATGCAATGCGAATGTAGATGCTCACGGAACCCGGAGACCAAGGGGGAACAAGTCAAGGTAAAACTAGGTTCCCCGCACAACATTGAAACCCTCATGTATTGGTTGGATAGGCGGTTGATGTGGCATCGAATCGGAAGGTGATGTTGGACATGTGGATTTGGGGATGCAAATGGTGGTTGAAGCGGTTGTCGGATTTGAAAAATGAGTAACCCGACATGCATGGGTAGAGCATGGGGAGATAGAAGGAAATTTGGTGGGGTTATCCACGTGTTGTGGGAGTGTGGAGTGTGGAAAAAAATGGCCCAATGCAAAAAAAAAAAAAGAGCTCGGGAGATGTGGGAAGGTGCCAATCTCAACAAGCCATTTGGCGAGATTGGCCGAGCTGGCCCTCAATTTAAAAATTTTAAACACTCAACCCCTCCCCTAATTTAAATTTGATAAAAGCAATGGGCCCCATAAAATTTTAAAATTCCTCAGGAGTTATAAAATGATGCAAAACATTACGGAAAGAGAGAGAAATTTAAAATCATCACTCCCAACTACCAAATTAATGCACATTCCCGTGAAATGGAGTATAATCTTGGAGATGCACAAATAGTTTCCCACACTCAGAAGGCCATAACTTTTGCATTTCTTAACAAAATTGTGCAAAATTAGACTCGTTAGAATCATGGCTTCAAGATCTACACTCAAAAATAAAAAATTTCAATATTTGATGAATATTTGATGTTAAAAATAACAAAAAATGGGCCAATTTTGAAATGGTGACTTCCAAGTGGTTGAAATGGCATTAAATGAGCATGGGCAACCATTTTTCTTTTCTTCTGCAAGTTATGGGATAGTATGGAATGGATTTTGTAGGTTTCCCATCATCATTTTCACACATTTATGGTACCTTACAAGTGGTTGGAAGGGGAAATCTAGGATTTGTAACTTCTCTCTCCTCTTCCTCATTTTCTATAAATTAAAGTGACCTCTCATTTGAGAGGGGGTTTCTTTGTAACAAAACTCTGTCAAAATAGTTTTGGAACACCAATGTGCTGCAAGCCTTCATTTTGGACTTCTTGCATGATGATCCAAGCCTTTATTTTGTAATGAGATGAACTTTGCATATTAATGAAGCAATAAACTCAAATTTTTGGATATCTCTCTTCCCTTGTTTGTGTTTGTTGCATTCTCTTTCCTCTCCATTTCATTTGCAGATGTATTGTGTCTATTTTATGCTTCTTTTAGGGTCAATTACTATTGTGATTCTATGAAAGTGTGTGTTTGAATGTTTTGGTTGGACTATGTGGTATTGTTTTACCCTCTCAAATCTACATTATCCTTCATTTTCACATATTGGAGAGATTTCCCACACCCCTTTTCTTGGTGCACCACCTCTTTTAGTGTAATTTTCTTTAATTTTCATGCTCTTTCTCTCTCCCTAGTCCCTTGGAAGTTGTGGGTTAGAGGTAGTTGATAGATTTCCTTTCATTAGAGTTAGTTGTTGCATTAGTTAGGAAGAGGAACCAACCTTCTCTGGAGAGTTTCTTCAACTATAGGGTCCCACACCTTGAAGCAATTCCATGTTACACAATCACATTGTTTTCCTTAACACACTCACATGATAAGCAATTAGAGGGTGTTGTGATTTGGTGATAACAGGTAGGGTGAAAAAATCAACTTGCTCTCATGAACATTATATTCTTTCTTGTATATGATAAAACACTCATCTTACAATCACCATGAAGAATGCACTCATACCACACATGACCCAGACTCGATAACCATGAGCCCTCTTGTATTTGATGATATCATAGATTCTTGATAATCCTCAACAGAAACATAGCAACCCTCTGAAATGGAGACACTTCCTCCTTATGTGATGACACCAATCCATGACTGAATGGAAAATTCCCTCTTAAATAATATGAACACTTCTTGTCACACCTCTTAAATGGAGATCGAGAATATACTGCAACCATGGTTCCCATCATGAAAATATTTGAATGATTCAACTTTATGTTTCATGATCAACAATTTTCTAGTGCACTCTAACTCAAGTTAGTAAATGAGTTTTTTTGTCCATCCTAAGCTTTGAATCATTAATATCCATGTGATCCATGTTTTTGTCTCCACATTTTTAATGATCTCAATGGTCTTAATAAGTGGCGAGAATTCTATGATGCGAGATAAAATGGATTCCACAACAGTTTTTGAAAATCCATAAATTTGAATGGATTTTAATGTTATAAGCAACTGAATCCGTATTTTGAGGAAACGAGAGAAAATCAAATCCAAATTGGACGTGACTCAATTCTTTGGAAATCTATTCCCAAGGCGGTTATATTTTCCAAATTTTGTGAGATTCCCTTATTGGAATCGTGAGAAATTCAAAAACAAGTTATGGATAGAATTTCAATTCTTCACTATGGGAGCGATTCCTATCTGAATGAATTGGTTTTTAGCTCGTTATGAAGATCTTCGGGAGAGGAATGAATGCTTTAAATTTGAAGGAATTCTCTCATGGGGTTTGATGGATAATTCCAAAATAATTTTCTTAGCAAATGGGGTTTGTAAGTGGCTTCAGCAAAGAATGATGAATTTTTCTTATAATTCTATAAATCCTTCATCTTAGATCATGACCAATGGCTCAAAATGGAGGTATTCATGAGAGGAAAATATGCTCCAAGTTTTATAGGATTCCTCTATATGTATTTTCACAATCTAATTTGCAAAATTATTGACTTTAGGAAAAATAAGGGTATAATGGCTGGAAAAAATATTCATTAAATCTCATGCCATGAATCATATATCATCATGAAGGAATTTTCAATAGGATTTGATGGTTAAAATTTGAGGTGATTTGGTCCACGGGATCATGAGATATGTGCAAAACAACTCTTGGTCTTCCTAGGGCACATGAGGGGTTTTGCAAGCATGGAGGGATGAATAACCATCTTAAGAAAATAGTTTAATGTCTATCTTTCTGTTTTGAATGACCTTTTGAAATGTTGGGGGGAAAACAAGTTGTGGGCAAGTTATATGGTGTTGGTGGATGCACTTTGTAAGTACAAAGTACATCTCCACTTTTTTGCATTTTCACATCCACGGTCGCCTCCTTAAAATTATGGTGAAATTTTGGGGTGAAATTGAACCTCAAAAGAGCACCTTGGTAAATTCGTGGGTTCAAAGTGTGCCATAGGGGGTGTAGTGGGTCCCAGTTGCAAGGGAAACTTGACTTTTGTCTTTCACCTTTTTTTTTCTTTGCCTTTTGTTTTTTGCTTGTTATTTTCTCCACCAATAAAATAGAAGCACACTTATGATGTATTATTGCTCCTAAAAAGTGTGCCAAGAGTGAAATGGTGCATGCAATGTGCGCGTCAGTGCACACTTTGAAAACTCTTTTGCATTGGACATTTTACACCTAAAGTCTTTCTTTCACCCCACGGTCGTAATTAGTCAAATTTGACCATATAATATATGATTTTGCATGGAAATAGGCCAATGAATCCAATGAGACTACTTAGGAAGTCTAAAAGTGAGGGATTAAATAATTGTTTCTTGTAACTCCATTTTTTCCTAGGGCAATGTGTTGGTGAGCTAAGTTATAGGAGTTTTCAATAAACACAAACCAAACCAACTTATGGATCATGAAGAGGATTGAATGTTATCTCTTTTTAACTCTTTTAGGCTCCCATTATCTTCTCAGGTGTCTAAAACCTTAAGTGCAAAATTCCTATGTAAAAAGGCCACATTGCGCCAATTTCGGAAAGGTTTTCACTTTTTATACCCCAAAATTCCACCTTACTTATTTTACCATGAGGTAGGCTCCAAAAACATTTCTAATGCCTAGGATATGAGCTCATGAAAACCACACCGGATTCCTAAAAACTCTTTCCAAAGTTGAATCTCCAATTAAGCATGCACACTCCTTTTTCCCAAAAATGCCTAGGAAGAAATCTTTCCCAAGACCATCTAGAAGCTCCCAAAATGCTTGCTAAATCATACCATTGCTTTATGTTTGTGAAGCTTGTTTTCATGTTAGAGTTTGGTACACATTCCATGTGTTACACTCGGATATTTTTATGGTGGTCTGCTTGTCGGTGAGCGGGTCAATGGGGTTCGGGGGTGAAGCCCCAAAGCAAATTTTTATGGGTGGTTTATTAACCCATGGGTAATGGGTAACCGTCATGGGCTTCTTTTGGGCCCATCGTTTTCTCGGTACCCATTGTTTTGTAAAACCGCCTCTTCGGCTACCTATTGATGTACTTATAAATAGATGGACATATAATATGATTGATATGAGTGTGTTTTGTGAAGGTGAATAGTGTGTGCGAATTCAAGTGTGAATTCGGGAGGGTTTGTTGAGCGCAACTCCAAACAAGATTTGATTATTGTAATTGTGAAGATTGTTGGCTTGTAATAAAATATGAGCAAGTGTTCTTGGTGGATGTAGCCCACATTGGGTGAACCACATTAAATATTGTCTTCATGTTGTGCATTTTTCATTTCTGTAATTCTATTCATACTTCTTATTATTGTGATTTTGAGGAATTATTCCACATTAGATATTATTAATTCCTAACAATTGGTATCAGAGCCTAGTTTGGTTTGCTGAAGTGTTGAATTGCAGGGAAATTTTTAGCTTGAGTGGGAGCTATGGCAGATGATGGAAGATCTAGGGTTGATAAATTCAATGGGTAGAATTTCAGTCTTTGGAAGATGCAGATGGAAGATTACCTTTATTAGAAGGATCTTTATACTCTTTATCTAAGAAGGTGAACAAACCCTCGAGTATGACAGATGTGGAATGGGATTTGTTGGATCGGAAGGCACTTGGAATGATCTGGATGTGTCTTGCATCTTCGGTATTATTTAATGTTTCAAAGGAAAAGACTACAAAAGAACTGATGGATGCATTAGGGAAGTTGTATGAAAAACCCTCTACCTCTAATAAGATATTTTTAATGAAAAAGTTGTTTAATATGAAGATGTTTGAGAATGGTTTAGTAGCAGATCATCTAAATGATTTTAATACGGTTGTAAATATGCTAGCTTTGGTTACAATAGAATTTGATGAAGAAGTTAGGGCTTTATTAGTTATGTGCTCTTTACCTAAGAGTTGGAATAGCCTGGTAATGGCGGTAAGCAACTCGGTTCCAGCTAACTCAAAGTTGAAGTTTGAGGATGTTGTAGGGGTGATTCTAAGTGAGGAAATGTGAAGAAAAAGCTCGATGAATCTTCTACTTTAGGGAATGCTTTGACAGTGGAAACTAGAGGGAGACAGAAGAATAGAGGAAACCGTGGAAAATCAAAGGATCGGGCAAGGTCAAAATCCAAAAGCAAGATAGTATGTTGGCACTGTGGAAAGTCTGGGCATGTAAAGAAGGATTGTTGGGAGCTTCAAGACAAGAAGAAACAACATGAAGAAAACAAGGAGGCAAATGTGGCATCGGGTAATGTATGTCAGGATGCTTTGATTCTTTCTTTGCATAATATTACTGAATCTTGGGTTTTAGATTCAAGGGCTTCTTTTCATACTACTCCACATAGGCATTATTTTGTTGGTTATGTTTAAGGGGATTTTGGGCATGTTTTTCTTGGTGATGAGGAGCCTTGCAAAGTATAGTTGGAAAATTTTACTTCGTGGTTAATATGCGAATGGAAATACATGGCTATTGAAGGATGTTAGACATGTGCCTACATTAAGGAGAAATTTGATATCGGTGGGGCAATTGGGAAGTGATGGTTGTACTGTGATATTTACAACTGACTCTTGGAAGGTTACCAAGGGTGCTCTTGTGGTGGCAAGAGGTAAGAAGGTTGGAACCTTGTATTTAACCACTGATAGTACTAATGATTGTAATCGTGTGGCTTTAGATGCAGATACAATATTATGGCACTATAGGCTTGGTCATATGAGCCATAAGGGCATGGACATCATAAAGAAGAATTTTCTTGGATATACAGAAATAGGTTTGGATTTCTATGAGAACTACATATATGGGAAATAGAAGTGAGTAAGGTTTCTCAAGGTTGGACCTACAAAGAAAGAGAGTAAGTTAGAGCTGGTACTTTCTGATGTGTGGGGGCTAGCTCATGTATCATCTCTTGGGATTCAAGTTATTATGTTACTTTTATTGATGATGCAACAAGGAAAGTTTGGGTTTATTGTATTAGAAACAAATATGATGTATTTGATACTTTTGTTAAATGGAAATCCTTGGTAGAGAATGAAACAAGTCTTAAGTTAAAATGTCTCAGGTCAGATAATGGAGGGGAGTATTGCAGCAATGAATTTGATGATTATTGTTCTAAGAGAGGAACGTGTTAGGAGCATGAGGATACATACGGGACTACCTCTTTATTTTTGGACAAAGTGAGCACACAGTGTGTACTTGATAAACAGAGGACCCTCAAGTGTCATGGGTGGAGGCATACTTGAGGAGGCTTGGTACGGTAAGAAAGTTGATTACTCATTTCTTAAAGTCTTTTGATGTGAGGTGTTTGTTCATATTGACAAGGATGATAGGACCAAGCTAGAGGCTAAATCAGAAAATTGCACTTTCATTGGTTATGGTGGTGATGACTTTGGATTTAAATGTTGGAGTATTAAGGACAAGAAAATCATTCGGTCAGGGATGTGTAGACACCAAATTTGTGTCTTACGACCCCCCGTGCCCCGCATCTCATTTCGCAACCTAGCCTCATCACCTAAACCTTACACAATTATTTATTAATTACCTTATAATTAATAAATCCACATCTCCAAACCTGCCACCTCATTTTGCCACCTCATCATGACCTAGTCCTAACCCTAAACTAACCTAATTAAGACCTATAACTTGGTCTACATCCACACCCATGACTAATTACTCCTCACCCGCACCAAAATCAACCTAATAATGACTTGACCAAGCCCACAACTAATTCCTCGGGAGAAAAGGAGGGAAAGTTGGCTATTTTACTAAAAATAGCCCACTTTGACTTAACCGATATCGGTTCCTACTCGACCGCCGTCGGTTACGTAACCGCCATCGGTTCCCTGTAAATGACCTCCCCCAACCAAAAACAAAGGATCGGAACACGGAATTCATTGGAAGGATCGGGAATTCACTTGGCCGAGCAGAGACAAGTGAAGGAAAGAAAGGAGTTTGCAGAGAAGGACATCAAGCCCAAGGCTACAGGCCAGTAACTAGAGCCAGGTGACACTCATCCAAGCATTGGGAGAGAAGATAGCTCATCTTTGATTGTCGATCATCCTACCTAAGCCCTGCCTTCGTTATCACAGTCCTTGGACCTGTATCTTCATCAGGAACTAGTAAGTAGTATCTTGTATGTTCTTTTAATAACATTTCTTGGATTTCTGAATCACAGTAATTATAAGTCTATTCCTAGATCTACTACCCGGTAACACCCTCCATCTAACTATCATTCCTCTACCCCTACATTGCCCCCAAGAACAGCCCCCATACTCTCTGAGTCTTCTCCATCACCCCATTACCTATCCCCAATCATTTACCAGCCTTATAAACACCATAGCCACCTTATAGCCAACCTTCACTAAAAGCCCCTAAACCACTGCCCCTACCGATATCGGTTAGCAGAAACCGGTACCGGTGATAGTGACCGGCATCGGTCACTGTGATTCAAAACCAAAACTAGCCCTTTCCTCTATTGTTTTAACAAGGTAATTAAATTGTAATTTGGCAATAGCTTCTTTGTTAGAATTTGTGTTAATTCATATTAGCAGGGGAACTGACCACCTTCGAAAGGAAGTCTAATATTTCCTGGGCCCAAGGCAGTTCCCTCATTTATTGTCTAATTAGAATCTGGTGGTCTTGTATTCTTACTTGCAGGTAGTCCTTCCCAGACAAAAAGGAGTTCTTTGCAATCGATCTGATCTCTCTCTACGGTACGCGCACACCCTCTCAACATTCAACAGGTATTCCTCCTAGCCCTAACCCTTATCTGTTTCTCAAAGGAATGAAAGGATAGAAGCAACTCTATTCTAGGAATGGAAACATTTCTGTGCGAAACATTTTGGCACGCCCGATGGGACCCATTTTGGGTTTCTTTCTTTCTTGCTTGCTTTCATATAGGGAGCACACTTGTTATTTTCTTCTTCTAAAATATTCACAAGATATTTTGTTATCTTTTGGTAAAAGAATTTGTCTTGCTTTCACATTTTTGCATTAGTGAAAGTCATCTCCTTTGCTTCATCGAATATCATTTTTGATTTGGGTTTAAAACACTTGCATCACATTCTTGCTTGTTGTTTTCAATTCTAGTGAACGTAGATTAAGTAACAGGTCGTACACGTGGGGGTGATATCCATGGTATTGACAAGAAATTAATCTTACTTTCACTACACAACACATACCAAATCACATCATAATTAACACAACAACTCAAACATCCCCCTTTTCCATGGTATTCCTCCGCCCGATTGAGGTAACCTTATAAGCCAAAACAAACTTGACATTTCCCCTAAGTCTTTTGTTTAGGATTGACATCATCTTGCGTCTAAGGCATAAGCCCAAAGTGATTAAAACTAATCCTAGGGTTAGTCTGTTAATTTGCTTGTGCATCTTGCTTGTTTTTGGTTTTGTTTCTCTGTCATACACTATTTTCTGTGATCACTTCAGAATAGTTTGGTAGGCATACTAAGCATTGTTAACCCCAAATCAGCAACTTCCTACAACTTCTTACACCGGTCCTATTATACCGACATCGGTTAACTTACTAAGCGGCTCTGGCTGGCACCAGACATCGGTTATCTGACCGATATCGGTTACTGTCTTTCACAGTTCCCAAAACCAGCAACCCACCAATTCCAACACTTTGTTGTTGCTTTTGTTCCTGATAGATTGCATCCCTATTGTGTACTCTTGTCCATGGTTGTTATCACTCGGAAACAAGCTGCAGCCATGGTTTCACATGCCTGCTCCGTGCCTTTGCCTGAATCACCCCCTTCACATCCTATGGGGAATCCTACGGACACCAGTGAGGTTCCCAAAATCCTGTGGAGATAAGGAATTTGTGAAAATTTTTGGATGCTAATCCTAGCGCTTGTCTGATACTATTTGTCTCATGCCCCTGACCGTACACCCGATGGTCAACTCCTTGTTGGCATGCCTATTAGTATAGCTGCTCATTTAGCTCCCTCTCCACCTGATAATTCTGCCTTGCCTTCTTCATCCTTAGCCCCGTCACCCACTCGGTGGCTTGGGGTTCTTACGGCCTAAAATTGGCTTTCCTTTTGTTAATCGGGGCCCCACATATCATTACCACCACTGCTCCTACCTCGTCTCTCTCACAGACTGCTCCTTTCATAACTTGCTCTCTGCCACCTATTCACACAAGCTTTCCTTCTCAAGCTCCACCCACCTTTTCATTTCCACACACGTATCCGGTGACTTCAACATCTTATATAGGACATCCCTATTCGGTCGCCTCAACATATTCATCCTCAATACCTTATCAACATTTAACCCCACCATTGTCTAGTGGTGGCCCTTGGCCCAATCCCCTCCGTTTACGGCAACTACACCATCATCTCATCCAACTACTGATTTAATCAAACAAATGATGGACAAGATGCAAAATCTGGAGGCTTCTGTTTCAGGAAGCCGTAGCACCCTGACATACGAGCAAGTTTGTCCGGAGCCTATCCACCCTTCTGTCCCCCTTCATTCATATCCTCCTCAATGGGAATTACCAAAATTCACTCGTTTTAATAGTAAGGAGGATCCTCAACAACATTTGCGATCATTTAGACATGCCTGCTATCTGATTGCTCATGATGATGCCTTACTACTCCGCACCTTTCCCATGTCCTTATCAGGACCCGCCTTGGAGTGGTACAGTGCTTTAACCCAGCACTCAATCTTCTCTTTTAACCAATTAGCCCAATCTTTCTTGGATCATTTCTCCATTAACATTGCCAAGAAAGTATCTATCACCGACCTCTATGCCATCCGACAATTTGAAGATGCGAATCTATCACAGATTTCATTGGACGATGGCGGGGCCTTATCAACCAACTTACTTATGCCTTGCCTCAGGCCGAACTTATCGAACTCTTTACGCGGGCCTGCGCTAAGCACATTTCTCCTACCCTCCAAATTCAAACTTTCCACACATTTGACGAGGCCTTTACTATGGCTCGAAAACTAGAGATTCGAGCCTTAGAGGAAGAGAAATTGCGGTTGCACAACAAAAACCCCAATTTCCAAACCCAAGACTCCACCAACAAACCTAACACCACCAATTCTCACGCATTGATTGCTTCAAAATCAAAAGGAGCTATCCATGCGGTGATGGTCAAATCCCAAACACCATCTAATACCCCCGCCAAAACCACCTATAAGTATAAAGCCGAGCCCATCAATTACACTCCCTTGGGAGAAACTTATGGTGTGATATTGGAAAAATTGCTCAAAGCGGGAGCTATTACCTTACCTCCTGTTAAACCTCACTCCGGGTTTGATTCCACCCTCTATACCTTCTTGGTACAAAGAAAATGACTTCTATAACTTCCACCGCGTGAAGGGACACAGTCATGAAAACTGCAAGATGTTGAAAAACATAGTGCAGGAAATGGTTGATGCAGGGGATATAACCCTCGATAATCCTAATGCCCCTGCTAACCGAAATTTGAAAATCTTCAACAAACCATTCCCAAACCACTCTTCTAACAGTAACATAAACCAAGATATCTTAGCCGAGGAGAGTGTTCATGAAATCCATGCGGTCTTCGACTCCCAACCAAAAGCCTCTATCGAGAAAATTCTGAATCAAGCCTCTTCACTAACGCAGGACCCGAACCCCCTTCACCACCATCAAGACAAGATGAAATCCTTGCCATTCCTTTACCCATAAAGGAATTAACCACCCAGAGTTCTCTTCTCACAGATGAGCCTTCTTACACCACATCCTTGCAAGACTGTGAGCGGATGTTATCTAACTTATCTATTTCCCAAACATCTCCTTCTACCACTCTTGTTGTACAAGAGGAAGGCTCGCCACTTTTTTGTCATCCTTAGATGAGAAACCCCTTGAACCGACATCACCAAATTCTTTAATCATGACGGATCCTCTCAAACATGCCCTCCTACCTATTAGTTCTTCATCGCCTAAATCTTTTCAGCGACCGGTTGACCTCTTAATGCCCATTGATACAGTGCCTCATTTACCCCCTGTATCACACCCACAGTGGACCGGAATCACAACCCACCTTTCTTCCATACAAAAGTTCCTATTCACACGTGAGGATTGTCATCCCTCAGAAGATAGACGAGTCCTATGGGAACGTTTGAGTACACCATATTCTACTCAAATGCAGATGACCGATCCAGACGCCTCTACCATATACCCGAAGTGTTTACAAAAGCTTAAAATGCCTATGTCCTCATCTTCACCCCCCTCATCTCTACCAAATACCTCATCCACCTCTATTGACCTAACCAAACCTTCCCCTACGCTTGGGACCTCACCAATACCCAGTCTAACACACCCACCTAAACGGTTAGATTTATCCAAAAGTAAAGCGTCCATCCACTTAGGAGACAGACCCAATCTCCTCAAGTCCAACCTATGTCTCTATCACAACTAAAACCATCACCGTCACACCTACCTTCTATATTGGGACCTCATCCCTCCACCTTGCATCAATACATCATACCTCCTGCGTTTTCTTTAAAATGACCTACACCTTCTGCACCCATACAAAGATCCAAGGGTATATCAACATCGTCACCCAAGTATCCTATCCACCTATCAACCTGAACAAACTCCATCATCAAAGGATTTGTTTCTTGTCATCCTCTTTCTCCTTGGTTGTTTTCTACCCACATCATCGACCTCATCATCTAACTACTAAACATAACTTCTGCGAAGAGGTCACGTTTAGTTAAATCCAATTATCAAAACCCCTTGGCTAAGCCACCACCCATACAAATCAACCATACCCAGTCATTACCGAAACCTACCCAGTCAATAGCCTCATCTTCCTCTGACTTTGACCCGCTCAAAGGGTCTTACGCCAAAATCCTTGCTATGTTGGTGGAGAATGCGACCATTTCCCTACCCCCACTTAGACCCTATGATCCATCTAAACCTCGACCTATAGGTTATGATGAGTCTAAAATCTACGCTTACCACCGCACACCAGGACATGATGTAGAGGGATGCAAAGCGTTGAAAGCCATACTTCGTCAGTCACCTCTCTCGGATAGAAAGGTTAAGAAAGACAATTTACGAAGGGAGAAACCTTTAGCTTCATTCCCCTCTCCTATACCACCTGTCCCCTCCTCACCAAGATCTATCATTATTACAACCCCACCTCTCGAAGACCATGACTTATCCCTACCATCTTCCTCCTCTCGTGTTCACGAGATCAACATGATTAGTGTTGCTACTCGAGGGCAGAAAAACAATGGGAAAGCTAAAGAAAGCACACCTGCGGCCTCTCTTTCTCCATCCACCATCCCGATCGCACCACCACCTAAAGTGGTTATTCGTGGACCTGCCTACCCCATCTCTAATGGAGTTGCCCACCGAACCATGATCAAACACTTCACCATCACTGTAAAAATGACCTTTGTATGATCTCATTCGGACCTCTCGAATCTCATCGCCAAGCTCTTGTTGAAATCCTTGAGGATAGAGGTCTTACCTAACGAAACCTTTCCCGTTACCTCCATCTTAACACCCAACCACGTTGCCTCTCTCACCAAACAATCTACCACTTCCGTCCCTGTGCAGCAAACCGCTGCTGTCAGTTTCTCCGAAGATGAAATTGTTGACTTTGGTGCGAAGATCCACGACCCGCTCTTTTCATCTGACTTACGTCGGGACATTCGGCGTGCATCATGTTATGATTGACGGGGCACTAGCCTAAACATCATCTCTTCCAAAGCCTTCAAAAAATGAATATCCCCTCTACTTTGCATGTGTGCCAACCCCACCATGTTGCGTTCATTCAACGATCTTTATTACTTCTACCTTAGGCACGTGATCCTTAACATTCGTGTAGGGCCACGTACCTTACCCAAACTCTTCTATGTCCTTGAGGGAGAATTCTAATACAACATGTTGTTAGGCCACCCTTGGATCCGGGCTATGGGATGTGTTCCCTCCACCTTACATAGATGCATAAAATTTGAGTACGAGGGAAGTCCTACACCGTAAAAGCTGATCCTCCCCCTTGAAACCTGCGATATGTTATATCGCCCTAATGATGTGCTTGTACCGTCAAGACACCCATTCATCCAACCCAACCATCCACTTGACTACACCTCTACCATCCACCTCAACCACACCTACACCTTGACCAATGAAACCCATCGCATGAAATACCACTTCCTTTCCCACGACAACATCCCAACCTCGGACCCTTAGTAGATGTTTTCAACCTTTACACTGGGGAGTATCACCTATATAACGTTAGCTCTTTCCATACCCCACAGGAGTACGGACAATTACATGCATCATCCCTACGACCGTCGTGTGGGGAGGTAATCTCCTACGGACCACCTAATTGCCGCACCAACCTAACGTATGGGGGTGTCGACGCATCCTCCATTACCCCTGAACCTCCCCTTGGTGTGGTTCCCTTCCAATCTGATTTTCAATACCTGACAAATCGTCGTTTCGCCCTCACCTTCTTGACTCATTGTGCTTGGAAAGGTTTTGGTTTTGGTCTTTATGAACAAGGCCGACATACAATCATTCCCATGACTACATGCAAACACAAAGATCGTAGTGGTCTTGGATTTCCTGAAACACTTACACCAAAGAAACCTCGTGTCAGTTGTATCTGGAAGATGACGACGTCACCCCTACCGAACCATCATCACCCATTTTGCCATCGTCACCCACAGAGTCGATAGACCCTGAATCTATCCCTCCTAACTTTTTTTTTTTTTTATCATAAACGCTATCTTCCTGGGTCCTCTCACTTATCAACGCGATAATGAGGACCCATCTTCTCTTCCCCTTCTGTATCCAGACATGATCGAAGAGGATTCACCTTCAATTAATGTTGTTGAGTGCCAGGATGACGACTCCATCCTCACTTACCTTGGTGCGGACGACTCTTATATTCAATGCGCCTTACCATCTGAAACTCAAACCATGTTGAATGAGTCGACTATAGAAATCAACATCCACACCAAGGATGATCCTCACATTGTGAAGATCGGACAATCTCTTACCGCATCAGAACAAGCCGCCTTTACTACCTTTCTCCGTGCCCACAACCAAGCTTTCGCTTGGTCCTATGCTGACATGCCAGGAATAGATCCAGACATTGCTGTCCATAACATTACCACAAACCTTGATTCCAAACCGAGTTAAACGAAACTAAGAAAAATGCATCCACGCATTTCCCTCTTGGTCAAAGAAGAGCTTCATGACTCCTTTCTGTTTCCTTCATCTTACCTATTGACTATCCTCAATGGATTTCTAACATCGTACCTGTTACTAAAGCAACTGGGGGACTTCGGATATGCATGGATTTCCAAGACCTTAACCTCGCTTGCCCGAAGGATGACTTCCCCCTCCCAAGTATTGATCAACTTGTTGATCTCACTGCGGGCCATGAGATGCTTTCTCTCATGGATGGCTTCTCGGGATATAATCAAATTTTGGTAGCCCGGCCGATCAACATAAAACTACCTTCATAACTCCTTGGGAACCTTCTGTTATCGTGTCATGCCGTTTGGCCTTAAGAATCTTTGGTGTGACCTATCAGCGGGCTATGACTTACATTTTCATGACATTATGCACACTATCCTTGAGGATTATGTCGATGATCTTCTTGGCAAATCTAAACATCGCGGTGAACATCTCGATGTTTTAACCATTATTTTCGATCACTTTATTACAATATTGTGTTCATCTTGACCAAAGAAATGTGTCTTTGGTGTCCTTTGGAAAACTTCTTGGTTTTATCATCTCTTTGCGTGGCATCGAGGTCGATCCATCTAAAGTCAAAGCTATCCTAGAAATGCCCCCACCTACTAACCTCAAACAATTGCGTAGTTTGCAAGGTAAACTCCAATCTATCCGGCGTTTCATCTCCCAACTCTCGGATCGATGTCAACCTTTCCATCATCTCCTTAAAAAGGACATTGTCTTTCAATGGAGTGAAGAGTGCCACCAAGCCTTTGAGGCTCTTAAAGCCTATCTCTTACAACCACTGTGCTTATCCCACCTCAGGACGATCGCCCTTTCTACCTTTACCTTTCTGCCACCGACCATGTTGTAGGAGCCATGCTCACACATCGTGACTCTGAGCATCGAGAACAAGCCATTTATTACATAAGTCGTACTCTCGTGGATTACGAGACTAGGTATACACATGTAGAAAAGTTGTGCCTAGCCCTATCATTCGTAGCCACCAAACTCCGACACTACCTCCTGAATCACAAAACTTTTGTCATCACCAACACGGACCCCATTCATTATATGTATGCCAAACCTCATCTAAACCAACGCATCGCCCGATGGCTTATGCTCCTCGCTGACCTCGACCTTGAATTTGTACACCAGAAGTCAATCAAAGGACAAACTATCACAGACCAACTCGCGAAGCCCCTTTACCTGGGGAGCAATTTACCAATTTTAATTTCCCAGACGAACTCATTGCCACTCTCTTTCACTCGGTGAGGAGTCATATCCAATGACCCTCTTCTTCGATGGATCCAAATGCCAGCGTGGCGGTGGAGCCGGCGTTGTTCTCATTCCTCTTAATGCTGAGCCTATGCCTCTTTCATTCCGGCTCGATTTCCCCTGTACTAATAATACAGCGGAATACGAGGCCCTTGTTTTGGGTCTCCAGGTTGCGTTACACTTAGGTGTCAAGTCTATTAACATTTTCGGTGACTCCCAACTGGTAGTCAATCAAGTTATGGGCATCTACCAATGTAAAAATGAGGAACTTCAAAAGTACAAACATTACGTGGATTCACTTTTGACCTTATTTACTCATTATTCTATCCAAACCATTCCCCGCTCCACTAACAAATTTGTGGATACTATGGCTTGCTTAGCCTCACAAATTCTGCCTCACCAACCCGACTCTCGACATATTCGTCTTGGTCAACAACTCTTTGCCCCATCTTACTCCCCCTAGATGTTTGTATGATAAATAATGTGTCTGCTAATTTGCGGGATACACAGTATCACCAATTTCACGACTATCTTTACACCTCTGTTCTCCCACCGACCTTACTTAGTAACGGAAACGTGCTTTTCTTAAAAGTGTTTCTCGTTATGTCATCATGGGGGGACTCCTCTATAAACGTGGCTTTGATGGCATCCTCCTTCGATGTCTAACCGGAGTGCGGAGGTCACCTATACCATCCAACAAGTCCACGACGGTATTTGTGGTGGACATTTTAGTGGCCTTGCCATGGCCAAATGGATCCTTCGCCTAGGCTATTATTGGCCTACTCTTAATAACGACTACTACGAATATGTTAAGCGTTGTGTTATGTGTCAACAACATGCCAACCTTCAACATACTCCTAGCCATCCGCTACAGGTCGCATGAGATCTTTGGCCTTTCTCACAATGGGGTTTAGACCTTATCGGTGAGATTCACCCACCCTCTTCGCAACGTCACCATTGGATAATCACAGCAACCGAATATTACACTAAATGGGTGGAAGCCATTCCACTCATTTCAACCAAAAAAATAAAAAATCGTCGAATTCATTAACCATCACATTATCTATCGTTTTGGCGTTCCTCATCGCACGATAACGAGATAATGGAAAATCTTTCAAAAATAAGTTATTCTGAAGACCTTTGTGACAAATTTGGTATCAAACTTAGCTTCTCATCACCTTACTATCCACAAGCAAATGGTCAGCCAATCTTCTAATAAAACCCTAACCAAAATCCTCATGAAAGTTGTTAACGATTCTGGAAGCAATTGGCCTGATCACATCCCCTTTGCCCTTTGGGCTTATCGGACTAGCATTCGCACCTCCACTAATGCCACCCCATTCTCTTTGGTATATGGTACCGAGGCTATCTTGCCTCTCGAAATACAAATACCCTCCCTAAGAATATCTCTTCAGGATATTCTCACCAATGATGATTTCCGCCAAGAGTGGTTAGCCCAATTGGAGCTTCTTGATGAGCGTCGTCTTACAGCTCTTGACCACCTTCAAATCTATCAAAAACGCATCAAGCGTGCTTATGATAAGCGACTTCATGAGCGTACCTTTAAGGTTGGTGATCTTGTCCTCAAAGAGAATCAACATGTAACCAAACTAGAAAAGAGCAAACGTGGAAAATTTGCTCCTAATTGGATTGGGCCCTACATTATCACTCATACTTATGGATCAGGAACTTACCGTTTAGCTTCGCTTAATGGTAAACCTGAGCCTGAACCCCTTAATGCCTTGCATCTTCGACCATTCTACTATTGAATTTAGTGTTATATCACTTCTTATCTACCTTGCGCTCGTCCCTTGAGCTCATTTACTACCTCATACACTTTTGTTCCATGCATCTCAAAATAGAATCAAGCTCATGTGGTTTGGTCATTACCTCCTCTTAAAGATGCCTTCCCCTTTTTAGTCTAGTCCATGACTTAAAAGTATCAAAATAACATGTTCTCAATTATACACTTATGGGATATTCTTGAGTCAAACTTCCTACAAAACTAGATGCTTCATGCCAAACAGGACATCTAGACCTCTAAAGTTATACATAGACTACTCCCTCGAAGGACAGCTATGTGCAAAGCCACTTCTACTATTATAAATAGACTGCTCCCTCGAAGGACAGCTATACACAAAAACCACATCTGCTACTATAAATAGACTGCTCCCTTGAAGGACAGACTATCTGAAAGTCAGCCTTTATCGAAGCTTCTCGCATTGATCACTTCGTGAAGACCTCAAGAACAACAAAATACATATCCCTATGGACTTCCCGCATTGATCAGTCTATATCCGGAAAAAAATAAAAGCAGTATTCCAAAGCACTTTTGAGTCATGGACTTGTCTATTTAGGTTTGGTTCTCTTTCGTCAAAATAATCACCTTATAATAAGTTCTCTGCACCCCAGGTATACCAACCACCTCACCTCACCATTCATCAACACAACAAAACTCAAGGGACATGTGAGCGTATATCTAATATATTGTGATAATACGACTCTTTTCACCTATCGACTTCTACCTATGCAAGGCACCTAGGGATTCAAGCCCATCCTATGTTAATATGTGGTTTGTTTAGCTCTTCTCAACTACGGGACAATTTTGCCTCTTTTACTCGACTCTAGGATTGTGTGTTGACCTTAATCAGGACACGATTCCCTACTACTTGGGTAAGCTAACTTTCGTTTCACCTATACCTACACCAACATCGCCAGTCCCTTACCAACACCAACAACGTTACCCTACCAATATCAATATTTTTACCAATGACAAATTGCCTAACTATAACCAAATTACTGAATTCACCTCTCCCAGTCTAAGGAGAACTACATCGATCACGAGGCCCCTCCTTGCTTTGTGCGATGGGCTATGTAGGCAGCACTTAGGAGACATGGGGTCTCCCAAGGTTAGCTCGACCATCCCCTACCATAACCTATTATGTGTGGTATATATAAATCTATTTGTGTATATTTCTATTTTGCTCACATTCATCTTTATCCTTTTTCAAAACAAAACATTCAAAACACAACCATTCTTATTATTATCATAACTCAAATCAACATACATATTTAGTTTTATTTAGATGTTAAACAAATACATCTTCTCTATCATCGACGCATAGGTCGGCATCCTTATTTATTCTTATACTCTTATGAAATTCACTTAGACCCTTGCGCCTCCTCCCGAATCAGGTGGTGATCGTGATCGTCGATGCCACTCACTTGGCCTCTCCATCCTCAAAGGTGCCACTGCTATTGGTTCCTCCCACTGATCCGCCAACATCTCCTGTAACATATGAATACATCCTCTTGCGTGGAGGAATCTTGCCTCTAGTCTCTCCACTCGTGACTCTGCAACCACTAACAATCCCATTGTCTCATTCACCCGCGTTTGGAGCTGATGAACTAAACCTGCAGATGATCTCTCTCTGTTGTAATCACAGCTATGTCAGGACGATCACGTACACCTCGCAGCTCTGCTACCCACCATAATCTATAGGCCTCTGTCACTCCTGCATCCATTACCTGCGATCAGGTACTGCTTATCTCCTCGGCCCTTCTGAGGTGTTGGCGGGGGGTGAGAATCTTTGCCTCGGCGTCGATCCTCATGTATGGTCTATAAGCCATAGGTATATCCTGAAAAAATCCAAATTGTCACCGCACATGATCTAGAGGAATCCTCTCATACTCACTGGCTTTGTGCCTGCGATCCACCTCAATCACTCTACACCCCTCAACTCCTCGGCTATGTGCTCTGTCACCATATAGTTCCCGTAAGGTCTCCAACAAATATCCGTGAATCATCACCATCTCCCATACCTACCTATAATACTCGATGTCATCTATCACGGCACAGGATCTCGCCTCTTGTTCATCTGGACCCATCGTCGAATCCCACCTCTGCACTCCTGTCTCTCCCGATTGGATGGTCGACCATCGGTCACACACAAACAATGTGCTCATAGGCCCAACAATGTAATAAGTATGAACAATCCGTGTCGTCTGTGTTTTCACTGCAGCCCATAAACCCCTGTATAACTCCGCTAGATATGCGGGTGCCCATGCGAAAGTCACGCTCCTTTCTATCATTTCCCAAATAACACTCATCAATGCTTTTGGAAATCTTCCCCCCTCCGCCCTCGGTAATGCATAATACCCCACCGCTATCATTAATACCACTGCCAACCTTGTTTCCTCAGGGTGTGTTGCATACATTGTACCATAAGTGAATGTCAAACCTCGCTGTGTCAAATCTCGTGCAGCTGAACCAAATACTGTTGTTATCGCTCCACCCCCTGCTAGGCAATGCCTGATACACTGGTCTTCCTGTAATTGGGAGCCTCAAAATTCTAAACACATCTTCCAACGTCACTATCATCTCCCCTGTTGGTAGATAGAAGGTATTCTTTTCCAGATTCCACCTCTCAATCAACGCCTGCAACATAGCATGATTGCGTGTGATTCGTGAATAATAGCGGATTCCACTTAACCCCACACGGTTTATCAATGCCCATTCAGCTGGTGTTACATCCGCTCGGATTCGTGACAACAAATCTGCACACTATCATTCATCCTCAACCCTGCCTCTTCTGCGTACATCAAAAGCGACACACACCATTCAATAAATCAAATCCCCAGTGTTTTTTTTCTCACATTCTAGAAATTCCTACAGTAACTGGTATCGGTTATATATAACCGATAATCTTTGGTTTACTAACCGATACCGGTTATCTCTAAACGATATCGGTCCTTTGTCAATCCTATATGACCTGCTTTAAAACCACCACCTACGATAATTATTTTGCTCGTTTACTCCTCTCTATACCTATAAACATACGTGAACACCCTGCTTACCTACCCCATAACACTCACTCTATCCCAAACCCTTTCCTATCACCTTTTCTTTCTCATCTCTACCCTCTTACCTTCTCTTAGCCTATTCATCAAAACATGCAAGAATTAAAATACAACCAAACAGTTTACCTCTCGGGATGCAGCTGCTTGGGGTGGAACTTGTCTTCCCTCTCGTCCTTGCCTGCTTTGGATGTTTCTCCTCATCCAGCCATGTTCATCACCCTCTTCAAATATAACTTGCCTTTCTACCTTCTTAATCTCAGCCCACACTCACTTTACCTGTCTCTTTCCTCCTTATCACTCAATTCTTTCATGCAATTACCTGTATCAGTCATCAAACAGCGTCGCATTCACGTATTTAACTTGTTGCATGACTCTAAAAATAAGAACTCTAAAAATAAGACCTTAAGTTGCCGCCCAAGCTTTTCTATTTTTAGAAAAGCTCATTTTGGCATAACCGGTATCGGTTACCTAACCGATATCGGTCCACAATCTACCGACGTCGGTTAGCTAACCGATATCGGTCACATGCCTCCTTTTTCTTAAACTCTGGGCCTTTTCTTTATTTTTTTACAAATTTTTGTGGCACCCGCCTCTTTTTCCTGCATAATGACACCATTATCAATATTTGTCATCAAAATCACATCAATATATCATCACAATTTCATCAACATCATCTATCTACAATAAAACAACCATCAACAAAATACGTACGACATTGCAATATCTACATCAAACCCATCAGTATATACACCATTTGGATCTAACTCATCATCTATACACATTAAATTTCAAAAACCATCGACAAAACACATAAAACATTTTATACACACCATGTGGATCAAAATCATCATCTATATATATATATATATATATATATATATACTTCAACATTTAAATATCTCAAAATAATACAAAGCCGCATAAGGGCCTCAGCTTGATCTCAAAATCTACAAAGCTGGCTCACACACAGTCTCTCTGTCAAAAATATCACTGGCTCATGGGCCGGTATCAACTCTCGACTGGCTCGCGAGGCCGGTATATACAACAAGAATGAATAAATGAATCATATGTGGGCACGCAGGCCTCTATATAAATAACCGGTTCGCAGACCGGTGCCTATATCCAATATACAAACAAAACACCCATCTCCGCTCCAGGGATGTCTCAGCTCTCCCCACCACCCTCAGCTCCTCTCCCTGCTGGTCCCTGTGCTGGCTCTCGCCTCCTCCCTGTCACCGACCCACCGGCTGTGGCTGCACCCCTGGATCTCTGGCTCCGAGAGGTCTCGGCTCGCTCTGCGCACCGCATATGGTGATAGTCGGCCCCCGTACCATCGAGGACATCCTGATAATCTTGGGGCCTCCGCTCTCGCCTCCATATAGCGGGCCTGTGCCACCATGGCTGCTGGGGCTGGTCCCCCGACTCCTAATAATAGTGGCCCCCATCCTCATCGGTACACCTATGCACTGCATGCACTGTGGCGGTGCTCATGTGCTGCGGTGGGGCCGGTGCACTGGCGGTGCACATGCTGCAGTGGGGCCGGTGCTGTGGTGGTTCTCTGTGGCTGTCACGGTGCTGGTGGTGCTGTGCACTGCACACTTTCCCTGTGCTTTCACTTGCTTTGCACTGCGCCTCACTGGGCTAATCGCCCTGTAATACCCCGATCGTATGCACCTGGCTGAGCCAGCTGCCTCAGTGTAACTTTGCACTGTCCTACGAGCGATCCCTCTCTGCTTATAACCATGCTAAATCTGGTTGTGTGGGCTGTGCTCTCTAGGGCTCTCTCCTCACTGCCCACCACACCAAAAATGAACCTGTGCACCCAGACGTCATCCAGCTTGTATCGTCTGCTGGCCTCTCTGCTACCCAATCTGGGTCAACGGGCTGCCGGTGCGCAGCGAGTGGGGCCTCTACATCATCCCTCCATTACTGTGGGAAGGGAGGTGGCTCATCTGTCACAACCCCAGCTCGCCGTCGTATTACCCTCTCTAGGGTATCACTCATGCTCTCCCGAGGCCTCCGTCCGAGCTATCCAGAAAGTATCTTGGATCCGGCGCATCTCGTCTCTGGGCTCCTCCTCGAGGCTGATGGCCTCTGTAGGGCCTCCATACAATGTCTAGCGTAGTCAAGCCCTCTAACATATGTCGGTAGTAGGCTACATCCCATCCTACGAGCACTGCTCGTGGCTGGCCCACGACCCCAACCACCTCACGAAAGCCATATCAGCGTATATAACTTTGTGCCTTTGCATTTCTTTGGGGCAGCCCTCTTTGTCAGTATACATATGATGTGCTCATATGCCCAGCAGTGTAACAAAAATGTGGAGCAAATCCCAAATCACCTCATCCGGCGATAACCCCACAGCTCTCTGTATAGCTGCACTAGATATACTGGTGCCCAGCATAGCACGTATGCTCCTCTACCATCTCATGTAGAACTCCCATCAAAGCCCATGGGAAGCGGCCTCCCTCGATTCAGGAGGGCGGCGCATGTGATGCTATCATCATCAACACGGCAAGCCATGTCTCATGTCTGTGGCGCGATACATGTCCCCATAGGCAATGCTCACGCTGTGATAAGTCAATAATGCGGCTGCATCCCCAAATACCTGAAGAATGTTGTCCATAGCCGTCTCCGCATCTACCTGGAATACTGCCTCCCCTACGATCGGCAGTCTCAGGATGTGATACACATCCTCCAGGGTAATAGTCATCTCTCCAGTAGGGAGATGGAAAACATTGGTTGTCGGATCCCATCTCTCGATGAGGGCAACCATAAGGCTGTGGTCCCTATCCACAGCCCTATACTGCTGGACTCCTGAGTCCCACCTCGCGCATAATGGCCCACTGTGCTGTGGACACATGTGGCCGCATCCGTCTCAATAGCGGGGGCATCCGATCCCACATCGTAAGCTGCTGACGTGCCTGCAAAAACAACCCACTTCATTAGACCTACCCTTTACAAAAACAACTACTTTAACCCTCTATACCCCCTTTTACCCACCCGACCACACCCCGACTCTATAACACACATCTACACCCACCTATCTTACCCTAAAACATCTACGATATCCCCTTTCCTTATCTCACACCCTACCAACCACCCTATCTACTCTCGCCATCTAACTATGCCCCTACCAATTTAACACCTCCTAATTCATACTCAACACCTAATCTATCCTAACCGAACCAACCACACAACCACCCCATTTCCCCCATCCCAATCACCTTTCCTATCAACTCTACCCTCTCCCTCTTCACCCAAAACAACAACCAAACAACAAAACACAAACACCACCAACAACCAAAACAAAAAACCAACAACAACCAAAAACAAAACAAAAAAAACCTAACTAATAGCAAAATGGTACAGGTCACCCTTGACCGCCACCGGTCCCCCTACCACCGATTACTGCAAGACTTATACACACATACGACCGACGCCAGGTCTCACAAAACTCAACTTTGCCCAAATATTTTGTGACCGATGTCGGTCGCTTAGTGACCGATATCGGTCCTTTGTCAATCGTCCGAGCTGGCCAGACGGCCCCCAAAACCATCTTTTTGCCTTTTTCTAACCCTTTTACCCACTTTGGAAAACCCTACAAACCTACCCACCCTACCATTTTAGCCTAATTAACCTACCTACCCACTCCATTTTTAAATTACATCCATTTATTCATTATTTCATTAAATTTTGGATTCCTACCCAAAACCCAAATCTAAACTTAAAATCATTAAATTCACATAATTAGAGGTTTAGAGCCTACCGGTACGACTACACGTCGTCGTGGTGGGATAGGTGGTGGTGGTCCAGCTGGTCCAGCACCTCCTGCTCCTCCTGGCTGTGCCATGGCTCCAAATCTCCTCAGTTGGGTTCTCCACCAATCAAATTCTGCCTCCTACTCACTGGGGTCTACCAACCACTCACTTCTCCACTCAAATAATGCCACCTCAGCCGAAAACTCAACAATATCACTAAAACACCTCAGACAACTAAATTTGGTTTTCAAATTGACAATGTGACAATGACAGGGTATTTTTTTCTTTTTATAGGTTTTTGACCTATAACCGATATCGGTTATATTGTGCCCTAAAATACCGATATCGGTCATCTAGCCGATACTGGTCATAGCTAACCGATATCGGTTTAATCCTATTTTACCAAAAAAATTCCCCTTATTCACAAATCTCCCTTTCTCACCACATCGCTATACCCTCCTTTGTTAAATAGCCTTTTTGACTTCATTGGCCACATTCAAGGCCGCCCATGAAGGCACCAACCAACTTGCCCGACCCAAGGCGCGACCAACCATTTGGCCCGACCCAAGGCCATTTGCTTTGACCAACCAATCAGGCCCAACCCAAGGCCACAACCAACCATTTGGCCCACCCAAGGCCACGACCAACCATTTGGGCTCGACCCTGACCATTGCCGCAACCAACCAATCCAACCATTTGGCCAGACCCAAGGCCCGACCTAAGGCCGCCAACTCCACTTAACCATACCCCGAGGCCTCGCCCACAACCCTCACCCAAACCAACAAATTACAATTTTATCCACCCATCATGTAGCTTTTTGTTCAATCAAGCTCACATGTTCGTGTTTTAGCATGATTAGGGTACTTGACTTGATCAGTTGACCAACTTTGCCTAGACCGAGACCGTGATGTTTATCTCGACCAAACCAACCATTTGGTCTGCCGAACATACCTAAACATTCCTATACCTTACCCATTATATCCCCTGGAGCTACTTCCTATGCCTTGGATACCAAGATTATATCACCCTTGTTTGGATAAACTATCGACCTTTGCCTATGAATTGCTTGTTTGCTCTTCAAATCATGTACCTTGGTCGCACTATCTTTGCATTTCAACGTGCGTCTCTTCCTTGGACCTACCCCACCATCTTACCATCATCTCAACACCATTTACCCTTTCTCAACCCTATCCCCGATTTCACGCTTACCTCAATCTATGATAGATTTGAGGGGATTACCTATACCCTTAACAGAGTAACCACTTCTTATTATTGTCGGTGCGGCTTTACAAGACAAGCTACACAACAACAAGGGGCTAATGTAACACCAAATTTGTGTCTTACGACCCCCGCCCCGCATCTCATTTTGACAACCTAGCCTCATCACCTAAACCTTACACAATTATTTATTAACTACCTTATAATTAATAAATCCACATCTCCAAACCTGCCACCTCATTTCACCACCTCATCATGACCTAGTCCTAACCCTAAACTAACCTAATTAAGACCTATAACTTGGTCTACATCGACACCCATGACTAATTACTCCTCACCCGCACCAAAATCAACCTAATAATGACTTGACCAAGCCCACAACTAATTCCTCGGGAGAAAAGGAGGGAAAGTTGGCTATTTTACTAAAAATAGCCCACTTTGACTTAACCGATATCGGTTCCTACTCGACCGCCGTCGGTTACGTAACCACCATCGGTTCCCTGTAAATGACCTCCCCCAACCAAAAACAAAGGATCGGAACCTAGGAATTCATTGGAAGGATCGGGAATTCACTTGGCCAGTAGAGACAAGTGAAGGAAAGAGAGGAGTTTGCAGAGAAGGACATCAAGCCCAAGACAAGCAACCGAGTAACCAGAGCCCAGGTGACACTCATCCAAGCATTGGGAGAGAAGATAGCTCATCTTTGATTGTCGATCATCCTACACGAGCCCCGCCTTCGTTATCACAGATCTTTGGACTCGTATCTTCATCGGGAACTAGTAAGTAGTATCTTGTATGTTCTTTTGATAACATTTCTTGAACTTCTCGAATCACACAATTTATAAGTCTATTCCTAGATCTACTACCCGGTAACACCCTACATCTAACTATCATTCCTCTGCCCTACACTACCCCAAGAATAGCTCCCATACCCTCTGAGCCTTCTCCATCACCCCATTACCTATCCCCAATCATTTACTAGCCTTATAAACACCATAGCCACCTTATATCCAACCTTCACTAAAAGCCCCTAAACCACTGCCCCTACCGATATCGGTTAGCAGAAACCGGTACCGGTGACAGTGACTGGCATCGGTCACTGTGATTCAAAACCAAAACTAGCCCTTTCCTCTATTGTTTTAACAAGGTAATTAAATTGTAATTTGGCAATAGCTTCTTTGTTAGAATTTGTGTTAATTCATATTAGCAGGGGAACTGACCACCTTTGAAAGGAAGTCTAATATTTCCTGGGCCCAAGGCAGTTCCCTCATTTATTGTCTAATTAGAATCTAGTGGTCTTGTATTCTTACTTGTAGGTAGTCCTTCCCAGACAAAAAGGAGTTCTTTGCAATCGATCTGATCTCTCTCTATGGTACACGCACACCCTCTCAACGTTCAACGGTATTCTTTCTAGCCCTAACCCTTATCTTGTTTCTCAAGAGAATGAAAGGATAGAAACTGACTCTATTCTAGAACCGAAAACCTCCTCTGTGTGAAACAAGATGTGGTCTTTAATGAGAAAGTCATGTATAATCAAAAGTTGCAGAAAAGCAGGGAAGAATCTAAGAAAGAATATGCAGCGGTATAGGATCTTCCGGATGGGACAAAGTGACCCATGGATCAGTTCAGAACCTACTCAACAGGAACCTCAAACTCCTACCGTGAGGAGGTCTTCTAGGTAAGAAAAGAACCCGAACATTTTTCTCCTTTTCTTTATTATTTATTACTCATTGATAGTGAGAGAGCCGTAGAGCTTTGATGAAGCAATGCAGTAGATGCCGGTAAGAAGTAGTGGAGAAAGCCATGGATGAGGAGCATAAGTCTCTCATGGAGAACCCAGTACTTGGGATTTGGTTAAACTACCGTAAGGCAAAAGATCATTGCGAGAACAAGTGGGTGTACAGAGTTAAAGACGAATAAGGAGGAAAGAAAAGATATAAGGCCCAAATTGGTGGTCAAGGGGTTTACACAAACAAGGTAAGCGATTTTGATGAGATTTTTTCTCCTATAGTAAAAATGACTTCTATTAGAACTGTTCTTGGAATAGTGGCAGCAGAAGACTTGCACTTAGAACAGTTAGATGTAAAGACTACATTTCTCCATGGTGATTTGGAGGAGGAGCTATATATGCAGTAGCTAGAAGGATATGAAGTCAAAGGTAAAGAGGAGATGGTGTGCAAACTGAAGAAGAGCTTGTATGGCCTGAAACAAGCTCCACGTCAATGGTATAAGAAGTTTGATAGCTTCATGATGGAGCAAGGTTATATTAGATGTCATTTTGACCATTACATGTATACAAAGAAATTTAAGGATGGAAGTTATATTATCCAGTGTTTGTATGTTGATGACATGTTGGTTGCAGGTAAAAACATGCAGGAAATAAAAGTACTCAAGAAATGACTAAGTGAATCCTTTGATATGAAGGATTTGGGGGTAGCTTAAGACAAATCCTTGGTATGAGGATAACTCGAGATAGAAGGAATCAAGCTGAATTTATCTCGGAAGAGTACATTAAGAAGGTATTGGATAGGTTTAACATGCGGGATGCTAAACCGGTTGGGACTCCTTTGGCGGGCCATTTTATGTTATCAAAGGAGCAAGAGTGTACCATGATAGAGCAGAAAGAAACCGAGATGTCCAAGGTACCTTACTTATCGGGCGGTTGGCGATTTTATGTATGTTATGGTGTGCACTAGCCTGATATTGCCCATGCGAGTGGGAGCTATGAGTACATTTATGAGTGATCCAGTCAAGAGCATTGGGCAAGCGTAGGTGAAAGTGGATCCTTCAATATTTGAGAGGGACCATGGGGATATTTTTGTGCTACATGGATCGAGACACCACTTTACGCGGTTATGTAGATTCAAACATTGTTGGAGATGTAGACAGTAGGAGGAGCATGACATGTTATATTTACACTATAGGTGGGACAACAGTGAGTTGGATTTCATGACTACGTGAAGTGGTGGCTTTGTCAACCACAGGTAAGTTTGAGTATGTCACTGCGCACACAGAGGCAAGAAAAGATGACTTTGTTACAACAATTGCTTGAGGAGTTAGGGCATAAGCAAGAGGAATGTAAGCTGCATAGTGATAGTCAGAGTGTTATATACCTAGCTAAGAACTCTGATTTCCACTCTAGGATGAAGCATATACAGTTGAGATATCACTTCATCAGGACAGCTTTGGAGGAAGATAAGTTGAAGTTGGAGAAGATTCATACCAGTCAGAATCCTGCAGACATGATGACCAAGGTGGTCACAAGGGATAAAATAAAGCTATGTTCAGCTTTGGTTGGCCTTCACGGATGACAATGAAGGGTTGAGAAGCTTGCTTAGTGGAAATCAGTCTCCAAGTGGGAGATTGTTATGTTTGTGGAGCCTATTTTCATGTTAGAGTTTGGTACACCTTCCATGTGTTACACTCGGATATTTTTATGGCGGTCTGCTCATCGGTGAGCGAGTCAAGGGGTTTGGGGGTGAAGGCCCCCGATGGGGGCTCGGGACGAAACCCCTAAGAAAATTTTCATGGGTGGTTTATTAACCCATGGGTAATGGGTAATCGTCATGGGTCGCTTTTGGGCCCATGGTTTTTCAATACCCATTGTTTTGTAAAACCGCCTCTTCGGCTACCTATTGATGTACTTATAAATAGATGGAGATGCTTTATAGGATTGATATGAGTGTGTTTTGTGAAGGTGAATAGTGTGTGTAAATTCAAGTGCAAATTCGAGAGGGTTTGTTGAGCGCAGTTCCAAACAAGATCTGATTATTGTAATTGTGAAGATTGTTGGCTTGTAATAAAATATGAGCAAGTGTTCTTGGTGGATGTAGCCCACATTGGGTGAACCACGTTAAATATTGTCTTTGTGTTGTGCATTTTTCATTTCGTAATTCTATTCATACTTCTTATTATTGTGATTCTCGAAAAAATTATTGTACTTTGAAAATGGGCAATTTTGACAAATTTGGCTAGTTTGACCAATTTGACCAAAAAGGGGAAAAAATTTCAATGGGTTTGTCAAATAAATTATAGTGAAATTTTATATGCAAATGGTCTCATAACCTAAACCTTACATGTTTAAAGGATAATAATCCCTACCCTCCATCGATATCATCATTGATGCCACTACGGATTATGAGATGTTATCCCTCATGGATGGGTTTTCAGGATATAACCAAATCCAAATCACACATGACGGTCAACATATGACCATATTCACCACTAAGTGGGCCACTTATTTCTATGTCAAAATTCCTTTTATCCTTACAAATGATAGAGAACTTACCAATGAGATGTGAACCATATATTCCATGATCTCATTCATAAAATAGTCAAAGTTTATGTGGATGACCTTCTTGTTAAATCTTGATGCACAAAGGATCTTTCTCAAGATACATCAAACTTTCCCTTAAATGGCTTCGTAAATGCAAATCCTTCCTCAATCTAGGAAAATGTATCTTTTTTTTCACCCATGTAAAACTCCTTAGCTTCCTAATTTCTAAGCATGACATAGATGTTGATCCTATCAAGATTAAGGTTATCCTTGACATGCCTCATCCTACGTCCATTCCCGACATCCATAATTTTCTAAGGAAGCTTGGGCCAATCCATTGATTCATCCCTGAATTCACATATTGTATTCACACCATTAACAACCTCCTCGAAAATGGATATTACACTTGAATGGAACAAGGATTTTCAACAAACCTTCCAAAATATAAAAACATATCTCATCACCATGCCTACATTACAACCCCCATCTTTTAGCCAACTACTCATTCTTTACACCTCTTCTACACCCATCTCCATCAAGGAAATTTTGGTTCAAGAGGGTGAAAAAGGAAAGTAGCGTGCCATCTACTACATCACTCACACTTTCCTTGCCTATGAGACTCGGTATACCTCTATTGAACGAGTTTGTTTGGCCATTTATTTTTCCCTACCAAACTTCATCATTACCTGATCTATAAAACCACCTATGTTATATTCCACACCGACCCTCTCCCTATTTCTTCTCCCATTCTTTCCTTTCAACATACCGCATCTTAAAATGGATGGCACTCCTCATGGAATTCGACTAGCACATCTTTACGAAAAAGGTCATTAAAGGACAAGTCATTACTTATCAGACCAGCTCGCTTCTTCTCCCATAGCTATGACTCAACCCATTCCCAATGTTATTCCCAATGAGGACATAATTATCATTGAATTCATCAATCAAGCCCTTATAATCAAATACTATTACTATACCTTCATTGTTGATCTCGAGGCACAATCCCTCACAACTAGTGATATAAATCTTAAACCAGAATTTTTCAAGCCCGTCACTCAAAATGAATAAATCATTGTCAAACTTCATGAAGACACTTGGAATATACATTTCGATAGATAAAAATGTCTTCAGGAGTTGGGGTAGGATGTTTTCTTATTGATACCTCCATTAAGAAACTTCTTTTCTACTTTCGACTTGAATTCCATGTCACCAACAACATGGTTGAATATGAGGCTCATATCCTAGACATGAAAGCCACTCTAGTTTCTAATATTACATATCTCCACACCATGGGTGACTCCCAACTTGTATTTCGACAAGTTAGAAATGATTATCAATATCAAAGTTATAATCTCAAAGCCTATTGCGAAACCATCCAAAACTTAGCACGATCATTCACTTATTTCACCATTGAATCTATTCCTTAGGAAAAATGCTTTCGTTGGTTCTTTGACATCATTTAGTGCCCAATTTCAACCTCACATGGATCTACCATATGATCAATAACATTTCATATCCGTAATGTACCTTCTATATGGCCCTCTATCAACTCTTCTCTCACTTGTCACATGGATGTTACACCTACTCTAATAGTTCTGGAATTACGATATTATCCAATTCATATGATATCAAACTTAACCTCTCAATTCATATTTTTTCAAATGCATTAAAATCCGTAAGTAATCCCTAAAATACATCCTCAAAAACAATATCCTCTATTACCACATCTTTGAAATTTATCTACTCCACTGTGTTTTTTGAGGATGAAGTTATTTCTCTCCTCGAAGAAGTGCATGGGGGAACCTACAGTGGCCATTATGGCAGCCATACCACAACTCGTAAATGCCTATGTATGGTTTACCATTTTCCTACTCTAGAGTCTTATGCACATGCCTTTGCTAAGAAATGTAAAACTTGTCAATATCATGATGACCTCATTCACTCTCCATTGGCTGAGCTTCAAGTCCTTAAAGCTTTTTGTCCCTTCAATATGTGGGGATCGATTACATCGGTAAATAGCCTTGTTCTAAAGATGGACATATTTTCATCATTATAGCCATTGAATATTTCACCAAATGGGTTGAAGACATGCCTCTTACCAATATGATGGGCCTTACCACTTCCAAATTCATTCCTAACCAAATCATTTTTCGCTTTGGGATTCCTCACATAATTGTTTCTAGAATGGTGTAAATTTCAAATGTAAAGAAATGAAACAAATTTGCATAAAATTCAAAATGGAGTGAAAATTCTCAACCCCTTATCATCCTTAGTGCGATGGACAAGATGAATCTTCCAACATTATCCTTAACAAAATCTTCAAAATACCATTCAATAATATCTCATTGACTAGCATCCCAAGCTTTATCCAATTCTTTGGAATTATTGTACCAATGTTTTTACAACCACTAGGGAAACCCCATTCTCATTTTTATTCGGTTTTGAAGCAGTATTTTCACTTGAGGTGGAACTGCCCTCCTTTTGTATCTCTCTATATGGAATCATCCTTGATGAGGATATCCGTGAAGATTGTTGTTACGCTCTCAATCTTCTTGATGAAAAATACAATAATGTTTTCCATCATAACCATAAATACAAATATTATGTTGCTTAAGCAACACAAAAACTCATTAAACCCCACAAATTTGAAGATGGCAACCTAGTATTGAATGTAGATTACATCCATGACAAAGAATGAAAATATGCTTAAAAGTGGTGGGGTCCTTATCTCATTTAAATTCATTATGGATCCAAGTACATATCATCTACAAATAAATGAGGTACATATCTTCAAATAACTAACCAATTCTCACTTTCTCAATAATTTCTACACTTGACCTACATATTTATCCATTCCACATCTCCTAAAATTTTCTATTTCATTAACATGATATTGCATTCTAGTTTCATCCCACTTCAGTTTATCCTTCCCATTTTGGTTTATACGTCCATTGTTTCCTACCTTAGATACTTTGGTCATTTCTTTACCTATCTATATCTTTAGGCCCACTAACTCTATGGCATCGCATTTTGGTTAGCACCTTTTATCAAAATTTATCATCCTTATAGCATCTACTTATTGGTTTTTTGTGTTCTTCAACATGGTTATCTGACTCTTGGCTATCCTCCCATGAACTCCTAGCTAGGTGATTTATGTCTTATTTTACCTATTATCTTGTAGTATTTCTTTTCATTATCACTTATACAAGGTTTCAAACAGTTATTGTGCCCTCCATAAGCAAGTTGAGAAACACCAATAGGTAAGCATGAGGTAGGTATATTTCATTTAGCATTTATTTCAGCACTTTACTTTCCACATTTACTTTTATTTTGTGTTGCATAGATATTTTCCGAAAGACCATCTCATGTTTCACTATTAGGGTATGTGATGATTTCCAGTTGGGGCATATGTATACACCATATTTTTTAAGCGTGTTAATCATATATTCTATCAAGGGCTATTAATGCATTGTCCTCCCGATCATGTGCCTTGAGGGGCCTATCAAGATTGGGGTATGATATGAATTGGTCATGTGGGATGGAACACAACATGAGAGATGTCACTATTAACCTTAGTCACCATACGCATCCTCATTTATTCCCTTTGGTCACACATTGCACCCATTATGTGTACTTGTCCCATTATGTCCATGCGCTTCCTCTTGTTGTATGTTATTATCCCTACTTTTGGTCACTTTGTAGCTTTTTCAATTACCTTTGTTCACATTATGGCCTCTGCTCCTCTTGATTTCACCCCATGACCTTAGGGATTCCACCAAGTCCGACATCATTTCCCATGGGTGATGGTGTCTATTTTGGTTTTTCCATAGCCAACACCATCACCTCTGAGTGATGGCATCAAGTATATATACCTCATTTGTTTCTTAGTGGTATCACCAATTAACAATCATTTTCTTACACTCATACTTACTTATGATCACACTATTTCACAATACTTCACACTTATTAGTTCACTTTGGAGTCTTGGAGATTTCCCGTTTTGCATTTGGGTCACCAAAGTGAGTTAGGATTGGAGATATTCTTGTCAAGCTTTCCCCTTATCCACCCATAGTGATTATTTCTTATTGTTTTCTATGGGGAGGATTATACATCAACGGTCACACACATGTTATAGGTAAGTATCTTCAACCCTCTTTAGTCTCTCTTATGTTACATGTACTAGCTATTATTGGTCATTCATTGTTATAGATTAGAGTAGATGTAGGTTTGCTTTGATCTATTGCTTTGTCTTATTGTTATTACACCCCTTGGCTTTATCCACCCCTTGGTTATCTCTCTTCTATTTCAGAATCCTAGTAGGATACCTATATTTATCTTGGTTGTAGGCCTTAGAAACCTATAACTATCTTATGGCTAGGGATACTATCCTCTAGATTTATGAATTTAGCACTCCTTGAGAACCTTTGTATTTTCAAAGTGTGTTCGGTCTTAGATTATATCCTTGCATTTGAAAACCCAAATAGGAACATCTCTTTATCTCATTAGAAAACATTATTTAGTGTTCCACATGGTTTGCTAAATTACAACCTATTCTATTTATCTATTGGGAAAACATTATTTACTGCTCCACATGTTTTGTTAAATTACGGTGTGGTAATATGTAAAAGAGTTGGTTGATTAACAACTCATAGATATTTAATATGTAAATAGGTTTGGTGGTTGTGAGAACACCTGTAGAATAGGTGTGAGAGATTCTAGGGTGGTTAAGTAGTTGAGATTTTGTAGGAAGCTTGAGCTTAAGAATAGGATGTCATAATCCTATATATGTGTAAACACTTTCGAATGAAATATAATGAAGTACTATTATCGTGTATCCATTGTATAATCTGGTGTTGTTCTTTCACTTGGTACCAGAGCATGATTAGTTCCTTTTCATGATGAATGCATAGTAGATTTTTGTGGGGGCTGTCATATTTGTCTTTGCTCCTATGGATGTGACATAATAATAACAAGAATGACCAATAATAGCTAGAATGAATGACCAATGAATAGATAAATAGCATTCATAACAATGAATGACATTTACTCACTCGGCCTACCCATCTTCAAAGGAATTCGATCAGCATTGGAAAACTCTCCATCATTAAAAGATAGCATTCAATCTTGTGTCAATTTTTCTCGGCTCTAATTTCCATATGCGGATTTCTCTTGTGTAGGGTGTTGAATTAAGGCTCCGATTGGGTGGATCGAAGCATCTTGGATCCAAGAAATCCACTATTGAGCTTGAAAAAACAGGTCGCAGTAGATGATCACCTCTCCTTGACTCGCGGATAAGTGTCTACCTTCATGGAGTCTATTTCACATGGATACTCTCGGTGGTGACTCGGATCAAAATATTTTCACACTCACCCTCCTTACAACGAATTGGAATATGTAATGGTGATTTTATCAGCTCGATGGCTCCCTCCACGCACCTACATTTACATCTGCATTTTGTTCCTCACCAAACTAATGACTCTCGAAACCATCATTCAGATCTGAGAACACGTAGGATGCAAAAAGGTGAAATAATGTGTATTGGAAAGAACTGATGGTGATCGGTAATGTCACATGAAGGCTTTTCATAAATTTTGTATTTGATAAGTTTTTGTAGAGCTCTAAAACTTTTAATAACTTTATGTTTGTTTATTAGGTGATTTTAGGATATAAGTTTGAGTTAGTTGAGTACTCATTATTAAAGTCTTGTCATTCAATAAAAAATAAGTTGTTTCTATCATGTTAGTGTAGAGGGTTGATTTTCCAATATAGAGTTTAGTCGAAGTCTCTTTTATCTCTCTAAATGTTTGTAAGTTGGTTGTTATTGTCAAAATAAAAAAATAGTGTCAAAAGTATTCAAATAGTCAACATTATCCAAGTTACGTATTGTCAAATTTTAAGTTTTTATTGTGGAATTTGATTCAATGCGAAGTTTTCTCTAAAACTCCAGTTGTTCAAATTCGAAATGAGTGATGGAGTTACAATGTCTAGTCACATCAATGATTTGAGATCTCTTTTGAGACAACTTGTAGAAGTCAAATCTCTAGTAGAAGATGAGGATGCAAAAGCTATTTTGCTGAATAGTTTTCCATCCAAATATAGTAATGTTGTTTTCATTCTTGGTCAGATGCCTTCTAACTCATTGGAAGATATGATATCATCTCTTCTAGATTAGGAAAAAGGACCAAACAAGATGTAGAAGAAGAAACAACAATGTATGTGAAAAAGAAATATAAAAATTCCTCTAAAAATGAAGGGGAAGTTGAGTGTTTCTACTACAAGAAAAAGGGACATACTTCCAAATACTGCAAAAATAGAGCTAAAGATCTACTCATTGGAAAACTTAAATCAAATGAAGCCAATATAATCACAGAAGAAGAAGAATCAGAGAAAGAGGAAGAACCCATGAATGAATAATGCGACTATATTTCGACGATTTTATGTTATGAGCAAGATACCGGAGGACGGAGGAAAATGGAGGTTGGAGGTCAATCAACGACCTCTCATCAGTTGTCAATGATGGGGCCGCATCAAAGGTTTGGTGGCACATTTTGTTTTAGTTATGTGTTTTCTTCCAGTTGTGTGTGGTGTGTTGCAGTTTGTAGTGTTCTTGTTTTCAATAAGTGGAAATTTCACATTGAGGGGGGAACATGATCCAATGTTCCATTTCTAGTTTTCAGTTTGTAATGTGTGAGAATATTTTCCTATGTTATTCCCTACGGTGAAATGTGATGAGGGATGATAATATTACTTGGCACATCATGATGTGGTTGTAGGTAAACCACTTAAAAAGCTTCATTTTTTTGTTTATGTTAAACCACTTTGCAAAACCACCACTTTTGGTTGTTGGTAAACCATATGCAAAACCATCACCTTCTTGGTTTGTGCTAATCCACTTTGTAAAACCACCATTATCGTTTCATGGCCAACTGTATGTAAAACTATACTTCAGATTTGTGATCATCCTGTGAAAATCACCAAATCATGAAACCAGGTGCAAGTACAAAGATAGGTTTTCCTCAAGTTCGCGCTAAGGGAGGGGAATGTTAGGAAAACATTATTTAGTTCTCCACATGGCTTTTTAAATTACGGTGTGGTAATATGGTAAGTGCATGGAAATGGGGGGCCAAAAGAGGGTTAAAAAGGGACACATTTTTCCTGAAATCAGTGAAACCTGAACTTCATCTAATAATTCATCATGCATATACTCAAGTTTTGACAAAGTGATAAGAATGAGTACCGTAGAGCTCGGAATCTATTTTCTAAACTACTAATTTTTTTCGAAAATGGTGGATATTAATAGGGTCAAATGTCGTGCACACAAAAAGTATGTTTATTCTTGTGTCAAAAATATAAGAACCTCTTGTGTGTGCGCCCCCATTTTTGAGTTTTATAAATTGTTTTTCAAATCCCTTCAATAGAAAGTTAGATAATTCCATGTACAAGGTACCACTAATTTTTAATAATTTTTGGATGAATAATAATATTTTATTAATTTTCAAAGTGCACACATCCCAAAAATGAAACATTTGTGTGTAGACCCCGTAACTTTGAGAAAAAAAAGTTTTTTTTCTTTTTTTAATGCGTGTAGAATGGATTTTTGAAGAAGAGTTTTTTTAAAAATTTGGATGAAAAAATCATAAATTGTTCACCAAAACATATGCATAGGTTTTCACAAAAAAAGAAGGCACTAGTAAAAGAAATTATGGATGAAAGCCTTAAACTAATCGATTTTAGAAAGAAGCATATCGTCACCAAGGTAAAACCAAGCTTGATGTCGTAGTATAATTTTTTGGAATATTATGTTATAACGCATTTTTATCGGGGTGTACATGTGACATTTTGTTTTTTTTTTGTAAATCACGGATTTATTCACGGATTACACAGTCCAAACCTTTGGTTTGGATATCCAAGCAAATCCAAGCCTATGGTTTGGTAATTTCAAATCCAAACAAGATGAAATGCGCTCACGTTATAACATGAGCACGTTATAACGCATTCGTGTTTCTACTTGTTATGTGGTATATGTGGATATGGGAGGGATATATTTACTAAAATAAATGGTTTAAGTATAAGAAATAATAAAGTATACAGATTAATAAATGAAAAACTTATAAAGACTAATAAATGAAAAACTTATAATAAAGTATAAAGACTAATAAATGAAAACCATATGCTCTAAATTTATTTTAGTAAATATAAGAAATTAGGGTCACTTTGCACCTTATGCGAGAAAAATTGTAAGGAACTCGCCTAAAAACTTATAGAAATTGTGGTGAATATGGTCGGAACCAGATTCACTAGGTTGGCGAATTATCTAAAATTAGTGTTCGTGGCATTGGTGAAATAGAATATATTTTTAAAGGAAATTTTAGATGGAGTGGCGAATGAAGGATAATTCATTGGCATGAAGGATATTTTAATTTATTGCACAAATTACATTTTAAGACCAAATAAAGGTCACCACATGTGCCACCGTGTGCCCAGATCGCCACTCTACCTCACCTCACCGCGGAACCAAAAATTTAGTGAATTTATTTATTTACGTGGGCTTAGGGTCAGGGAATTCCTTTCTTTAAGGAGGCACGAGAATCTGCAACATGTTCGCTTGATATTTAATTCTAGGCATCCGAGATCCTTTTACATACATTTATGCTCAAGTACCCATAAGGGGTGACACTAGGCCACTCTTCATTCATTGTGGCTTATAAAAAGGTTTTGCGGCTTCCTAGGTACTTAGTAGAGTCTTTTAAATTTGGTGGTTATTTTAAATTTAACTTCCAAGTCTTTTAAGATTTAACATTTTTTAGCAGGATTTTAAACAAGATCCTACATATATATATCAAACATATATATACGACGAATTCAATCTAATTTGTTTGGTATTTTTGAAATTAGATTGAATTAGTCGTATATATATCAAACATATATATATATATATATATATATATGACGAATTCAATCTAATTTCAAAAAAAATACCAAACATGTCGGTGATTGAAACCAAATGATCAGGTATGTTCCATAGATTTCTTGGCGATTCAATATAAAAATATACATTTGGATTGGAGATTCGTTGGCTATTCGCATGGGATAGATTATTGTTTGTGGAATTTTTGGGTGAAACCTGGGTAATACCATGACCGTAAAAATCACCAAAATCAAATTATGAAAATCCTACTATTCGCCAATCTACGAATATTCGCCACTAAAATTTACCTTCACACACACACACACACACACACACACACACACATACATGAGTTGTTTTTTGTGATGATGTCATGTTTGTTTAATTTCTAGTATTTATGTATGATTGTTTTTACAAATCCATTTTTTTATTTGTGCACAAATTTATGAACACTTATGGTTAAGTAAATGGAATAATAAAAGGATTAACATGATGATGATGAAATCACAACACCATATTATACATCGGATACACAATAATAATACTTCATTATATTTCATTCGAGAGTGTTTACACATATATAGGATTAGGACATTCTATTTTTAAGCTCAAGCTTCCTACAAACTCTCAACTACTTAACCACCCTAGAATCTCTCACACCTATTATATGGGTGTTCTCATAACCACCAAATCTATTTACATAGTAAAAATATATGAGTTAATCAACCAACTCTTTTACATATTCGGTAAGTGCATGGAAATGGGGGCCAAAAAGTAGAAAAAATTTGTTTTTGGCCATTTTGGCCATAACACACTCGCATTATGGTTCGGTCATGTTATAAAGTAACATAGAAAATTCAAAGTCCCATTATAACGCAAGTGCTTTATAACGCGCTCACGTTCCTACTTATTATGTGGCATATGTGCTTATCGGGATATATTTACTAAAATAAATGGTTCAAGTATAAGTAATAATAAAGTATAAAGATTAATAAAAGAAAACCTTATACTTTATTAATTTTTATACTTAAACTTATACTTTATTAATCTTTAATACTTTATTAATCTTTAAACTTATACTTTATTATTACTTATAGTTTAAATTTATTTTAGTAAATATAAGAAGATAGGGTCACTTTGCATCCTTATAGAACTAGTCTCACAACTCCATCATCACACAGAGTTTAGAAGATAATTTTTCATATTCTAATATGGTCGAACATAGGTATTTTTCGAATTTCAGCATTCACCTTCAAGCTTTTAGGGTTTAAATTATACAATCAATATATGTTTTGTGAAATAATATAGTCTTTGTTTAGGTTTTGGGGCATTTTGGATTGGTTATTGACATTTGTAGGAGTGTTAAATGTGTCAAAATTAGAATTTACAAACCTCACAACTCCCAAAGGTAGTGACAACTTATCTCTCCATCAGTTTACAAACACCATCTTAAACAAGCATTTGGATTCACCATTAGCAATTTCATCATATAATCACCATACACAGATTCCCTATATCACAGTGGTTTGCAAACTATGTATATGCCCTAAGCCCTAAGCCCTAAACCCTAAACCTCAAATCATAAACCCTAAATCCTAAACCATATTTTTACCACCTTGAAACCTAAACCATTAAACCATAAGCCCTAAACCCTAAACCCTAAACCTAGACCTTAAAACTTAAACCCTAAGCCATCAACCCTAAATCCCAGCCTTAAACCATGACCCCTAACCCCTAACCCCTAAACCCCGAGCCTTAAACCATAAACCTTGTGCCCTAAACCCTAAACCCCGACCTTTAAACCTTTAAACCTAATCTTAAAACCCTAAACCCCAATCCCTAAACCCTAAACCCTAAACCATGAGCCCCAAACCATAAAACCCGAGCCCTAAACCCTAAACCTTGAGCCCTAAACAATAAACCCTAAATTGTAAACCGTAAATAGTAAACCATCAACCATAAACTCGAAACCCTCAACCATAAACCCTAAACCCTTAACTATAAACCATGAGACCTAAATCTTGAGCCCCAAGCCCCAAGCCCTAAACTCTATTTTTACCAACCTGATCCCTAAACCCTAAACCCTAAACCATAAACATTGAGACCTAAACCCAAAACCTAAACAATGATCCCTAAACCCTAAACCCTAAACCCCGAGCCCTAAACCCTAAACTCTAAGCCCTAAAAATATTCCTAAATCTTCTTAAATTGCCTCTAACACTTCTAAGATTATCTAACATCACCTCCATATGCTTAATATATTTCTTGAACTCTCTGAGGGGTGTTTGATTATCTTAGAATGAAATTTTAGGGTTTAGGACTTAAGGCTCAAGTTTTAAGGTTTAGGGCTTAAGGCTCGAGTTTATGGTTTATGGTTTAGGGTTTATGGCTCAGGGGGTAAGGGCTAAATTTTTATGGTTTAGGGTTTAGGGCTCATGGTTCAAGGTTTAGGTTTTATGGTTAAGGGCTCAAGGTTTAGGGTTTAAGGTTTATGGTTTACGTTTAGGGTTTATAGCATAGGGTTTAGGGTTTAGGTTTAAGGTTTAAGAAACTTGAAGATTGTTTAAAATCCATCTATTCTACAGTAGTGATTACAAATTGAAAACTTCTCTTGATCTTCTAGAATACAAGGATCGACAAATCTCATATATTTCCAGTAGGTATCATGAGTGAGTTCATCTTTTGGAATATCAATATTAGGACCATATTTCCTAGTATCATGCCTAAAACCATCATTGAGTCTGCTTGTACAACTACCTTTTTATGAGAGGTGGGACACATAACTAAATGGATATGGCATCTACCTTGTTCCTTACAATATATATTACACATCTCTGCTAACTTGTTTCTCCTCACATATACTTGCACTCTTGAACGTCAATTTCTTCACACTCTAAAAGAAATTTCACATTTCTCATATTTCCATGTATGGTATTATGCAAGCCAGGATGACCCATTGAAAGCTGGAAAAAATAACCACCTACTCATATTCACATTCACAATTCACTTTGATACATGTTAATATTCACAAGAACCTCTTCTTCCTTGAAAGTTCCTAGTTTGTCTCACTAACTCGGTATGGATTACACATACTCCAGAAAATTCACATTTCTCATGACAGATATGGTCATTTGCCACATAGATGTTCAGCATTGGAGTCCAAACTATATTTATCATTATACATGGAAGCCAAGTAACTGGTTCCTCCATGTATCCAGGATCGAGGAATACTTTGGGGTTTTTGGTAGGATTGGACATTCAGGAATCATTGAGTGTCTAAATTAGAATGTCGTTGCATCTGGAGAAACATTTTCAAACATTGGAGTAATGCATCTTGGAAAATAAAATTGAACCTCAGAAATCCTCTCAAATTTCCAGCTTACACAAGCACTGGACATATCAATCTCTTTTCTTCGAATGAAACCTTCATTCTGACAGCTTGCAACTAAAATAATTATTCAAAAGAACGTAAAAATGATCAAATTTTCTTGGTATCCTAATCCATCAGACCCAAAATACCACTGGACTTGTTATTCTCAATTTATAACACTCTTGGAGCTCCAAATATTTCACAAGCTATAGAAAAAAGGAGATAATTGTATTGGGTAACATTTCTTTGTACCGAATTGTTCTTGGATATATGGCATTTCCCTCCTTTAAAATATCAGTAAATGAAAGGCATCAAATTGTGATGACTCTCTTTGAATGTTCTTCCTATGAAGCAAATGAACCCTTTTCAGTTGAATATTCTCTGTCAATACTAATAAGAATGGGTAAGACACAAAACATTACAGTGAGTGAAATAGTTTCCATGCGATGGGAAAAAGAAGACAATTGTATTGGGTAAAATTTCTTTGTGCAAACTTCCCGAGGAAGGGGTTGCTTAGAAAAAGGGTTGTACCAAATTTTTCTTGGATATCTAACATTTATCTCCTTCAAAATTATTGTACCGAATTACACACACACATTGGGATGGCCTAGTAAATGCTTGTTGTTTAAAATATCTCATCCGATAAGGATTCTTATAAGATAAATATACCTATAATTGGGTTATAAAAATTAGGAATCTTCTCGAGTCAAACCATTACGAAGAAGACTCTAACACTGTTGCGGTTATAAAACATTCAATATTTCTATTTCATACTTTTTATCCTCCTAAATCCTTACGAGCTCCCGGAATTAGCTAGAGAGTCAATGTTCACAATTTGACTGCTCATTCCTTGCACCTAAAAGCTCGTTGTTGAACATACTATCCCTTAATGATCAAAACTTTCCTAAATCTTCCTAAACTACTTCCAACACCTTCAAGGATTTCAAATACCACCTTTAGATACTTAATACCTTTTCATAACACTCAGAGGATGCACACAGGCTCTGAAATGGCCAAAATTGGCCTTTTTAGGCTTGCCAATGAATTAGTCTTTTATTACACTTCAATGAATGGAATAATGGACCTTTTAAACATTTTTACAAACTTATACATGTTCACCCAATGCATTAGGAATACCTTCAAGGACAAGGTGATCATGAAACAGGAGGTAGGTGGGCCTAGAGAGGGATTCAAGAAGATTTGGGAGAAAGATTTCACATTATGGCTTGGTTTTCATGGTTTAAGTTTTACATTTTTGGGTTATCCTCTTACCCTTCCAATTTTCAAAATCATCCTTGAATGGAATCAAATGTAGGATGCTCATACACTTCTTTATCATATCCCTCTCATGAGAATAGGTGACTTCTTGATCCTTCACACATGATGGTATTGGATGCCTCACTAGCCTGACTAGCTCATTTTTATTTGTTTCTCGAAGAGATTTGGACACAATGGTAGAGTCAGGATATGATGATCATCAATTCACTCATTGAGCCTCACTTTTCACCTTTGAACATGATGGTCTCTTCTTAATATCATAATTCACCTCCTTGCCCAAGATGTCACCTGAGTGGAAACATGCTTATGATGTCTACACACCCTCTTTCTCAATTGATCCTCATGGAGATAGGTTTCCTCCTCCTGATAGAAGGATTGATCCCTGAATGAAACTTGGAGGAATGTTCGAGAATTAATTCCATGTTCTTGACCTCCACACTGTATTGAAACATTGCAAATTTCACCTCCATGACTTGTAAGATGTGTGTTCATTACCAAGAATTGATTAAGTGTTTAGAAACACTCTCATAAAATATGTATTATTTGTGAGCCTAAGATGATTTCCACCATCAAGCATGGTGAGCTTATCTTATCATGCTTGATGACCATTCCCTTCATGATTTGAATCTTGATGAAGCTCTTGATGTTTCAGATCTTTCACAGACCTCATGATTTTTATGATTGCACCCATTGTCCTCATGATGTTTCATATCCTTCATAGACCTCATGATGACCATTTCCTTGATTATTTGAATTGATAAAACTTACATATGTGTTTTGATTTATTATGTGTTATAAGAAATTGCATGAGTCCATATATTCGAGAAATTGTTACTACTTTTGGGAGTTGTGAGGTTTATAAAATATAGTTTTGACACATTTAACACTCCTAAAAATTTCAGTAAATAATCTAAAAGGCCCCAAAACCTAAAAATGACTATATTCTTTCCCAAAATAGACATTGATTATAAAATTTAAACCCTAAAAGCTTTAGGTTGAATGTTGAAATCTGAAAAATACCTATGTACTGACTAGGTTAGAATATGAAAAACCATCTTCTAAACTGTGACAGATGGAGCTGTGAGACTAGTTCCATAAGGTTAGGGATAATTTTAGTGGCGAATATTCGTAATATGGTTGAAAAGGTGATTTTTTTGGAGCGGGTCGGTGTCCTGTTCACCTAAAATTTACAGTATATATTTTTTTGGGGTCGGCTTCACCTTCATTTGAAAACATCTCCTATAAAAACCTAGGTGATTCATCGGGTAGTATACTACGGTACTACCACAAGTAGCTTACCAAATTACCAATACCATGAAGTTTGAACTCGCATACTCTTAAGCACCAGAGATTGTTGTTAGCCTATTAGGGTTAGTTGTTGACGCGTGACAGGGATATAGTTGACACACGACAAAGAGGTATTACAGACATGACAAGGAGATATTGCAGACACACGTGACAAGGGGGTAAGCAGTTGACGTGTGAGAGGAATAGAGTTGACGTGCAACAGAGACAGTGGCGCTTTTGAGGCGCGAGAGAGAGAGTTGGTATACGGCGGCGGGTGTAAGTAGTTGACGCGTGATAGGGACAGAGTTGATGCGCAACAGAGCCAGTTGATGCCTTGGTGACACGTGACAGAGAATTGACACCTTGTTGACGCGTGACAGGGATTACCATGGTTGATGTGTGATAGTAATTTTGACTTTGACTCGCTGAGTCGCTACTTGGTTCTTTTCTTTGTGACGCAGACTCGTGCTGAGAATAATGGAAGGTGCTAGTCCTAAGAATGTGAAGACCCTAAAAGTAAATTTAAAATCTCGTAAGTCGATGTTCAAGTATTTTGAAAAATATCTTGATACGAGATATTGAAAATACCAATAACCATATAGTGCCACCGAAAGAATCGAATCGATTGTGTGGAAGGTATTATTGAGGTGGACATGCATTCTCGCACAATATCAAAAAAATGAGACCTATGATAATATGCGATCTTGAAGATATTCTTCCTGTTGGGGTGCAACTAAAAGTGCATCAAGATATCACACATACAAATACTCAACAAAATGGAACACAGAAATCAAATTCAAATTCTAGTTCACGAAAGAGGAAACCAGGTGATTGTGATATTGCTCAAAATTCTACTCAAAAAAGTAAAACATTGAAAATGAACAAGAATATGTGGATCATTGGCATGTCATACAAGTTTGATTGGGAAGCTAAATTTCGTTTATCAACCTGTATAATCATCTAATTCTGAAGAGATCCCATCTGAATGTACATGTACAATATGTACGTGGAAATTGGGAAAGCAACAAAAATGCAAATGAAGTTGGACACTATAGAAAAACATTGTGGAAAATAATATTTGACTGTAACGGGGCGGATGGCCAGAAAATCAAAACACACGGTGGAAAACTAAAAAATAATGCATGCATGTTAGATACGCAATGGATTATGAGGCAGAGTAGAAAAAACGTAAACATCTCGTGGAAAAGGGAGGAACGATCACATCGTAAATTGGTAAGATGAATCAAACAAATCTACATGCAAAACTCATACAATTCTCTACTTTATTTCACATACTAAAGAAAGGAAGACCGATTTCATATTTCCTTGATTTCAAAGTTTTGTATCAATATAATGGAATGTTGAACATACCTCAGTCTCATTGGTCTAAAATTAGTGGATGGGAAATGGCAAAATGTCTTTCGATGATAGAGAAGGAAGATTTGAAAGAGAATGTAAAAAAATCAAAGTTTATCTCTCTTTCAATTGATGAAGTGATAGCAGTCGACAACACTACATGGGTATGTATCCACGTCTATACTTTAGAAAATCATATAAGGACACCTCATCTGTTGGGTGTTATGAAAATGGTTGAAAACAGTAATGCCGAAAACCTACATAAAATAGATGTTTCTCATTTGAAAGATATTGTTGGAATGATTGATTATGAAATTGCTACGAAGTTGGTATACATCGGAGAAGATGGTGCATCTATCATGTAGGGTCACCAAATAGGGTTGTGTGTTAGATTACAAACAACAGTGGTCCCATATATGCTACCAATTCACTGTATGGCTCACAGAATGAATTTAGCGTATAAAATGGTAAGCAACCATGAAAATGTTGCTAAATTAGAAGACCTTATAAGAGAACTTCATGCCTATATGGCAAGCAACCCAAAGTGATTTCTTGAGTTCCAGAAATTTGCAATTGGAATTATAGATGGCAAAAACTTTTGAAAGATGTTGAGACTAGATGGATCTCTTTGTATGAACCTACATGCAGAGTTCGTGAGGAGTATCCTTCGTTGGTTGGTTTCATGCACAAATATCATCATGAAGTTGATAGGGTGAGGGACTTGTTGTTCCGTTTAACTGATTTGGAGACATTGCTTACATTGGTTGGTATTCTTCCAATGTTGCAGGAGATCAATACACTGATGAAGCATGCACATGGGAGATTAATCTATATTGTGGATTTTATACGGATGAGAAAAATGGTATGTCAAAGTCTTGATATCTTGTATTGTTCCCAAGATAGTTTTGATACACTTGTTTTTGAGAATTGGAAAGCTTTATTAGATCTTAAAAATCCCAGTAACTATTTGAGATTTAATATCCACGATCACCTCTACATCACTTTGTTAATGGGAGGGACATACCACTGCACATTTTGTAAAAATGTCAAGATATTACAAGATCGGAATGAGAAGATGTTCCCGTGACACATAATCTCTTTGAGTCTGTTATAGTTGAAACAAGAATAAAGCTTTAAAAAATTCAAAATCCTTATCATCGAAATTAGAGAACGTTTCTCCAAAGATAAAATTCTTGAAGCCATGGGTGTGATGAATCCTATTTTTGGAATATCAAGGTGGTCGTCTTGACTTTGTAAGAAAGCATTTCCATAAATCCATGGGTACAATAATGGAACATTTTGCAAAGACTTTAGATTTCAAGGGTATGGAAATCAAAGGTATATTGAATGTTGATTTATTAAAATTTCAATCAACAAATTTTACAACAACAATGAGGAACCAATATAAAAAATTAGATGAACCTTCTGAAAGTGGTGTTATTACAAGGCTATGGTGGTGATGAATCTATCAAAGTTCTATCTTACAAGAAGATATAAGTGAATATTTCATATTATATGAGTTATGCCAAAAAATGATTTTGGGGTCTGTGGAGGAGGAAACGGTTTTCAGTGCATTATCATTTATAAAATCAAAACTGAGAAACAGTTGGATAAAAATCTGGAAAGTTGCATGAGGTGTTATGTATCTTGATACTCCATGGAAACCTTTCCTTTCGACAGAGAAATTGTGCATTGGAATTCCCTTTGCGAAAGAAGAGGTGTGAATAATACAACTATAAGTACAATTGTTCCCAACGTTGAGAGTGGAATTGGTGCATCATCACACTCTACAGAAGAGAACATCAAGTTTGAAGAAGCTATTGATAATGGATTGTTTCAACTTTAAATAGGTATCTTCTTCACCTTAATCTTATTGTTTGTCACTTTAAAAAAATTTCAGCTCTTGTTATCATTAAAGATATTACAAGTATGTATATATATATATATATATATATACATATATATTTATATATATATATATATATATATATATATATATATATATATTTACATTTATTTAAATACATTTTTTTTTTTTTTTTTGAAAACGTGGGTTGACATCCATCCGAGGAAGTTGGTACTTCTCGGACTGACAATGTCAAGCAACTCACCCATCTATCTACTAATCCATTTCTTGTGTTGAGTTTTCTTAAAACAAAGATATAGCACATTACTAGTGATGATTTCACAGCCATCTAAAACACTAGAGGTAAGTTAAACCCTATCATATCATCTTTCTTGATTTCTTATAATTATGTTTAATTTATTTTTTATATTTGAAAAATGCTTTGATATACTTTTTAAACTTTGTGGGATAAAATAACACAATCGAATTTTACAGAGGAAGATTTTTCCATATTATACAATTCATAATCCACGATCCATTATACAAATCGTCATCCACGATCGTGCTAGAAGCTAAATCTACGTCCACATAAAATTCATCATCATCCATATATATCATATCATCATCATATCATTATCATAATCCTAACACTACAATTATTATTAAAACAATTATTTATCTATTTTAAATTTAAAGAAATGTCTTTGTCCTAACACATTCCATTTTTTTAAAACAATTATCCATTATCATCATTCATCATCATCTATATCCATTCTAATGTCATCATGATCATATCATTACAAGTATAGAGAAGAAGAATTATCTTAAAACAAGTTTAAATGTCTAGAGAAGAAGAATTATCATGCTTGAAGCTAAATCTATGTCCACATACAATTCATGATAATCCAAGTAAACAAGAAACATACATCATCATCCCTATCTAATGCAATCATCATTACAAGTAAACCAAAAAACATAAACTCCATATACAATCTAGAAATTCTATACATAATATATAGGAAGTTATAAAATTAAATATTATATAGTATTTCAAATTTTCAAAGGCTATCAAATCTAGATAATAAAATTCAATATTTCAAGTTTCCACACTCAATAATAAAAATTTTCAACCCTCTTTTTCTATATCCATTTCAACTCCTGTGCTCCTTTCCCCAATGGTTTCTCCTTTCCCCAATGGTAGAAATAACCCCATAACTTATGAGATCTTCCATGAAGACTATCCATATTTTTAAAATTCTTTCTTCTTGCTTTGTCGCATCTCCATGGGACAACAAATTTGGATCAGCTGTTGCCTTAGCTTTGAATAATATTTCAGGGTCGAAGCCGTGCTCTTTAATTATCTGCTTCAGTGTATTGTTTTGTTTGTTAACCAAAACAATATTTTCCTTCAAATTCTTCGTTGTGGATAAACTATTCTTCGTTGTTTCCAAGTGAACTTGGAAAACCTTTGCTTGACTCTTCAAATTTTCATATTTCAACTGCACAAAAAAAGTAATGTCAATTCAACATATTACTAAAATAAGAAAACTTTAAATTAACAAAAATTATTGTTTGAAAGTTATAATACTTATGACCACTCTATCTCTCTCGACATTTGCAACTGCTACCAGATCCTTGTCCTTAGACCATTTGTTAAAATATGTCTAGGCCTCAACACTAATATTTTCCAATTTGTTTAATGTCTTATCCAAAATGTTGTCTTTATAGTTGTTATATGTGACAATCCCACTTCTTACTTGGGTAAGTAAGGAATCCATCTTCGCAGGTTGATTCTGGATTGCAGCGTATAAACTATCCCTTTGCCAATAATTTTCATAACGACTAATAATCTCATTGATAAGTACTTTATCCCTTCTCTCCCATTCTATGAGTTGACTGATATGAGGTAGAATAAACTCACCGACATGGGATTGACAATCATAACCAATTAAGTTCTCCAAAGGAAAAGGTAACAACTGTTCACCATTTGTATCTGATGAAGATGATCTCACTGGAGAGGTATGGGGGCTTTCGGGTTGATCAATTGCTACTTATTTCTGCCTTTGGGTGGCCTGATCCTGTTTGTGATAAAATTAATCAAGATTCAGATAAATAAATCTAAAGCGAAATGTAATTCAATATGGTAAAGTATGTTGAAATTGAAGTATACCTACTGGCCTTGAATCATCTCACGAGTATTGAAAAATCCAGTTGGGTCATTGCTATCAATGCCCAAGTAATCTTCATCTAAATTTATATTATTCAAAACCGATATGCCTATTGCACTGGGCAAGCCACCAAGTGAGAGGGTTGGAATTCGAAAGGAGGAGGCAATGTTTAGTGTCCCGCTAGGGGTCGAGCAATTGGCATGCATTTACCAATGTTCTTTTTCCTGATCCTCTAGTTGGCATTTTAAATATTATTGGTTGGGGTGGTGCCACTGTTTGAACAGAAGGAGGACTGCAATGTGCTGAAAAGTTCAAGAAAAAACATATGAAAAACTAGAAAACAATGCAAAAACTACGAAATTAAATGAAGTAGTATTCAAAACTTGTACCTTGTTATTGAGGGGTAGCTTGTCACGGTGCTAAGGGTGGCCATGTTGGAGTAGTAATTGGTGGTTGTTGAGAAGATACAAATGCATGCGACTGTACTGAGTGAGTTGGGGAAGATGGTTGAGTTTCCGAAACACGCGTATGGTCCAAAGTCCCTGCAATGTCATCAACATTGAATTGTATGTCAATTCAATTGGGTAAAATTTAAATTGGAAAATGAAAATACAAATTTGGAATTTGTAAATAATACATGAAAAGGTATTACTTCTCTGGCATTTAACGAATTCAAACTGTTGGGGGTTTGGAGAGGAGTGAGCTTCCATTTCAGATTGGGAATCTCCTAAAGCCTCAAAGGTGTTGTTGGCCTCTTCCTCTTGATAACACCTTTTTTCGGGAAGGGCTTCCATAAATCTTCTCTACAAACAGTAAATTGTTAATACCTGTGCACATTGTAATGTCGAAATACAAACTTAATAGTTTATACCTGTTGTTCTTCAAATGGAATTGACAACTTCATCAACGCCTCGTCAGTGCAAGTGGGAATTGGTTTTTCTTTTAAATTTAAAAGAGCCTCGTAATAAAGGCCAAGGAGATAGTTTGTGGAGTAAATGACAAGTTTTTCTAAAAGCTTTGCATTTGTTGTGTCAGTTCTTTTTTTTTATAAAAAGGTGCACCAATCAAATTTTTGTTTTGCGATAGTTACAACAATGTATGCAATGGCTCAGTTTGGTATATTTATTTTCGAGCCCGCAAAACTATTCTAGATTGAAAAAAGGAAATCATTGCAGCAAGAAAGTGGTGTGCAATTGCTTGCGTATCCACACCACACCTAGATTTATTGACATGAGCTGCAAATGCCAAAAAATAGTGGGAATTAATATAACATTAAATTGTATCACAATAAAAACTAAATAAAAATGACGAATGAAAACGAATTATACTTACAATCAACATGGAAACCGAATGTCGATTCGAGATATTTCTTATCGTCTTCGACGAGTGTTGCCTTCGTTGTAACAAAGGGTAAATTTCTGAATGGAAGGCCCGTAAACCGATGAATGTCAATTGGGTCGATACCAATTGAAACAATCGGCCGTCATTCATAGTAACATAAAACAGGTTGTCCTCTGTATTGTAAGACAAGAGAAGGTAGTTCAAAATATCTTGGTCTATTTCGAAATGGGGCATCTTAACGAGCCCACTAAACTCACATGCATCGATTAAATCCTTGTATTCGAAAGTCATCTGTAAAATAGTCTGGATGTGGGGGCATAAAGGATTCTTGTAGATGATCTTGCCCGTGGATAGGACTGGATTTTCCTCTTGATTTTTGTCTTGAGCTTGCAATTGGGATGCACTTATAGTCACCATTGTAGTTTTGCTTGAGTCTTTGAGAATGATGGATTCCTGTATATAAAAAAAATCGAGAGCCAAAAAGTTTAAACATGAAAATGACCGACGAGAGGGTATTTATAGGAAAAATTCAGTTTCAATGACATTTATCGATGCACGTCAACAAGGGTCGTTGACACGCGTCAACAAGGGCAATTGACGCACGTCAACCAAGGGTATTGACGTGTGTCAATGACCCTTGTTGACGCATCAATGGCCCTTGTTGCGCTGGCGTGAACGACTCCTCTTGATGCACGTCAACAAGGGCCATTGACGCATGTCAACAAGGGTTCCTAGATGCGCGTCAATGGCCCTTATTGACGCGCATCAAGAGGAGTCATTGATGTGCATCAACAAGGGCCATTGATGCGTGTCAAAAAAGGTCGTTGACATGCGTCAATGGCCCTTGTTGACGCGCATCAATGGCCCTTGTTGACGCACGTCAATGGCCCTAGTTGATGCGCATCAATGGCCCTTGTTGACGCGTGTCAACATGACGTCAGAGCTCTTGTTGACACACGTTAATGAGGCGTCAATGTCTGAAAATCTGTAGTCTCTCTGGCTCGAAAAACTAGTGAAAATTCAATTATGGAAAACTATCAAATTCACCTTTCGCTGTGACCGGTTCCGGGGATATTCGCCAGGTATTTTCCACCTCCAATTTTCTATAGGTGTCTTAAAATGAACCCCGCCTCAAACAATAAACACCCATCCGATCTCAATAAGATAAAGTAATCAAACACATAAATTACATTTCTAAAATTAAAAAAACCACACTTTTCCTACATTATCAATCATATAGACAAAAATAATTGGTCAGTGCAAAAATGAGTGTATTCTCTACATGATTGGCCATGTTTCCTAAAGACAATCGACCCCTATAGAAAATTTTCCCTCTTTACAACATTGGCCATCTAAGCATTGACACAACCAAACATGTTACAAAACTTCAACGCCTTCACCACCATATGATTTATTCACTCTACCATGGGCAATCCCATCTACTTCAGGGGTACACAACCTTTTCCAAGCATTTAATTAACTAACACAAGTTATTAAAAAAATTGAAATGCTCTCAAACCTACCTAGGCATCAACTCGATTTTCATTTTGAGTATATTTGGAGCAAATTTGACTAGTTAGATTTGTATCGACACACATTTTCTACTTTTCCCATTGCTATCATTTCTGAATTAAATACAAAACCTACCATGGGATTTACACCGCCACATGTCGTGTCTCGTCTACCTCGACTTCCACCTCATACTCTCATCTCGGCTTACTAAAATATTTCAAATTAAAAATTACAGAGCTCTGAAATCTCTTAATATCAATTAGAAAAGTGACTAATGACTTGCTTTCTTTACTATTTATAGAAATTTCTACACCGATTTCAACGCATTTTCTCACAATTTTCAAACCTTCATATCTTTTAAAACAAAAACTCCGTAAAATATTCTATAATTTGTACCATAATCATGGTGATGAGCCGATAATTTTGACATATTGAATGCAACTCTACTAAATATTGCTAAAACTCCTCATTTATCACACCTCTTTGTTCCAATGACCCATTTCATCCTTCTCATGAGATTTTAGCTAGGTGATTTATATCTTATTTTACTCATTATCTTCTAGTTTTTATTTTTAGTGTTGTCTCTTCATGGTTCCAAGTAGCAATTTCTCCCACCATAGACAAGTTGAGCAACATTGTAATATAAGTATGAGGTAGGTATATTTCATTTGGTGGAGTTCATTATTTATTTCTTGCACTTACATTATTACTTCATTTCTAGCATCTACTTTTGATTTCAAGCATTGCATTGGACTTTCTCTTAAGATCGTCCCATGTTTCACTATTGTGACACACGTTGATCTTTGGTTGGGGCATATGTATACACCTCATTTTTTACGCTTGCTAACATTTTCTCTTGTGTAGGGGCTACTGATGCATTATCCTCCGAAAGCGGAGTGCATCAAGGGGCCTACTTTGGGATTGGGGTGTGATCAAACTTGGTCATGTGGGCTAGACCACAACATTTGAGAGATATTACTATGTTGTCCTTTATACCATAATTACCCTATCCTTGTTTTGTTTCCTCTCTTGTTCACATGTTACCATCATTATGTTCACTTGTTTTCACTCATTCATAGTCTTCCCATCACTTTTTCCCATCCTAGGCCTTTTTCATGTTTATATTATTTCTTTACCTTCCATTCCCCATTTTCTTTCACCCCTTGACCTTAGGTTTCCCCAAAGCCAACACAACTCACGGAGGTCGATTGTGTCAAGATTTATTTCTCATATGGTCGATATGATCGACCACGATTGATCACATCGGGTATATATACATATCCCCTTTTGAAATTTTCATATCAATCAATCATTAATCAAATCACTCCATCTTACTTGCACATTGGACATTTGAGCACATATTTGCATCTAGTTGTTAAAATTGAAGTTTTGGAGCATGACCTTTTGCATTTGTGTCACTATAGTGAGTTGAGACTAGAAGTCTTCTTCTTAAGGTTTCCCTTCTCTCCCCATAGAAATTATCTCTTGGTGTTGTTTATGGGGAGGATCAAATGCATCACTATCACACCACGGGTAAGTATCTCTAGCACTTTTCTCGCTTTTTGGTTCATGCTTCTTGTTGTGTGGATGGTTGATCATTTATTTTTATACATTAAGGTAAATGTATGTTTGTTTTAGTCTATTGTTTTGTCTTATTATGTTATGCCCCTTGGCTTTATCCATATTTTGACCTATCTATAATATGAATCCTAGTAGGATACCTCACTACTTTAGGTATAGGCCTTAGAAACTTGCAACTATATTATAGTGAAGACTACTACCCTCTATAATTACAACCTTTGCACTCCTTGAGCACCTTTAGTTTCCACATATTGTGTGAAGACCTAGATTTGATCCCAAATGTTAGATAAAAAAGGTGGAGATTCATCTTATTCTCGCCATGCACTATTGGTGTGCATGTTAACACACAACATGTAGGAAATGTCGACAAAAGGGGGCCGAAACCTTCACGGGCCCAAAATAAGGGTGAAAAGGGCTGCAAAACAAACCAACCAAAACCATAGTAGCTAAAAGGAAGAGAACAAAGTGGGCAGAGGAAAATGGCATGAGAAAAAAATTTAAAAAGAGATAAGACGAGATAAAATAAAGGAGAATATAAAGGAACATGTTAAAAGTTCGACTCGCACTACCAACAAGAGTATAATCTTGATCAACAATCAATAAACAAATAAATACACTACACCCATAGAAAAATAACGAGTCCCATACCAAAATCAGTTTCTCCACAAAGGATGTTATTGACCCTTCTTAATTCCTCAACTAGTAAAATCAAATTGTATCAAATTATTTTCCCAAAGTCTTGGAAAATTTTACATCTCTAGCAAATAAATATGGTTTTAAAGATCCTCTTCTTCCATTAACTCTAGAATCCATTCACATTTTGCAATTGTGAGAACACAAAATATTTTTCAAGACTTCATTACAAGTTTATCCTTGATCTATCTAAGTTTTTAAAGAGCATATTAAAATTTGGCCCTCCGAGCCGCTGATCCACTAAATATAATTGATATTTTGCATCATTTTTGTGTTTGTTAGTTAAAGAATTTTATATTTCTGCCATGCTTTCATATCTAAACAACTCGTGATTTCTATCTTCAATAGATTTGTTTATTTTTATTTTTTTGGAGAAGATAAATTTTATGAATTAATATCTCTTCGTCCTCCATATTTGAGGAGAGGTATTTTTCCTTATCTAATATTGGAGTTGTCCAAATCATGATTTGCTTTCCGTGAGATGTCGAGGTTTCCGGGCTATTATTTATCCTCTCTCTTTCAAATTTTTATAGGCATGCCTAATTTATCTAGCAAACATGTACATTTCATAACCTTGGAATTTGCTTTCATCAATCCACCATTATTTCCAACACATGTTTGTTCCCTCGCCTTCTATTGTTGGGACCTAAATTTTGATAAAGGATCGCATGCTCCTAGGTGTATGGTTTTTCCACCAACTTGTCATCCGCCAAATTTCATGTAAAGAAGACTATATTTTCTCTCACTTCATGGATCATCTATCCGAAAAACCTTCACTTAACCTCTTACTTGACTACTTTTTAAATTTAGGTTGCTCCACTTTACGACGGTACAAACTTTATGTTTTGATAGTTTTAATTTTCCTTTAACATTTGAGGTGGGGTTCTTCTAGTTGCATTACTTTTTGTTCATCTTAGCTGGATTGGCCAAGAATCTTTCCCAAAGTCTCCTTATAACTAGAGGTATTACAATTTTCTATATCTATTTCTTAAGCTACCCCATGATCGAAATCACAAAATAAGGGTTGAACCTTGATTAATGTCCAGCCCTTATTTTGTGATTTCAATCATGGGGTAGCTTAAGAAATATCTATAACAATTATCGAAATCACAAAATAAGGGTTGAACCTTGATCAAGGTTCAGGCTTTATTTTGCAATTTCATGTAAAACGGTGAAGAATTTGGGGATCGAGTGAGAAGCATAGACTAATGTAGTAGGTCAGGGTTTTGTCTAGAAGGTGGTTTTGAGGTGGTTTAAAAAAAAGCACTAGAATCAAAGTGGAAGAGCCCAATATACCAAAAAGTTGAAGAAACTACTAAAACAAGGAAGAATTGGTTCAACCCATTGTAACAGTAGCATGAATAGATCAACTTCATCAATTCCAGTTTATGAATGTGGTCAAGATAGTTGATCGGAGATATATCAAATTGGTTATGCATCCCATGTTGTCCCTAAATGTTACACCCTTAATCCTATATCTTACATTAGATGTGTATGGCCGACTTGTGGCTATCATAACTTCTTATCATGTTATATCTCTTTCATATATGTTATAATATCATTAGTGGGTCGGCCTTGGTGATGGCCATAACATAGGAATAGTATATATAGGATTTAGTATGTAGTAGTTGATCATCATATTGAGCACTTGAGTCTTATTGTATGGTTTGGAGGTTGCCCCCTTAAGTGGATAAGTTATTCTAATTGCATATTGTGATCATTTCTCTATATTTTGGTGATCTTTGGTGTTTTATTGTTGTTGATATTCAAATCTATCTAATTAATTCCATTATGTTGGGCCCCAAAATATTAGCTAAGTAAAATAAATCACGTGGGCGCGCGGAACCTATGTGAAGAAGGGCACGTGGATCAGAAAGCATTGCAGGCGGGTTCTAACGGGGTTTAGCATAACACACGGCTCACGCGTAAGACAAGATGATGTTGGGAACTAGCCATATTCGAGTTCCGAAAGCACATGAGGAAAGCGTGACTGTCTCGCATGCGGAGTGGATAAGGGGCCAGCCTGGCAGCTATAGGATCAAAAAGGAGATATTCCATGCATGCGAGGGAAGGATCCGGAAGGATATCATTACGAAAGAGTAGAGAGCTTGGATCAAAGGAGGCATGATCCATTGGAGGACGACTTGGACACTTGCGGTCGATCCGTTGCCTCGAAGGCATGGCGGTGAAGACACAAAGCTCTATATAGAGGTGTGTAGATAGCTAAGAAGATAGATATACATGGGATCATCCTGAGAGAGCAGAGGTGGTGGGAAAGAGGCAAAGCTCTGCAAAAATATCATGGAGGATTCTATGGGTTGGGAATTAGAGAAAATATAGGAGTGATGGCATATTTAGAGGGATGGGTCTGTGTTTATCCTTGTAATATGAAGAACATAGTGTAGTTTTTGATGCATGACCTTGCACTGCATTGTTATATGGGTCTGTTATGGCCTCAATGAATGTAATATGGTTACTAAACTCATTAATATGAATGAAAGGTTTTGTTCTAAAGTATATATGTGTTCATGAGCTTAAGCCTAACGCATTTCCTTCGTGTTATACATTAGTTCTATATGATGTTTATTATTTCTCTTTTATGGATGCATTAATGTGATAACTCATCTTAGGTTCTCACAATGAACGCATGGTTCCTTCCCGTGCTTTTGCACTAAAGTATCTATCCTAAATGATGTATTCTCACAAGACTCACATAAAGGGGGGCTCGGCACCCACGCACACCTCGAGTGAGTGCCCAATGCCCACAAGGTGATAGGTCGGCATGCGTGGGATTAGGCATCGTTGTTCTAAGGGTAATAAAAATGACTACACATTACAAGTGGTATCAAAGTTGTGATCTTGGCCAAAATTAGGTCAAAACCCTAATTGTGAATATTCAGCTATATCTCCAAAATGGTAGCGAATTATTTTGCACTTTTGTTACCACAGTTGCGAGACGTTCCAAGTAAGATCCTCTGAAAATTTCAGAATTTTTTTGTCTATTTTGCAAAAGTTATAACGATTTTAGGGTTTTTCATAAATTCACTACATAGGTTGCAAATTGTGGAATTTTTCCAACTTCTTTACATTTTCGAAAAGAGGATAAAAAATAGTTTTAGTTTGTTCTTTAGACCTTAAAACCCCAAGCCCTAAATTTAGACCTTGATCCTTAAATCC